>KK351011.1:9858424-9923643 GCA_000671755.1 Glossina brevipalpis | reverse complement strand
ATATATATATATATATATATATATACCGTCATAGTAGCTTCAATCTGCCCCAGGTCATACGGAATTTCAATAAGGATATCGACTATTTCACAGCTAACTTTTTGTTATTTTATTTGATGAGTTTTTCAATGAAATCTGTGAGTTGCATTTCTTGCAAAGCAAACTGTTAGACTTGGCCTTCTTTAGAGTAGATAGTTATCATCCTAGTCTTTTAGTACGTCTGAATGATTTTCTAGCCACTTACTTCCAAAAGAAAATAAAAGCCGAGTAATAAGAAACTTTTATTCAGTAAAATAAATTATTACGAACTTAGAAATATTTCCGTGACATGGGACTTGGATTTCAATGTGTTATGTTTCTAGCCCCTTAGAGATCTTTATAGATTTGACTTAACTTTTTAAATTTGTAATAATGTGCTATAATAATTCCGTCTACTACTATTAGCAAGATTATTTGCAAAAACATTTTTTTCCAGTGTACTTCATAATGTTTCATATTAAAGCTTGCGCAGTTGATTCCAAAACTCTCTTGGAGAATTTCAAACTCATGCTATGTTTAGATAAATAAAAGTGAATCTTAAAAATAATAGAAATATTCTCTAATGACTTTTAACTGACATTACAAGTGTCAAAGTACAGCTAAGGATGAGAAGGAGCCAGAAATAGAGATGAGATAATCTGTAAAGTGGTTTCAAAATAATATAAAAAACAGTTTAACTTCCGACGACGGAGCATTGGTCACTTGAACCAAAGTAAAGCATTTGTGAAAAAATGATTAAATAAACAAAAAAATCTTATAAAATACCACGAACATATAGAAAATTTTATAAAAAAAAAATTTAATAATAAAAAAATAAAAAAAAGCGAATTTTTTTAATGATGTAATTAATTATAAAAAACTATATATTAATCAACTAAATGAAAAATACAATCAAAAGTCTCTTACTAAATACAATGTAAAAAAAAACAGTTTTTTTTTAATATTACGGAATAAAATCGATATTTTTTTAAAGCAAAGTGAATCCTTACGATTGTATAACAAAAATAAAAATATAAAAAACATGTGCAACCATTACAAAATCCGGTCTTTGCATGGTGTGTGTAAGTGAAGGAATAGAAAAATTGTTTGTGTTTTCTTTGCGGAATGGACGAAAAAAAAGGCATAATTTTGACAATTTTAATTACAAGGGTTGCAGTGCAATCCGTTAACAGCATGGCACGTCTGCCTATTTGTCTGTCTGTCTGTCGACCGTCTGCGTTTGTTTATGTCTATTGCATATGAATGATTATTATGCGGACTTTCTTTTGTGTTCTCTCTTTTTATTTCCTCTTCATCGGCATTTCGTTGTCTCTTCATTTCGATTCACTGTATGATTGTACACTGGAAATAAAATTGCTTTCAAATCATATATAAATAAATACATATAGGAAAATTTGAATAGGTTAAGTGTAAAGATCAAGTAACTAATGGCGCGCAAGACTTTCGATTATAAAAAATAAAATATATCTTTCAATTAATACGAAAATAGTTAATTTTCTTGAACTTCCCTTAACTTCTACAAATAAAACATTAATTTTTCTTCTAACTCCTGATATCAATGAATTCATTTAACATTTAAATGATTTGTTTTGTCTTCACATCTTATCTAAGAAACTTTAGTTTGCCTCTTTTTTGGGCGTGGGAAGTGTTTTAAGGCTTCAAATTCATATAAACAATTTATGGTTGGTTTTAACTATTTTGAAATTTTATGCGAAGCTTCGTAAGAAATATATAATTATATCATATTTCTGGATTTGTAGGTTGGAAAGTTTTAATTTAATTTTTTTGAAGAGATGAGTTCATATCTACATAAGTAAATATTTTGTGTTTTAACTCATATTTCTTCTTATTTTTTCAACAGAGATTTAAGTCCTGCTGATACGACCACACTTAATAAAAAATACTTTTTTTTGGTAGCTAACGGACCTCCCTTAAAATTAACGTTTGCTTTTTTTTTTTTTTTTTGGAGAATGAACCCGTGAAATGAAAGTCTCTAAAAATCTAATTATATCAGTTCTTCATTTTCCAGAGATTTGGAAGCTCAATATCGGGCAGTAATCTAGAGTACCGAAATGGATTAGAATCAATTTTTATGACCGTCATCTTGCCTGTAGCAGTCGCTCGAAGTGATTGAAATAAACTGGCCTTACTCGCTCATTAAAGCATGTCTATAAGATTTGGTGGAAGTGATTAATTTTTCTCATTCTTATATATAAAATACACTTGGAACTTTTTCTTGCCGTAGTTTGTGAGTCACAAGCAAAATATTCAGAAAGCAAAAATATTATTTATGTTGCACTGTGAAGGCCTGTCCTTCGATAGAGGTGGGATATTGTTTTCTCTTTCAAGAACACAGGTGGATGACGGGCAGGCCTAAATGGTTTCAAAATTTGATACTGATTATTAATATATACCATTTTACGTGATTTCTGAACCTTCATGTTTTGTCAAAAAATTAAAATTTCGATATTCTCTAAAATTGGTTGGATGTAGACAATTTTGTTCATTTTTGTACGGGTACTAGAGGATCGTTTACAGAATGTATACGGAAATTTTTACACTTTTATGAGTAATCAGTAAAGAATTCAGTTTTTCGTTGCTTTTGAAAACGATATTCTCTTTCATATTTACGGCCACGAGAATGTTTGCTACTGACATTACGCAAATGGACAAGCGGACAGATGAACAGGCGGAAACATGTGCGGGTGGACGGAGGTACGGGCGAAAAAGCGTATAGATGAAGAGGCGCACAGATGGATGTGCTGAAATCGATTCAAAATTTGATACGGTTCAATTTTTGAGGATCTTTGACGCCTTTTTTTTGGGTCTTGCAAATGAAATGACAAACCTCTATACCCTCCATTCTTCGGTGGAAGGTGTAAAAATGATCGGGAAGTTTATTCTAAACATAGTAAAAGGAAAAAATAAAAATAAGCATAAAGAGAAAAGGATAATGACAAAAGGAATAGAAGATTTGAAGAGATACCACGATCGAGTGCTTCATGTCATGTTAAACGTGATCGTAATCGTCTAATCTATAATCGTGAAAATCTAAAAAGCACTCTTTCAGTGGCGACTGTAAAATTTATTTCCTAACAAAAATATGCAAAGCTTTTGAAATAGCACGTGTCTCTACTTATACAAACGAAAACAACAATAATTCGTAAAATTTGTTTTGCTCTCAGCCTTCTCCATCAATTGGTATGAAACGAACATAACACAACTTAAGACCAAAACAAAAACTGAAAACTGCTAAATCCGAAAGGTTTGAGAGTCATCAGTACTCTTGCAGCGTAACCACCATACGTAGCAATAGAAACGAAATTGAAAAATTCTCTCTTATACTTTTGGTAGTCAAATTCAACCAACCATGCCATTCAATGCACATATTTATCGAGTGCATCACTACCACCTTTCATTGCTGATATTGTACGTTACACTATAACGAAATTATTGTTTGATAAATAAACAGCGAAGACGAACGAAGGGGTGGTGCACCAACACCATCAGTAGCAGCAGCAGCAGATAAAACATATGTAAACTTTTAAAATTTGGCTATTTGGTGCGGCAGTATTACTCGTGATGGTTGTTCCTATTATTTTAATATCATTCCGTTGCTAAGCGCGCGCGTTGTTGGTTGATTGAACCGTTTTGAAGCAACAGTATAGGTTTACCACCGCTTAACTACAATACGACACATACAATAATAATAATAATAAGCTTACTAACGTGCGACGGTTTACAATTAAGTTTTTGTTGTTTTTTTTTTTTGGCTACAGCAAAGTAATTGTTAAGAAATATATTCATAAACCAAGACAAAAAGTGTTTATCGTTTGTTCCTATATGGTCATCGGTAATTGGAAAAAATATTATTTAGTTTGAGTACAAAACAAAAAAAATAAAGAAATATATTCCGCTTTTTAGTGGGAGATTTATGTTTTGTGTAATTTTTTCAAAAAAAAAAAAAAGAAAAAATTCCGTAATTCGTCCCAACTACATTAGTGTTTGTTTGTGCTTTATCGTTCAATGAATCGTAACTTTTTACGGTTTCCATCAACAAAGTTTTATGGTTTCCGTTTAATTGATTGCTTGTGTTTACATATGATTTAATTCTCTTATCTAATCTGCTGCAGATCTTGTTTAAATGTAAATATTTTAATATAAAAACAATGTGAAGTAACAATATTCAAGTAAAAATAACAAAGCATTAGCATTATAAACCACAGTTTTGTTTTATAAATTTTGGAAAAAAATATAAATCATTTTCATCATATTTACACGAATATATAGATAAAACAAATAGTTACGCTTCATAAAGCAACCATTCTAGTGACAATAGCAACCTGTGACAGCTCTTGTCATTCATATTTCATTAACATAGACAGTGGTTGACAATAGTTAGACAGCTGATAGGCAAAGATATGTAGAAAATTTATTTATTGAAATGACCTTTAAGGCACCGATGACTTTGTGCCAATTTAATTTAATCTAATGATCTTGTTATTTCATATCAATTACTAACATATCCGAAAATTAAAGAAAGCTAATGTGAAACTAGACTGAAGATATTATTAGGTGGAATACATATGAATGCATATATGTATTAGCAGTTTAACGATATGATTATGAATTACTAACCTTAAGTGATTCGTATCTGTTGGTTTAAATTTATAAATATTGAAAGTTTTCGATAACAGACAACAGATAGACTGTTTACTCTAATGTTCGTTATACACCTAACTAGAAACATTTACAAAAATGTTGAACACTCATTTTAAAACCATATGTGCATTTTAAAGATATTTAAAGTTAAGGAATGACTTTGTTAACCGCTTTTAATTTCTATATATATCCAAAAATTAATGAACATTAGTGTAAAATTTAAAAAATGATTGCAATACAATGAATACATATTTCGAGGGATTTGTTTGCAATGGTTTCAGACGATTTTCTCTGAAATCTTTAGATTGTTTAGCTATGGGATTGTTTAAACGGCAATATTTAAACATGTTAGATACAGTAACGAAACCATATACTAAAGCTCGTATGTAAGACTTTTTTAAATTGGAGTGGTTACTTTAGTCATCGCTTTCTATTTATCTATGTCCGAATATTAATGAAAGCCCATGTAGAATTTTAAGTTGCATTGAGTTTAAATTTAAATGTACACGGCTGTACAGTTTTGTTAACGTACATTGACGACATGACACTGGTTTACCAACCTCTAGTCATGTCAAGCTTCACTATTGTTGACAGCCTTTGACAATGCAGTGAAGTTTGAAAGGAAGATTAAACAAACACGTTGACAAATATTTTTTAACTATTTAATTTATCATTTTAAAATATCTTTTGTTTCGGTCCATTCTTCTTCTTGGTTTTTTTCTTTGTTATTTACGCTAATGACCTTGTTGGCTTGTCCATATTTTATATAGAAGAAAACTAATCAGCATTAACATAGAGCTTTCAGCTACATGCGATATTTATATATAAATAATGTTGAGAATATTTGAAGAATAAAAAAAATATAGTTGTATATGACAGCTCAATATAACGTTCTTGCTTAAACATCGTTTAAGTTGACAGATTTCAAAAATAAATGAACTACTTGCCGAAATGCTTAATAAAGATATCACAAAACCCATCGACTCATCTACTTGTCCGAATACTCTTGATGACCAGTGTAGAGTCTTAAGTTGCATAGAGTGAAGATATACATTTGTTTTAATACATTTCGAAGACATGACTACGAAGATCATTTTAGAAATGTATTGAAAGCTTTTTTTTTTTTTGAAACAAGTTTGAAATGCAAAAAACTTGAAAAGGTTAAAATAGAATATTTTAAATTGATTTTTGTTCGACTAAATTTATTTATTAAACTTAACTCATAAACTTGCTATATTACCGGTTACGTTTATGCAAAGATTAAATAAAAATGTGAGAATTTATTGGATTAAAACAAATAAAAAAGACTTAATAATTGAAAGCACATGATCTAAAAGAATGCAATAAAAAATGAAAACAAAACGAAGCTAGTAAAAGTGTAGCTAATAAGTTAATCTAAGGCAGTGAAAATTAAAAGAAAAAATATTTATTTAAAGAAAATTTCACATAGAGAGTATTTACATTTGATAACACTTAAGAAAAATTGCTTATCAACGAGTGATTGATTTCTAATCTCATTTTTTTGTAATCAAAGAAATTGTAGTGAATTTTGAAGAAAAATCATTTTCTTTGTTTTATTTTTATTTATATCCTTTTTCCTATATATAAAAATATAATTATTTTTATATAAATATACATATAAAATTATAATTATTTTTGTATAAATATATATATGAAATTATAACTTTATTTATGCATACTTTTTCATTAAATGTACGATTTATTTATGCCTATCATCTGCAATATATTAATTTTTATCAAACTTCTGGATTAAATTAAATATATTATATAATTAATATATGAATGTTCGTGAAAACTGAAAAATCATTATGATTCAAATTTGAGAAAATATAATAAATGCTGGCAAATAAAAAAAAATCCTTAAATACATTAAATATATTTGACATGAAATCCCTACTAGTGGATGTTTAAGATAATTTCGATTAAAGTGAGTGTAAATTTAATGTAATTTTTTAAATATATTTTCATAAAAAATTCAATCTAATCTGAAATGAAGTGTTCAATCACCCGGTAAATTTCTCAATTAAACTTTTTGTAAAAGTTGAAAACATAATTTTAAAAAGAAATTTGCGATAAATTAAAATAAAAAAAAACACAACCAAAAATCAGAAAGCTGCCATTAAAAAAAAAAAATTTTTTTTTCTTCAAAATCTGCTAAAGAAGAGCATTTCTATCTTACATACAAAAATGCGGCGTAATGTTAAATTGATTGTATTTGTTAGTATAATATGGATGTTTGTCTTGGTCTACTATTTTCAATCCAATACAGAAAAGGTAAGTTTTATATATAAAATAAAAATAAAAAATTTCAACTTATTTCCGTTTTATAAAACATACTATAATTTATATGTAGTTTTGTAAATAACTTTTCTAAAGATGGCTTTAATATGTATTTTTATACAGACAATATGTTGCCTGCATAGCAATTATTTTTATAACCAACATTTCAGTATTAGAAGTATACTCCTATTGTTATCGTTTTCGTAACTTTCAAAAATATGTATAGAAATCAACTCATATATGATATATTGCATATCATTGGGAATCTTGAAAGCAATATCGCGTGTCTTTCATTTGAATTTTTCTAAGTAGAGAAAATCAATACTTCAAGCGTAACCTTGTTCCGTGTTATATATACCCACCGTTTAATCGCCCAGATAGGAGTAGAAAAACACACTTGATATGCTTTTAATAGCAGGAAAACGAAGAAATTTTGGAAAAAAAGAAACGTTAAACAGTTTTACCAATAAATTCTTATCTCTTGCAGCAGGTGTTTGAACCCTGGATTAAAATGTACAGAGCTGTTATTAAAATTCTATTACTTGCAAAATTTGACTTTAAAAGCTCAAACTTGTTTCATTTGTTTTTAATTAATTGTTTGTAGTTTAAGTTTAAATTAACTTGCAAATTTTTGGAAGCTATTAAACTAAATCTAAATAAAAATATTTATCAAAATTTTTTACAAAAAATTGACCAAATTGCTAAACTATCACGATTGATGGCAAGCAATCAAAATTGATGAGAAGCATTCGGTGTAATGTGGGTATACAAAATGCGGCTTAAGTTGAATACAATTTTATTACTTATTAAAACCGCTATTGAGTGTTGACTCATTGTCGCCATTTAACTTTAACGGTTGTTTTATTTTCTGCACACAAATAAAATGTTGCTTATGCTAAAACATTAATAAAATCCGTTTAAAACCACAAACGTATAAATATATATTTTTTGGTCGATATTTTTATTAGAGATTTTTGCTTCATTAACCTTTGGAAGAAAAAAAAAATAACATTAAAGCGAAAAATTTTTAATAATCGAAGGTTAAAAAAAATGACTAAAGACTTTTTTTTTTAGTTATCATATGATTTAAATTAAATTTTAGTCTTTTTATTTTCAATCAGCATCGAACTTGGCATTATCAAAATAATTCATTTGTATTCGTTGGTTAAAAGTTGTTAAATAATGTTAAAAAATTATACGTATGTTCCTGAGTGTTCATTTATATGTATATATGTATACAAATGCAAATAAATGAATGTATGGCATGTGCAGAAAAAATTAATGTACGCGTATTCAATTAACTGGTGCACAATTATTATGCATTCATGTAGATATGGGAATATACACTGAAAAAAATTATTAAATTTTAAATTCTATCAATTAACTTATCAAATCAAATTTTTCAAATGCCATAGAATTGGAATTTTCCGAATTCCATACAGGAGCTTATGTCTATCTAATGATTGAATGAAATATTGACGATTTCTTATATTTGCTTAGCATTCATACTTCCCCTATTAATATTCCGCAGTTATGAGTTTGCTCACAAGCACTTCTCGAATTTGTCGCGTGGTACGCTTATGTTATGTATGGTTTTTAGTTTGTGAATTTAATTATCAGGCTATTGTACAGGTAGTATAATACAGATAGCTTATATAGGGCTATCCATTTCATACTTTGGATTTGACACACTTGTTTCATTACTATATGTTATCTAAGACATCATATGTTGAGTGTAATTTTGTCATTTTACAACATGGATCGTTTGAAATGAAAGTTATGACCGAGCTTTCTCGCTATGTGCAAACAAGTCGTCGAAAATGACCTCAGAAGGATTTAGCCCTGTAAGATATTCCTGTTGAGGGCGTTTGAATGGTGTTGTATTTCATAAATAATGGCAAGTCTCAAACAAAACACTGAAGGAAACATTTAATTCACATCTTACTAAAAAGTGTGTTTTATTTGCATCTATTTTCGGTACCACAAAATGGATAACCCTGTATTAAATAAATCTTCAATAAATTTCCATTTAAGACAAATGCATTAATTTTCAATGTTCAAAGCGATATTTGAAAATTTTTCATATTTTAGATAAGGGGTTTAAAAAGAAAAGATATTAGCTTAATATTTAATTAAACAATTTTTTTTGTAAGTGTATCTGTTGAATGACTCGTATTCGCGGCACTTTGCGTTTGATTGACTTTATTTAAATTTATGCATAACTAAAATGAAATTCTGAAAGAAATGAAGAGAGATATTAAGAAATAGCTGAATATTAAATAATTGTTATAGCCACAGTAGCTGTGGTCATGTATGGTCAGCCGGAAAGAAAGGTCAGTGCTATCAAAAATGTATAAAATCTTTGGTCTTTTAAGTATTTAATGAACTTGTTTCAGGAGTTGAATGTACTAATTCTATTAATAATTAATGGCTTATATACAGTATTATACTGTTGGCAATGAATGTATATCATTTTTAAATTGAGTTCAGCCCCTGACCTCGGTATACGGTTGTGTTGTTCTAAAATTGCAAGAGAAATATTTAGATTCGCCTTTTGTAATTTTATTGCAAACGTAATATTTGAACACAAAACAATTTTTGGCAAAAAACCAAAATTATTATATTTTTCTTTTTAAAACAAACAAAAAAGAAATTAATTGAAAAATGTTATAAAAAGATAATCCTCTACGTTGTGGACTTCTTCTGAAGAAGCGTCTCTGGTTACCGTAGGGGTTGACGTATTCGAAGCTCTAACAGATGGGTTCGAACGCAGTTATCATCGCTTCAGTCATTTTTTTTTAAAGATGGGTTCAAAGGAACCTTTCTCCTTCTTGATAATCGAACGGTGAGCGTAAACATATCAAAGAGACTGTTTCTTTTATTTTTATCCGTGTGGATCTGTGAGAAATAATTCCGAAGAAGCCGTAAAGATTAACATAACTAACTAAGAAAGGTTAACTATACGAATGAACTAAAACGTTTGATGGTTTGTTAAGAAACGTGTAATTTTCTTATTATCGTTAAAACCTTTTTCAATGCATGCACAAAGTACTGGTTAACTTAAGTGGGATATAATAGTTTATATTAAATAAAACGAGTAATGTGTGGTTTACTATTTACGTAAATTGTATTAATGGTGCTTGACGAAAATAATAACGACGGAGCGTCTGGGATATAACTTTAAGCTCGTCCTACCTCTTAACAAAGAAAATAATAAAATTTTTCCGACAGCAAAATTTTGTTTGCTTCAAGTTGTAAAGGCAAACGCTTTCTCCTAAAACCTTTAATTTATATTGTTAAGTAATAATAAAAATATTGTAAGTAATTTTTTAAAATTAAATTTTAAAATAAAGATGCAATTAGAAAAACTCCAGGATAACAAATATTTTTAATACTTTTCATCGAACAATGGCAATATATTTATTTTGTCCAAATATTCGTAGACAGAAAAGAACTTCATAGATCTCATAATCATAGGTATTTACGACCGGCGTAAAATGTTGTACCGATTTAAATATGTCCGCTAGTCATGTAGCTGCTCGTCTGTCTGCCTGTCCGTCTATCTGTCAGTCCGCCTATCTGCCTGTTCGTCTGTCCGCCTTCCTGTCTGTGTCATATTCACAAAAATGAAGATGTGTGCTTCGAATTTGGCAAAAACGTTAAAAGCCCTTACACGCAGCTTGATATGGAAATTTCTGAATTTTTTGCTTGCTACTCGTAAACTATTAGAGAAGTTTCTAGGTGTATTTTACAAAAATTGAAAATATCAGCCACGCCTATCTAATACTAGGGAATATTTTAATTTTTTTTTTGTTAAGTTTTTTAAGATAAACATACACATAGAAGATTGGGTCAAAGCCGAATTTTCTTACTTATTGGTATTAGAATAGGATAAGAATAAGCTTTTATACGGCGAATGAATTTCAGTAATCTGAACTAATTTGCTTTGTATTTATTACACAACTACAAGTAATCAGTTCAGTACCGTTTGTGTGAATCAGTATTAGTTGAACGTAGATGTAATCATATATATCGTTCACGAAAAATTTTATATTTTATCATTGCAAAATAGATCTTCACTTAGTAGTTAATTGTCGAAGTTTCTGTGTAAAAAGTCGATATATTACATTTTGTTAAAAAAAATGTTGTGTGACATATTGGTACGATATAAAACAATTTATAAGTTTATGATCGCTTTGCAACGAATCAGGTAAGCTCTTCATCCCAAGTAATTAGGCTAAAACATCACAGAATTTTTGCCTTAATCGAGAGATATACCAGGATCATATTTCCATGCCAAAAGTTTGAAAGACTCTTGAATCGACATGCTTTCAGTTTTTGCTTCCTTGGACGGATTTCTTAGTCTTATTTAAGAAGTTTAATAAAGAAAATTTGTTTGCTCTCATTTTCTTCTTTTTCGACGAGTACGAGTGTCGTATGCGGACTAACGTAGAAGATTTTGCAAGAATTTACGAGAATTCGTGATAAATTATGTTTCTTCGGCTCTTGGATCTGATGGATATATTCCGTCATAGAGAAATTAGCTGAGGAGAGTCATAAACATTGTATTATTTAAGTAAGTTAAGTAAAAAAAAATATTATAGTAAATCACACGTATATGTGTGTAATAGTTTGAAAAATTTACTACTTAATTTAGTCACAAATAAATTATTTTATAATGATAGGGGTTGTGCGACTGGGAAAGATATGTTATCACAAACTATTTAACACATAAATATGATAATTAAATTGAAAAATATTTGTTCTTATGTTAATTGACAAATAAATGAACGAATAATTGTTTATAAGCATTCTTTTATCATCGGTAATCTAAAAAATATTGAGCCCAAGGAAGCTTTAATTTATTTTGAAAGCATTACATTACATAAGCATCACAATACGAATAAAAGAATAATCAATAATGACCTTTTGCAGGCTAAATATATGTTAGGCTCAGCATATTTACATTAGATTATATAAAAATTTCAACTATAATTGCAGCTATGAGCTATTTAACCGCAAAGAACATTAGATAATAATTTATAATTAAAATTGAAAACAAAAAAGGTTAAGATAAACAAGAAGAATTTCTAATGCGTTATGATTAGCATGCGGGTAGATTCCAATTTGATTGCAATTTGGCAAACAAAAGAATATTATTGTACCCACCACCGAAGGTGAGGGATATATTTCATTTTGTCGTATGATTTGCAACTCCCAGAAGGATACTTTGGAGTTACGGTTTCTGGTTGTTTTTCACGGTATTTCACGGTAATCCATAAAAATAGATAACATTTGTCACGCCCACCTATTAAAATTTAGTTTTCCCTCTTTTTTTGAAGATAACGGTGGTCGCCAGAAAAGATTCGGTGCAAGCAAATATAATTTTCTTACTTGTTTTTATCTTACTTCCTACTCATATAAGTTATTAGAAAACGATGAGAAAATGATACTTAGCCTTTCTACGAACTTTCTGTGACCATAATCTAAAGAATATATGTAACTATTGCTATCTCTTTTTGGAATCATTTTTTCTATGTTACAACGAAAGATAAAAGGCAGTATGCTGAGGGCACATTTTGTAGTTAGTTGTGATTTACATACCGTCTTTGTTCGATTAAACTAAGTTCTGTCATCTGTTTTTATTCTTGGATGTAAAAAGCAGGCAATCAACAGCAGTCCATCCATCTGTCTACTAGTTTATTTAGTTGTTCTTCTCCTCGGCAATTCATACGGTCAATCAAGTGAATATATGTGCGCTTGTTTTTATCACGCTTTACACGTTTAGTGTAGTAATTGTCATTTTGTAATAATGATTGTATGAAAATAAACATTTATAAGGTTAAGGCCGAGCTAGTGCCAGCTACGTGTAGATAAGTCATTGCAAATGGCTTTCAAAGGATTAAGTTCCAGTTCGATTGTAAACTAAAAGTAATGGCAGATTCTAACAAAATATATAGAATAAAAAATTTGATCCAAATCTTAATTAAAAATGTGTTTTATTTACGTTTATTTTTGGAAAGACAAAATGGATAATTCTGTAATTTCAACTTTCAATACTTTCAGATTTAAAAAATGTAACAAAGAATGGACAACCATAACTAAATCGATTCAGAATAGATTTGGGATAAGATCATTTTCCGATTTTTAAGAAGAAGAGTACAAAGCCTGGTCATGAATAGTTTATGGGATTTCCAACGCATATTTTTGCATGCTCTTTGATAGAAAGATATAATCGGTACAAACCTTAATTTTGTGATAATTAAAATATTTGGTAGAACTTTAGTGACCATATGGAGAATAGTCAGAAATTTGACATAGTTATCTGCTATAGAAAGCAAAAGGGTGTGTCTTTGGCTAGTTGTAATTTGTTCTTTGTGTCTAAAATTTGCCTCAAGGCGAACTACTTCCTATTAAATCTTTTTTTTTAAAGAAAAACAAAAGGAAAAAACTATTTTTATTAAAATAATTATAATCCGTTAGGCTACATAAGCAAGATACATAAATTTATATATATTATATTTATATACATTATTTATATATATTATATATATATACATATATATATATATGCAGCCTTTTTTCTCGTGATTTTAGCCTTTCACAATAAAGTTCCAAAAATGAATTGTTATATCCAAACGTACATTTACGAAAGTACACACAAAAGAGCAAAAGTTGTTTAGTCGTTCCATTCACGTTAGCGTCAACACGAACAAGAAAACGTTGATTGTTTTATAACGTTTACTCGGCATACTTTAGATAAGACAAAAAAAAAAAACAAAAAATAATAGTAAGTGAATGGACGTAAAGGTTGGATTTTATTGATGCAATGTTTTAATGCTGCTTTGAAAAGTATAGCATAATTTAATCGATTTGTTTTGAAAGAACATTTTTAACTTCTTATTATGATCTATAAATTTCACAATTTTTCAGAACTGTAATAAAATGTGCGCCATCCATTTAAGTCTTGTCGGTTTTATTGCTTTGTAATACTCATTACAAAAGTGTATTAGGTAATTTTTAGATATACGATTTAGAAGGCACGTAAAATAAACGCATAGTTGATCAACATGTGAAGACCTGCTCTTTATAAACGTTAAATAAACTCAAAAGTGTTTCTAACAAAATATTTGAAATTCAAAGTTTTTTCCTAACGAAGCGAAGTTTGTAAATTCCCTTATGATTTCTATAAAAGCAATATAAGCTTCTGTTTATCCATTTATGATTTGAAGCCTTGTCTGAAGCTTTACATTTAATGTCACGAGTCTTCTTATCAAAATTGCCGGTTTGTTTTCAAAAATTCATCTAATCGCTTCAGGAGAATCATATGTAAATAGAGCTTAAGATTTTTGCAAAGGTATGAGTCTGTTAGCTGCACTAACTTTCATCTATCTCCACGAGTATATTGCTCTTTTTAACAGTAAATACCGTAAAGAAGCAAACGGTAAAACACGCGACATAATAATCATAATTTGGCAAATATTTTTCTCATATCAGTTCAAAAGACCAAAATAAAAAAAATTCAATTCACTTTGTACGTAACATATCTGTCAGGATTACAATTAAAGTTTTAGATAAATTTTTTTTGTTTACAATTATGGTAATAATTAACAATATATCATAAATAAAATTTTATATATATATCATAATAATGTCAAAGTTTTATAGGCGATTGCGCCCTTAAATAGGTTTATTTATAGTTGTAATATATTTTTAAATAAACGGTTGCTTATGACACACTGTAGTGACAGGTGTCGATAAATAATTATTTATTTATTCATTTTATAAAATAAAGAATTTTTTTTTTTTATGAGCAAGAAGAAGATGAAAATGTAATAAAAGTTTAGCTTACTATTATTTGCTGCAGCAATGACACAGTGACATAGATTTGAACTTAGAGATGACGCAAGTGAGTTTTATGAAGTGTCGAATAGGACATACCATACGTATATTAAGCTGGCAAGCAGTATCGATTTTTACTTATAAGTGAATGCTCTTGTATGAAAAGTTGAACAAATTGAATACTAAAATAATGAGTATTCATTATGTCTTCTTTTTTTTTGAAAGATATTATTACATTTTATCGCTTATAAGAAATACTTTCATTTTATCTCCTGTGAGATATTCCTATTAACGATCCGAATTTTGCAGCCTATATTATTTCGAAATTTTGTAAATATGCCGAAGACTAGTTCAGCTGAAAAAAGGTTTGAGTATAAATTCGAACTTAACTAGCAAAGACTTTTACCAACTACATTACAAGAGCTCTGTAAAATACTTAAAAGACATCTGTACGGTAATTAACATTTAACTATAATTGGATTTGAAAGCCTATTCCGTCCAAAGAAGTTTTCTAGAAGACTTTATAAATCTACATAAAGCAACCTCCGCAATTGCATATAGAAACCAAGCCTGTTTTTTTGGTAAAGTCCTTTTAATAAATCCTTGGAAATCGATATGTTTTTGTAAAGTTTTATATAAAGAGGCAGCATATTTGAACTCTATCCTTTTAATAGAATCTATTCTGTGTGAAGAAGGACAAATCGCACCGCGCTTCTTCGTTTCCTGGATGTCCTGCACTCGAATTGGCGGATACAAAAATTTGGCAGAAAATTTTTCTTTCCGCGGATTCATCGAAAGAGCAGCGCATTAGTTAGGTGGTTTTTCGCCCATCTAATTGATGCAATTCTGGATAAATACTTTGTTAATTTCGTTGTTGCCGCCAGACAGACAGACTTAAATCGATCCTAAAATTGATGCTGGACCAGAATATATATACTTTGTGCGGTCTCTGAAGTTTCCTTCTAGGCATTACAAACAAAATAACAAAATCAATGTATCTCTCACCTTCGGTGGTGGGTATAAGAACAATTAGAAGACCAAAATTAAAAAGCAAATCACCATTATGTCAAAAATTAAGCTAATGAAAGTAGTTCAAAATCTTAACTTTAAATTTTTGGATTTTTGGGTTCTTAAGAATTTTTATCGTCGCTGAATATCGTAGACTTGCAATGGTGTGGACAGGCGTATGTGGTTCTAGCGATTTGTAAGCCAACCATGCTAAAAAAAATTGACGTAGAATTGTTATTGGAATTCAGCGTCAACAATTTTTGACATCCAATTCGTCATCTGAATTTGGCAACCCTGCCTCAATAAGAAATGCAAAACAGAACTGTCATTTAAGTTTATTTTCGGCATGAGCCTGTATAAATCAGAACTTGGTTACAGAATTATGTGTATGTTTTTTTTATGCTTTTCTACTACCAGTTAACATGCAGTTTGGCAATCAATATTTCATAATCAAAATTTATATCTGATGCAGCTTTATTTACGAATATTTCTTTTATTTTATTTACTCACACTACTTGCTTTATGGAATCAAATAATGCCTGATTATAGTAATGTCTAGAAATAAAAAACGTACCTACACAACATAGAATATAAGTGTAGATATAAACATTTTTAAAATTTGTTTTTACTTAAGGGCTAACATCACTGTACCATTGAAAATTTGATTTTTTTTTTCAAAATTGAAGAAAAGGTAACGAAGAGGAGCTTTTAAGCATAAGTTCAAATACTAAAATAAAACATGATTTTTGAAAAATACAAAAAAAGTGCCATTACGGAATCATTCCCGGGAGGCATCTTTAATTT
This sequence comes from Glossina brevipalpis, assembly GCA_000671755.1. Lineage (NCBI taxonomy): Eukaryota > Metazoa > Arthropoda > Insecta > Diptera > Glossinidae > Glossina > Glossina brevipalpis. The sequence continues at coordinate 9,906,987 of KK351011.1, read as the reverse complement.
TAATAGCTCTTCAGCACGCTCTGTAATTGGTCTAAATTTGTTTTATCTGTCAAAGAGAGGAACACACCTTTTACACTTTAAATGTCAGAGAACACGGTAAGAAAATGTATCAATAGCCGAATTCATAATAAGCTCCAAAGACCTTGTTCTTCATAGACGAATTGAAAGATTTTGAATCGCTTTCCACCTAATATCTATGCATCAGTGGTTTTGATGAACCTATTCTAAAAAATGTTGTTTAAAAATTCTTTTAAATGAACATAAACGCTTTCGAAAGACACGTTTAGTATATTAGAGAACTTAGTCATCAACACCTATGAGATTAATATGTAACAGGGATTCATTTGAAATCTTTTGAAGTGCTTGGGAAATCTTTTTGAAGCGCTTGGGAAAAAGTCTGAAATCTCGAGCAAAATTTTCTTAGAGGTAATTATTTCTTTTTTCCCATATTTTGGAAGATCCAAATCATATATTAAACCCATAAAAGAAGACTTCATTTTTTTTCCTTTTAAATATTTTACTGGATCCTTGCCTCTTAATTTCATTATAATTTCAATAGTTTAGAGACATGATGTATGCAGTATTCTTAACTAAGACATGAGCTTCTTTATGATTACAAAATATTTTTACTTTGTTTTCGAGACGTTTTGTACATCATGGTGGTTGCAGCATATAACTGAATCATTCTATTTATCTCGCTAACGCTGTTATAAGTTCGTAAATAGCGAAAACCGCCATATGCATAAATTCACTTTCCATTGACAATAATAAATTTTCAAACTTCCTTTCATGTTAATAAACCACGTGTATAACATTATATATCACAGCAGCTTTACGAGAGAGAGCATGCAGAGGAGAGCTTTACTACATGCAATGTTCGTATCAAATAAATTACGATGTATTTCAGCACAAAGTATAACAATATATATGTATGCGAAAATAAATGCAACAAAAGTAAAAAAAACAAATAGTTTTTTGTAAAATAATTTTACTCACTTAACTCGAAAGGAACGTAATTTAATTATTTTAGCTCCATAATTATCGTAAAACTATATGTATTTTAGGTACTTTGATAATATAAATCATATTAAATTTAATAACTAAATTTATGAAAAAGACGTTATAGTCGAGCAAATCTGATCATTGAATACCCTGCATCGCTTGATACAATTCTTTACACATCTTTGTCATAAAATATTAAAAATTATAATTTACGGCCGCATAAAGGCTAACTTCTCATGATAAAGCTTAGATAGGAAGAAGTCTAGAAAATAGACTCCATTTTTGTGTCTATTTAAATAATTTTAAGAATAACCTCATACATATACTACACTTAAGGATTAGGGCCACTGTAACAGCTTAGAAGAAAATCGCACGTTCTTTTACTATTTTAACAAGATCACCATTTGTTAAGTTATCTATATCGTAAAATGGTAAAAATTACGCTAAATATATCGTGCCACTCTCTTCGAGGGCTTCACCGCTTCATATATGTTATTGAGATAGAGTTGGCGAATCCGCACCATCGAATGGATAACCCTATATATTTCGAATTAAATTACAGTTTTTTGCCAATTACTGACGAATTCGCTGCTGGGGTTAATTAATTGCAAACGGACGGCAATGAAAGCGGAGAGCAATCAGATATATAATCATAATTTTATCTGGCAGCTAACCATATATTTTGACGGATCAAAAATATACATGATTTTAATAGGATTTTCTTATAATTAATATATATATCGATTCTGAACATGTGACTAAATTAATATATTTTCCCAAGAGATCTTAATAAAAAAAATGTTTTTTGTTTCCGGTGATATTATATGGAAATCGAAATTATTTTCTGTGATTACGAAGAATAATTCGAGTTGTTGTTTTTCAATTTGAAGACCAATTTTGAGTCGATATTTGCCGCATGTGGTGTGTTATACAAAGAACAATTTTAAAGAACTTGTTTATTCAAATTTATTTTGATTGAGGAAAAAAACGATCAATTTAAACATGATGCGTAAAAAGAAAATCAAATTGAAAAATAAAAATTTCTGATTTTTTGTCGATTGTTAATTTCGTGTACACATTTTTTCTGCAATCAAAAGAGAAGAATAGTTTTTCCTTTTATGTATATATGCATATTTTGTTATTTTTGATTTTTATACGTTCTACGCTTTAAATTGAATAAACAATTTCAATATAAAATACTCGTATACAAATTTTCTTACTATCAAAGTAAATATATTAAACAAGCAAAAATAAATTGGTCTTCCGGGGTGAATCCTAAATATTCAATATTCAGATTTGTATGTTTGCTTCTTTAAAGAAATTATTAAATAATATAATAAAACAATAAAATGAGATCAAAGCAATACTATGTACGCTTAACTTAAAGTGCGTTCTTTTCCCATCTATGTTAACTTCTGTTAAAATTGGTAAAACTTTAATATCTTTATTATTTATGTATAACTTTAATAAATTATTAATTTATGATATATTCATTCCAAACTGTTTTTCGCTTCAATCTCTGAAACGTCATGGTAGACACGTTTAATTATATTCACAAGGCTTTCTATCAAAGACATTACACACTAAGGTTCGTTTTCAATAACTCCTTACTGTGTAGTAGTGATAGCATCTGTTCTGTGAACCACATTTCAATATTTATTTATTCAATTTTCCTCTTAAATATTTAAATAACATTACAGCGACCAGCTGAGGCATCAATGTCAAAACCAATAGTTTCGTCCACAATCACAACGTTCTCTTTACGTTTCAATGCCTCACTAGTCTGGGAACAGTAAGAATTGTGAGCAATCGACTCAATATTTCTTGCGTTATCATCGACTTGCGATGATAATGATGGTGCTTGAAGTTTTTTGTAAGACTAAAAACAAACCTTGACAACGAAACAGCAAAAGAAATATAAAATAGTTGTCACGACTTAACCCTGAAATAAGCAAATTTTTAGTAATTATTGACTGCTCTTTCGGTTGTTTTAGTTCAGTTTAGAATAGTATCATAGGACGATTAATTTCGAATAAAAATTAGAAACTAGTAAGTGGTACGGATTAGTTGATCTATCCGCAGAAACTGACAATAGTGATCAGAAAAATTTCAAAGTAAGTAACGTTTCAAAGTCGTCCTTTAAGCAAAAAAAACAAAAAAAGAAAACAAAAGATCAGTCTTTTATTGATTTTTGGCAGATTAAGATATGGCTTAAGTTTAAGAGGTAATGTTATCCTGCAAGTACGAATCTTTTGCATGAATTTATTTACGAAAGAGAACGCAAGTCATTGAAAAACGTTTTTAATATAAGTTTGTATTCATAATAAAAATTTTATTATAAGTTTAAAAGCAACTGGTAGTACATTGGGGAAAAAATACTTTCCCTTTTATAAGAGTTTCACCGCCGCTCCTCGTTTTTTATGTAAAAAAAGAAAACCATAAAAAATTCTTGATATTTTGCCTAATACCTGTTGTGAAAAAAATAGCGTGCATAGCGTAATATTTTTTCATGCGTTAAGAACCAGCTATAAAAACGGTGAAATGGTAAACCGTATGCAAAAAAATTAGAATTAGAGAATTAGAGAATATTATAAAATTTGAACTCAATCGCTTGAGAATTAAATTCGCTGAAAATCATGGACCAAATATATATGTAACGGAACTTTAAAAAAGCTCTCGATTTGCTTTTAATCTGCAATTTCGAACTTGGCACCAACAATAAAATTTTGGAGACATCGGACATGTTGCTCAATAATTCTCGTGACTAACACATAAACGTTGTCTCAATCAAAATTACTTTTAATTAAATGGAAGGAGCTTTTGTCCAAAGTGAAGCAAACGCGCAAAGAGAAGGCTGCAAAACTAAACTGCATAAGTTGAATTACTGTCACATGTACTGGATCCTATATGAGGATCTTGTAAAAAGTTCTATATGTGGTAGCTTTGAACTCATGGAGTGAGAAAAAAGATTTGGAGGAAAAGAAAGTTTTTCTCTCTCGGGTGTTATTGATCGATGTATTATTTCCTTTTTTAAGAAAAATTTTCTTCTATTAGTTTAATAGATGCTTGGAATCTTTTAGAATACGTACAAAAAAATGCATTATCTTGAAGACATTTTTCCCTTAAAATTTCATTCTTTTTCGCAAACATTCCAAGAAGACTTTCTGTTTCAAATTAATCGCTACTGGTAAGTTACAGTTAAATGACTTCAGATCTTGGTCTCTAAGTTCACTAATACACTACGAAATGACTTTAGAAAGCTTTTGTATTTATTTAAAACCATTGCCAAACAAAAATGTTTAAGCGTAGCTTTATCAAAACGACTATTGTAGATTACATATGAGACTGAGAACGATTCGAAAGCTTTCAACGTTTCTGGGAAGAAATTAAAAATCTACGATGAGTGTTTTGGTCTTGATTACGAATCTGGGTGCTGGATTATAAATTATGTTGCTCTCTCCTCTATCATTTTGCGAGATGTAAAGTGTAAAATGCACACTTTTGTCTTCGACAGAAACAGCAAACACAGTTCTTTCGAACGTAAAGTCTTCGAGGAAAGAGAGTAAGGATGATTATTTTAACAAATAAAAGCAGTTTTACAATCCTACAATGGCAGACTAGTGGAACAAAATAATAAAAAAAATTTACTATAATAAAAAAACATTTCTGTACTATATTTCAAAACTTTGAGCGCGTTCATTTCCAAACAACAATTTTTAAAACGCCCCATGAGAGGACTTTTGAATTTTTACAACATATATTTAAAATAACACACTCTAGACAAGCGCATAGTGAATTTTGGTTATGTTTAAATTAAACATTTTTTTTAGTAATAAAAATGTAGTGTTTTTTAGATGAAAATTGAACTTTTTCCCACAGATGTTCCTCAAACACAAAAAACAAAAAAAATGTGTTTAGAAACCTCTACGTATTTTCCTAACTATAGTTATGTAGTTTAAATGTTTTTTTCTTCTTCTTTTAAATTTAAATAAAGATGTCTGGGGAGAATGTCATTTTTTAATAATTTTCTCTAAAATAAGTTTTTTTTTTAATGCTTAAATACGTATTTAATAAATTCTTTGAATGTTTCTGTTCTAATAAATTTTTGTTGATCCCAAAAAACCGTTAAAAATGTGCACTTTTTTTAGTTGTTATAGTGATGTTAACCCCTAAAGTCGCTAGGTTGTAGCATTGTATCGAAAGAAAATTGTAGCACATTTAGTTTATGTGCATTTATGTGATCGTAATTTGACTTTTACGCACGAAAAATCGGCTTTGTAAACAAGGCATATAAAGGCGTGATTAAAGCATTTTGAGCAAGTTTTTAATTTAAAGGTCTTTAGCTAAAAACAACTATGAAATCTTCACCTTTAATGTAAGTTATTTCTAGCCTTAGTGAATATGTTTTTAAGCCAATTATATGAAACGTGGTTTACGAAATTACTTTAGGAATGTGAGCGCTAGATATATGCACATATTATATAATATAAAATGGACATTGACGGGTAGACAGAGGTAAGTGAATCGATTGAGAAACTCACCCTAAATATCTTACTTGAATACTATATACTACTACTGCTAGTAATATATAACTTTCTTTCAGAGCTGATGCTGAAATATAAATATTTCGTACATCCTTCTATGGTATCAAAAGTAGCAAAAATCTTTAAATATCATTAAATATATTTGTAAAAATCTTTAAGCATTTTTTTAAAGATTTTCTTTGGGCTTCATTTTTTAAATAATGATTTTGTGTTCCGCCCTTCAGTTTTGATATGGTACATGTATATAATCTTTCAGATGGTAAAACGATAATAAAATTCGTATTATTAATATTATTATTTTTTATTTTATGAAAATGTTTGTTTAACATTCCTGACAGCTGTGTGTGTGCATAGAGGTGAATTCATGGAAATGGATGCATTTATGATTTGAAATATATTACACTAATCAAGTATTATAAAACGTCTGTGAATAATGTAAAAATATGTAACAACAAAAGCGAATAATCATAAATGTGACTTATTCGTATATATGTTTGGAAATTAAAGAAAATATTTTTGTCCCTTAAAGTCTTATTCTTCGATCACAAAGCTATAAAAAACTTATCCCGAAATGAGTTATAATTTGTGATTTCTAAAGCATAATTTTTATTTCATAACTGATGAGATAATCGTATAGTTTGAAAACAATATCTTAACAACTAAGTAGAATGCAAAATATCATTCAAAACTGGGTCGTACTTTCTTGTTTTTTTTAAGGAAAAATATTCGAAATATATTGACAGAATAATTGAGATAAACTGGTTGGATTTTAAAGAGATTTAAGCTTTACTTTAAGATCAAAGCGAAATCTAAAATTTAAACAATTCACATCAGTTCATTGCAACGTTTTTGAATTAATTTTTTTTTTTCAATAATTGTTTGATTTTATTAGCTTTGTGAAGCAGGTTTTTTAACTCCATTCATTTGGATATAAGTGCTCGCATAAAAATATCCGGCAGCAGATTAAAATACTTAACTTAGCAAACGAATATAGAGACAGATTTAATTTGAACATGAAGTCTTTTATGGGAAAAGGATGATTTGTTCTAAATGAGTTTTTGTACGCTTTAATCGTGCACTTCAGCAGCGAAAGGGAAAGAGTAGAGGAGTTGTGTTCAACGGTACGTATGTGACCATATGTATTGTATGTAAATGTATGTATGTGTGTGTGAGTGTGTGCGTATGTGTATTTGCATATTCTGACGCGTTGTAAATGTTTCATAGTATGCAGTAGAAAAAAGTTTATAGTTCCTTTCAGGTAGACAGTCAGCCATTTCTATTTTACTGTGGGAAAGATAAGGTTATGCACTTTTTGTTCGGAAATTTTAGTTGCAACAATTGTCAAATTTATGCACGTGTCTTTTAAAGGTTCGAGCTAACTAAAAATCATATGGATTTAACACTAGTAGCGCCATCTATGTGTCAGCCTACGAACTTTTCAGCCCACCTGGTATATATGTGGTCGAAGCATATCGTTGTCCAACTATTAGTTGACCATAATTATTTCGGTAGATCGATCAAAACCATCTTTTGATGATACTGGTTAACTATGCCGTGAATCCCCTTTTCGATAACCACTAATAGACGAGTGCGCGAAAATATTTGCTAAGATGTAGTTAAAATGACATCCCTATAGCATTTATTGGATTATTATAAACCTATTAGGATACCAAGTACGATTTGATATAAAAAAAACTTTTGCTTCATACATAATTGTACGCCTAACGAGAGTTTTATGTAAAAGTATAAAATTTGAAATTCAAAAAAATTATTTTACAAAATTTTCATAACTTTCGTTCGTTTTGTAAATTTCAAAAAAATTGGAACAACCGTAACGAAAAAACTATCAACAGATTTTTACTGCATGTAAGCGAACGTTTTTGTTTTAATTTCATATTCCAATTAAACACTAAACTATATAGAAATTAATTAAGCGTTAAATTTGAGTTTGTATTATTTACTAAATAGAGCATTGCATTGATAATTAAGTTTGCGTACGGTCGAAAAAGTTTTCTATAATACTGTTACATACACAGTTCGTTGTTTAGCTTAGAGAAAATTTTGTTAAATCATTTTCAATATCTAGGGTAAAAGTCTTGTGAAATTATAAACAAATTTTCAAAAAACATTTATCTATAACGATTATCAGTTATTAGCATAAATTTTTAAAAAATTTTGAAATAATAAATATTGATATCAATATTTTTTGGACACTTAATTAGGGCCTTCTGACGTATATCCTTATAATCGGCTTGACTATTTTATTAAAAATTAATCCTTTTAATACAACAATTTAAATGTAAAATGCTAACACCGTATATCTACATCCATTAATTAAACTTAAACAACATTTTTGCTGCTGTTACTGAATTGATAACATTTACCTTTTCTTACTTAATAAAATATGCATTAAATATATACTGAATGAATAAAATTCTGAATAGAGAGATACGAGGCTTTGCTTTGCTATTCGATATACAAACTTGTGCACAGGATATTATGTATACAGATTTCGTTAGTAAATCATTTATGCATCACACTGACATAGTTTGCTTATATATATTGAGAAAATAACCAACAAATTAAATCCATCCAACAAATACATACTTTCAAAGTAGTTGTCGAACTATGAAATTATTAATTAATTATTATTTTTTTGGAAAAATGATACCACCTATTATATAATTATAAAATTATATATTATTGTTGCCTTTTTTTTGGGAAGAAGCCACAAGAAACTACATTCGGTTTGGACAACATTTTTTGAGGAATGCCGGCTTCATATACCTTTCAGTTAGGACTGTATGAAGTATCGTTCGTCACTCTATCTTCAACTGAATTTAAACGTCCGAAGTTCAACGCTTGTTCGATTTTGGTTGCGAAGCGTTCTGTAATTCAAGTTCCAATTTCGAATTTCCAGAGAGGACACTACACTTAATAAAAAATATTCCAAAAGCATATTTAATAACTTATTGCAAATATTATTATACTAAACGTAAGAAAGAGTAACTATTTTTAAAAGTTTTTCAATGTAAATTTATTCACTCAGGAGATATCCACTATCCGTCCGGCTGCTGAGGTAGTCAGGAAGGGTTTTAAGTGAGAAAACCGAAAAGAGGAGAGCAGTATTTGCATACATTCGACTTGAAAATAGAGATAAGCGAAGCAGTGTGAAAGATCAGTATTGATAGATTGGGAGGTCCTATTAAAAGACATGACTGGTGAACAAATCTCTTTTTTCTTCAGCGAGCATTCGCCCTGTAAGCACAACATAAGATCACACTACGCTGATACTCGAGAGTATCTAGAGTTTTTGACACACTCACTTCAAGCATCTGAGCTTTTCGTTGTACGTGACCGAGCTTTTCCAGACAAGGTCTAGAGACTCCGGATATAAGCAAGTGTTAACGATGCGGATATCAGCTGCAATGAAGTATTTTTTACACTATTTTACAAAACCTAGGCCTTTGATAGCATCTTTCCACACTTGGAGTTTATTTTCTGCCCAACGAACGAAGTTTTGTATTCCCATGCCCAGAGTATCAGAAGTTGCCGATTCTTTTACTTTGAAAAATTTGTCATCACTTTCCCTGTGTGTTTTGGTGGATTTAAAGTTTACTCTAGTATTCCGACTCTGTTTAGATATTTTTATGAGGTCTCTGCTAAATAAGACTCTCGTCATTTAGGACGGCTCTGCATGGTCACGTGCTGAAGAATATAAGCTGAGGTTATATTCCGTTACTTATATAATTTGTTAGTTTTTAATTTTCTATCATTGAACCGCTTTTACTTCGAATTCCGATATCTACTTACTCGAACGACCCTATGCAGTACACAAAATTAATCTGTATATGCATGAGAATCTTCTCTTCAACTAATTTAAATCTAAGTTTTAATTTCCATTAGTTGTTTTTTTGCCAGTTAAATAGGTGAATCTTTTCAATGCCCGCGTAATACGCAGAATTAATTGTGGTTTACTACTCCGAAAGGAATACATGAGCTTTTCTCGTGTTACGTAAATTTAATCAGTATATATTAGTACCGATATTACTAACCCGTATTTATTAGCAAAAATTTATAGAGTGTAACAATTTTTTTTAAAGTCGTATACGAAATTTTATCCATTTGTTGATATTTATTCCATCATTTAATTTTATCTGCTTTAAACGACACGAGTTCTGCCTTGGAAGGGTACTTTAGAAGCTAAACATAGTTAACATTGCAATGTTTTCTTTTGGTTTTATTTTACTTTTTTTTCTCCTTATGTAACACATGACATCATTACATTCATTAAGTTGAATATTTAATTTTGTTATAACGTCAGTCTAGATATACACCAACAACTTACAATTGTATGACCGTAAATGCGTATGAAAACATGTATATTTATGTGCTTTTAGTATTTCTGACATCAATTAAATTAATGTAAATACTGTTGAATAAGTGTGTAAAACACAAACAAAGCCGCAAACATAGATAATTAACAAACAGAACAATTGTTGATGTCTATCATCTACGGAAAAACCGAAATTAATTTTGTTTTGTTTTCAAATACTAAAAGTAATTGATAAAACGGATAGAAATACGTTTGGAAAGGTATATAACGTCTAATATTTCCTGTTAGCAATGAAAATACAAAAAATTTACTTACAAAATTGTTATATAGGTCAGCGTTACTGGGTCGATAGAGAAAGAAGAAAAACTATAACTAACTATGCAGAACAGATACTTATCTAAAACTTTTTTAAATCGAACGAAGCAAACCAATGCAAAAAGAATCCACAAAAAACGTCGTCATTTTTTAAAAAGTTAAGGAAAAATATATAAATAAACGCACAAAGCCTTAAATATATAGCGATATTTATTTTAGATTTTTTAAAAAGAAAATGGAGATAGCTAACGCAAAGCGATACTTTCGTTGTTAGACCCACCCTTACCTTACCGCCACGTATCACAATTTTACATTTAGAGCAATAAACCAAACTGCTCGAAAATAAGTCTCAGGGTTGATAAGTTTTAATCTACTTAAAGTAGTTTACGACGCGCACTAGCGCATCCTATTTTGCTGCTATAGTTACAATTTAATGGCAATTATATGAATATGCTGAATTTAAAAATATCGTTTGAAGTTTTGGGTACCATTAATGTTGAATCATCCATTTCAAGGTCCGGATTTGAATACTTTTTTTCAGTAACAAATATAAAACAAAACTATCGTTTAGGACATCATGCGTTCAGTGTAATATTTGCAATTTTTCATTATGAGTCGTTTAATAATCGCTGACTATGTTAAAATAATGAAAACTTACTATGAAAATGCTGACTCTATAGTAAGTACTTTCCGGTAGGAGATTATGGTCGATATAATCGTCCATCTACGCGCACTATAGGCAAAACTGTGCAAAGGTTTGGAGATACTGGATCTATAAGAGATTTATTAAGGCTCATTCAAGATCAAAAATATTGGTGCTATTAGTAAAAGTGGAGGAAGAGCGAAATTTGTTCATTACATTGCGCGGACGGCATTCTAATCGATACAAATACGTGATTAAACAATTAGATTCGGAAAATGGACTTCTTGGACCATTTAAAATTTCTTGATGCTTACAATCATCCATTTCTGTGTCATTCGTGAATATATATGAATGACAAAATATTTTGGAATTGTAATCAACTCAGTGGAACAAAGGAGACATTTTTAAAGAGCATAATTTATGCAAATTCTCTCAAATTGAAAGTTTAACACGAATAGTGCGAGTGGTACCTGACCAAATCAACGGCTTGAAATTTATTTCAGTATCTTTATTGATTTACTTTCTTATTTTTTTGTTTTTTGTTTTAATTCCATGTAATAAAGTTATGCAGTTACGCTTTTTAACTTTCGCTCATATATCGTTCTACTTTCTGTAAAGCCAACTGATTCATTATTTTTCTTTTCCCGTTAATTTGTTATTCATTCCATGTATTATTCATTCCATGTAGTATACGCTTCATGATTTAAATCTTTTACTCATTTCATATTCTCTTGATGAAGCACTTAAATGAAAAACAGCAAAAGCAAAAAAAAAAAAATTCCACAAAAATTTCTCTAAATTTAACTAAAATTAACACTCGAATTACGACAAATATTATTATCATGGATACTAGCGTACGTATACAGACTTTCGGTTTAGTTGATTAGACCGCGTAACCCAACCATTTAATTCAAGCCGCACTTAACTCGTAATGCATGTGATTATTCATTTATAATGAGTATAATTTGGATGCGCGAAATGTTTGTCTGCTAAGAGTTTCTGGTAAAGCTTTCTTTTATTATAGACCTAACGTATGTATATCACTTTCCTCATAGTAATAGTAACAAATGGGTGAATATTTGACACATTGAGGAACGGATGCATTTATTATGCTATTACAAAATTGCCTTTTGTATTTTTCCTTCTGACAAAGTCCGTATCTCATCAATTAATAACTTTATTTTGTTATCATTAGCATGACCTGATCTCCTAGAACGTGGTTTTTTGTCTTGAACATTAAAATTGCCAGATCGAAATTAGCAAATCACTTTTGGCATTGGCGTTCTGTCAATAGTCACCTAGGGCAACAATCAGAAATTGCTGAGTGCGCCTGACTATATGAGCTGTTAAAATACGTACTGATCATGCGTGAAGTTGATTGTGAAAAAAATACAATTGAACTCCCCGCTGAAAAAAATGAATTAAGTTTTCGAATAACCTAATAGTATTACGTGAGCCAAGTTTCAGCCATTTGCCTATCTTTTTTTTTTGGTTTTTGGGATAGACTTGACGATAAGCATGGATGCACAAGACTAAGATGCGGCTTAAAGTTACAAAATGACGAAATAATTGTGATATTACGGTGGCGGATGAAAGAAGTGTCGCCTTGACACGAGTATGTCTAGTATTTCTAGTATTTGTTCATCTTTCTATAGTTCTTTTAAAGGACATACTAAGGCGAGCGAATTTTTCTGCCTATTTTACGAGATTTTTAAAGCGTATTGGAGCGGTGTTTGGATCTAGCTTAACTGAAACAGTTTTGAATGATTGTAACCATATCAGTAAATCGCTGGAGATGATTTTTATCTCTGTATAAATATAAAAGTTCAATTTTAGATCAACATCTATTACAGATTAAAGATCATTGAACCATTTGTTTTGAAATTTTAAGAGTTTTATTTCTGGTCATATAACTGCAGTGAACGATTCTGAACGCTGGTCTGATAAATTACCGAACTCAATCAATTTTGCGGATTCAATCGAATATTAGAAAACACAGAATTGATTGATATGAGAGTAGTTAGTTAGTTCGAAAGTGATTTAAGTGTATTTACTCTGATCTGATATTTTATATATACACCGAAATAGTCCCAGTGATACGCAGCCGAATGTCATTAAGAATATGAAAAATACAGCTTACATATCAAAAATGGAATTGAATAAGTTTATGTAAAGTCTTATACTCCTACCCGAGCTCAGTTTACGTAAAGATACGTACGTTGATCCGAAGTATCTATGCTATTTACTAATGAAGTGACAGATTTAGTATAATGTCATCGTAAACGAGAATGGACCAAAAATGTGATGACCCAGTATTTCTTTCTTTATTATTATAATACATTAAAGCCTGCAAATCGTTTCATAAATACCATAAAAGAAACAAAAAAAAAACACATTTTACCAGATATGTACCAACGGTATGCGGTTTTAATATCTGCGCTATTATTGCATGAATGCAAAAACGTTCTCTATTCAAGTGGCATTTAAATAAAACAGTATCAACATCGCAAGAGGCAAAGTAATGTAAAAATTTGAAATACTATACAAGCTCTAAATAAAAAGCTACACAACGGAAAAACTGCACTAAAATCTAGTTTGACTTTTACCAAAAAAAAAAAAAAAAAAAAGAAAAAATAAAATACAAAGAAGTAGTATGTACATGAGTGTGTTTGTGAAATAAAAATAACACTCGAATACACAAAATAAGAAATGATGTTGTCAGAAGCAAATCCCTGCATTCATATACGAACAATAACAAATTTTCAAGATATGCTTGAAAAAATTATAAAACAGATAATGATACCTCTCTCTACTAAAAAACCTGGCATTTGTCATTTATGCAAGGTCGTTGATGTTTACAAATCCAGCAACAAGAAATGATTAAGTTACGAAATACTACGTGGTACGTTAAATGTGCGTCATTGCTTTTTTTTCCTTTTTATTCCAACGAAAAGATTAGACGTAATAAATTTTCTTTCAGTGTTGGTTGATTCCGATGTGATTTTGTGTTTAAAATCATCTTAAATCAATCATCAGATGAAAACTTTTGACATTTACCGTAATCATCATTCAGAGGATATATTACCTTTGCAACGTTATAATAGCGGTTGAGAATAGATAGACCAATTTCTATGTACATACGCTTATACACATCACGTTGAAATTTGTCATTTTATCCTGTATGTTACGTGACAATACTTCAAGAAGAGAAAACGATTTTTATTTCACTTTTACCCATCATGTCTCTAGCAAAACTGAAAATGAAATCAAGGAAAAGAGAGATAATCCAAGAAATATTGTTCAAACTATTGATAGTCGCTTGCCTTTACCCCTGCCATCTTTATAGTAGGGTATGGTACTACAGATTAGTTGATCTTTCATTGATGTGGAGTTAGTCAAGTACATTTTTTGAGGTTTGTGCTTTTGCTTACATTCCCCAGCAAACATTTTTTCTCGATTCGGAAAATTGTATCCACTTTACATCATATGTCACGACCCGAGGTTGGTATTCAGAACGAGTCAATTCGTTCAAAGGGAGTGTCTGCAGTAGAAAAAAGTAAAAAAATTATTTATCCAGTTCACCTCCTTCATCACCTTCGTTTAAAGCAAAACTCGGAAAAAACTAAATTTTGTTACTCTACCATAAGTATGTGAGCGTAACTGATTTTTTAATGAAATACGCGTGGAAATTTTCGTCCGCAATTAAATGTAATTTTCTTATTTGTTTTGCATTTCCTATGCATAACGTGTAAGAAACACATTTTGAAAGTGGCCACTTAGTTGCAAATCGAGATCTTGGATGGTTAAACGTATAAATATTTTGTATTTAATATAAATATTATTCATAAATTACATTACATGTGTTAGTAAAAAATTATAAAATGAAAACAAGTAAGAAAATTATATTCGGATTTGCCAAATCTTTTATACGCACTATCTTTATCTTAAAAAAAACGTTGAAGAAAAACTATATTTTGATAGCTTATAATATTGGGTGGGCGTGTCAGATATTGTCCATTTTTAGAGACTACCATGGAAAGGTTTCTTATGCATTTGTGTGTGAGCACAACGTCCGGAAAGCATAGATGTTCTCCCGTTATGTTATGCTATAGGTGTGCCACTTCAATGATTAGGCCCACTTTCAATATCAGTCTTGCTGCTAGAGCTGCGAAATTTGACGTTGATATCTTCAGTTTTGAGGCCCGAAGAATGTTTATCATCGACATTGTATAGAAGGACAGACGGATAGTTGGACAGATGGACAGGATTAAATCGATTCTAGATTTGATGCCTCCTTATGGGGTTTCTGACGCTTCTCTCTGGGTTTTGCACACAAAGTGACAAAATGAATATATCCCCTATCCTACGGTGGTAGATATAACATGAGTAGCGTATCTACTACTTTACTTAACAATGGATGTAGGCTAGTTGCAAAATGAACGCTTGATATCTCAAACTTATGTACACAGATTAATAGTCGATTTAAATTTTATCGCTAGTGTTTTTATACTTTGTTTAAACTTATACTAGATTCAATGTGGTAACGAGTAGAAAAAAAAGAAAGAGTCGATTTTTGGTTTTTATCTTTTTCATTTTCATATCGAAACATAAATCTTTTTTCTATTCATTCGACATTCGTTAGAAAGATATATGGAATAAGTAAACCGTAAGGTATGCACTTTCTTCATGAAAAAGCGAAGGAGAATATTTCTGTGTTCACTTATTATAAGTTTCATATCCCTGTTTGCAGTCTTTTGATGAAAATCTCAAAAATGGAAATTAAAAATAAACTTTTAAAATAGGCGTGATTAGATTATAATTAAGGTCATTTAACTTAAAGGGAAAATCAAAAACAATCTAAACAATTTCACTGCCAAACCTTAATGACTTAATGACCTGAACTATGTTAAAATTGAATAAATATAAAAATCTTTTAAAAGAAATAATTAAATTAATCGAAATTCTTTAATGTGTTGATATTCATTTCGAATTCGTACGTAACTCTGTTACTAGTTTTTGTTACCATATTTCAATTTTTTTTATTTATTCATGTTGTTTGTGGTTGTAGCAGTTTCTTCTTCAATGACAGCTTTTGATGTCATTGCTCTGAAAAGGTTAGTGACTAATTACGTGAATGCATTTTTCTTTTGACATAAACAAGTAAGGTGTAAAGTATTTAATGCGATTTCTTTATGGTAGATACAAATATGTTTTTTTCATTATTTTACAATTCCAAACAGATAAATCATTTGCGATTTGTTATATTTCTACTTTTGTACATATAGATTGTCATAGATACAGATCGTTTTCTAAACTTTTTGGATTTATTCATAAAACATCTGTAGAAAAGAAAATTCTTATCAATTATTAGCGTGTTTGCTTTTTTTCGGCGGTTGAATATCTAACTAAATAATTTCTACTTATATATCTTTCAACAAAGGATTTCCTCTGCTTGTAACGCCCTGAGATTTGTGGATCAACTCCTAAATTTATTGGGGGCCATGTCCGCTTACTGTTACTTGGAAGTCTCTGATTCCAAATTGAACTGGAAAATCGCTTTCGTTATATTTGGTTTACAGCTTGTTTTAGACGTTGTCATATAAAGATTTATTTTTTGCTGGACGCTATCTATATCGGGGATAAGAAACCTTATCCCATTCAAATATTACACATTCATTTATTGTGCTAAAATACTAACTTCTAAAGATCTTCCTCGCAAAATATAAAAAATGGCACTTTTTCGCAGTAGAAGTTTTTTAAAAGGATAACGTTTTATAAGAACTTGGCGTGAAAATTTCCAAAAGTCCTAGAACTTGTAAGCCGAAAGTTAAGGACTTTGTTTAAATGAATTCAGACATATTTTCCGAATCATGTTCAAAATAATTTTCTGAGTAATTTTTAGTTTGATTTCCTGAATCATTTTTAAACTTACCATTTAAGGTGTACTCATTTTGTTATTTCGTTTGCAACACGCAGATGTAAGCTTAAAAAAGAGATTCGAGAAAATAAATATATTCTTGGTCAGCATGAAGAATATGATCAAGAATAGAATCGATTCAATTATGTCCGTTTGTCAATCTCTGTAATGTCGGTGGTAAACATTTCTCTGTCCCTCCGTTCCTCTATTCGCTTGTCTTTACGTCCGTCTGTCATTACGTCTGTCTGTCCTTACGTCTGTCTGTCCTTACGTCTGTCTATCCTTACGTCCGTCTGTTCTTACATCCGTCTATCCTTACGTCCGTCTGTCCTTACGTCCGCCTGTCCTTTCATCCATCTGTCCTTACGTCCGTCTGTCTTTACGCCCGTATGTCTTTGCGTCTGTCCGCCTTCCTTTACGTCCGTCCGCCTTCCTTTACGTCCGTCCTTCCTTTCGTCCGCCTGTCCTTCCCTCCGCCTGTCCTTACATCCGTCTGCCTTTACTTCCGTCTGTCCTTACGTTCGTCTGCCTGTCTGTCCGTCCGTCCGCCTTCCGCCTTCCTTTACGTCCGTCCTTCCTTTCGTCCGCCTGTCCTTGCCTCCGCCTGTCCTTACATCCGTCTGCCCTTACTTCCGTCTGTCCTTACGTTCGTCTGCCTGTCTGTCCGTCCGTCCACCAGTCCTCCAGTTCAGCCGCCCGTCCCTTTGTCTTTACGTCTGTGTAATGCTTGTGCTAGCCATTCTCCTGGCGAGCTTATCGTCTTGAAATTTGGCAGAAACTTTGGAAGTTATTGTAGATAGATTGAAAATGGAACAAATTGTTTTCTTGGTTTTTTGCTCACTACTTATAGACTACGCAATAAAAATTTCCGCTATATTCCACAAAAGTGAAGACAAAATGTTACGCCTACCCAATATTATAAAGTATCAAAATTTAATTTTTTCCGCAGTATTCTTTAAGATAAAGGTGATGGGTATAAAAGATTCGGCACACACGAGTACAATTTTCTCACTTGTAATACATCGGTATGAAGAGTATTTGAGGTTTGTTTCAAAGGGAATATAAATTTCTTATATGATATGCACACCGCTCAAGAATAGATGGCATATTGAAGAGAAATAAATAAGGTCTTAAGGTCATTGGCATGAATCATAAGAAACGAGGTGACTTACAACGTAACACAATAAGACTGACTTACAAAGTGTATGAATATATGTAAACTTGTACTACTTTTATAACAGTATCATGCAGTTGTATGTTATTTATATCAAATAGATTTTGATATGTCTTTCTATCAAAACATTAAGATATTATTAAACATACGTTTATGTAATAGTAACAGAAGCTCTTTAATGTATTTACAATGTTTCGTAGTCTCTTTTTCCGTTCACTCTTTTCTTTCTATTACGGAAGTTTACTTTTACTTTGAAGTTGAAAGAATTGTAAATTGTATGCTTTTATTACATACTCATGTCAAAGCCTATTTAATTTAAGTAGAGCATTAAGGATTATCTGAGATGTTTACCTTAACCAAAACCCTTTTAAAGACATCAAACATAATTTCATGAATATTCCTATAGATTACAACTGTAAATTTAGGAATCATTGCAATATGAAGGAGAGAGGGAGAGAGAAAGAAAAGTATATTTTCAAACGATTTGTAAATGCTTCGCTTATTCATAAGTATTTCAAAACTCAATTAAAATTTCAATTGTATTGCAATATAGTGAAGCATACACACCCATGCTTAAACAAGGTGTACGATTTGTGTTTGATGATTTTCCTTGTCGATAATTGACATAGTTTTAAAAGGAATAAGAAAAGGAGTGAAAAAAAA
This sequence comes from Glossina brevipalpis, assembly GCA_000671755.1. Lineage (NCBI taxonomy): Eukaryota > Metazoa > Arthropoda > Insecta > Diptera > Glossinidae > Glossina > Glossina brevipalpis. The sequence goes on along the minus strand of KK351011.1, from coordinate 9,888,393 downwards.
ATTATAGAAAAGACTGAACAATGCGTCACAAAGTACATAACAAGTATTTGAGCTGAGGGCTTCATGCAGAAAAAACATAGTAAATGCATTATTGTGAACTGTAGTGGATTCTTATTTCTATTTTTGTGATGTTTAGTTAAACTTGGCATTTGTTCAACACAAGTGCTCGTTTACATACATCTAATCGAATCTTGTTAACCCAGAAAGACAGAATAAAGTTACTTTTCTTCTAATGATTTTTCTTTTTGCAAGAAAACAAAATATTCAATAATATGATAAATGCAATTCAACTTAAGCATTGAATTTTGCTTATTTCTGTATTTCTTGTTTTAAGTAAAGTTTTTAAAATTAAACAGAAGAAAAGAGAAGAAAAACTAGCTCAATAGGCCTAATCGCAAGATATATTTTATTTCAATTTTCTAGATAGGGAACAGGATCAGGGGTTAGGGGTTTTTACCTTCGTCTTGAAAATATGAAGGCGTAGTGCGTATACAAATGCACCTAGAAGTTTGTAAGATAACTTTCACCTCGTTTAAATGTGTGGCTCTCTTTGAGGGTCCTTATAGCGGAAAGGTGAGAAAAACAATTCATATAATCTATACTTATCATAGACTTTTAATGTACTTTAAGGTTCATCGAAGATCTGGGGTAACCATGGGTCTCTGAAATTTTTTACAAGACGACAAGTAGAAACAGTTTACTTTTTTCCACTTGTAATACAGTTTTCAGATTTTTTAAATTCTTTTAGTTATTTTAGTGATTATTTTTCATATCTTGCTGTAAATGTTAACTGAGCAAAGACGCAAAGTTGTGATATTTAGTAAAGCCACAAATCTCACAAAATTTGGGCTATCTTGGCGGACTATATTCACTTCGTTTCGAAACCGTAACTGGTGAATATGGTGTGTTTGGAATGATATTAGTTAAATTTTTGTTTAGAAATTGTTGAACAATTGCCCCAGCACACAAAAGTGCATTATCGTGATGCGAAAGCGGGTATTTTTATCGAATAGACTAAACGCCTATAAAGATCTGAATAATACTTCTTATTAATTGTCTGATCTGTTCGGAAAGAATTCTTCGTTAAAAACTGCACGATAATTGAAAGAAATCGTCTTCATGAGTTTTAACTTCTTTTCACGGGGTTTTTTTTTCACCAGTAATACCCCTTTGGAATTTTTACTTATGTCACAGTTTCGTAGGCATAAAACCTTCCGAAAATTTTCGGTGTATTTGCACAGGCTTCTTATGCGTTTATAATACGAATTCGCCAAATAAGCCGAGTGGCATCAAATTTTTGTCAAATGTTACCATAAAAGAAATATATATATGAACATAGTGCTTGGGTATATATCTTGTAGCATTTCTAATAAAAATATATTAATTTTGTAAGGAAGTGCAACGCTCTCAGATAAGAAAACTATCTCTTCGATTCGGAAAACGATTTTACATGACATTAGTATTTTTATGTTCGACACTCAAGGTGAAAATTTTCTAGATATTTCGATGATATTTTAAATCAAGAACGAGCGCTATTCAAAGTGGATCGAATTATTTCTACGATTTTTCTTTGTATATCAAAATTTTTTTATATGAAAAAAATTTGTTATTTTTAATTTTTCTCACTAAAATCACTATGTACGCATACTAAATGAGTCTGGAAGATCGAGATACAAATATTCTTATAAAATCAGCATGACATACCTGTACGTCTGACACATACCTGGAATATAATAGTAAGGTCCCTATTCATTTTTCCGTATGTCCCCATTCTTCTTTCTCAACTTTCAAGGTCTCGAACATTGGATTATTTTCTTCTAGTTACTTATATTCTAAAGTAAATTAGTCAATACATTATATCATAATAGATACGAAAGTTTACTCTGTATGGAAATAAAAATTTGTAATAATAAAGAATATTTCGAGTAAATTGATTATTACGATTTTGAAAGCGCTATAGCTTAAATTCTTTAACTAATTTATTGTATATAAAGCCAATAGGAATATTCGGAAAAACTCTGATACGTGTATTTGGATCTAAGACATTGGAAAGGCCTCTGTAATTCGTGCCTTATTTTTCAGTGGTAGACAAGGAAATTTCTGAGTGCAAAGTTAGTTTAAGCAGAGCAACGATCGTTTTTTAATTCTTTGAAAAAAAAAAAAAATATCTCATTAATGTTTATGAGTTTACCTTGCTAGAGGAGAACAAATAAGAAAACCACTCTCTACGTTTCTTTTTTTTTTTTTTTTTGGTAAGGCTTACTGCACCGACATCTACTTTACAAGTTCTTGAGCTAATGTTTTCTTACATTTTGATGACACTTATCTACTTCTATAACACACACGAAAGCCAGCGTTTGTGTATAAATTTTGATGGCAGAAAAAAAACCAAAAAAAAAAAAAAACTATAACCGCAAGGCTGCATATAAGAAAAGTACCTTTATTTGATCGTTGCTGTTGTTGTTTGAAGCATTTTGGTTTTGGCTTGTCATAAAAGTGACTATAGAATTGAAGCTTTACGCTGAAAGTCAGCGAGATATATATATATATATATACAAAAAGAAAAAAGTAAACAGAAGATGTTGCGATTGTTGCCTTCAGAAAACTCAAATGATAAATAAATATTTTCAGTCCATTACTGTAGATTTCTCATTACCATTTTACCCCTTCTCTTTTTTTTATACTCAAATATTCCATGTGCATATGTAAGTCAGTTGTTGTATAACACTTGATATATTCATACATTTATACGTTCACAAAGTACAGCATAGAGTCAAACATTCACTACATTAACACATTGCAACTGGTTTAGATTAGAAACTCAGCATTGCGTTGATGATGATTTTTGATTCGTTTTTCTTTAGTGTGCATCGCAAATATTTTTCTTTTGGTTTTTTTTGTCTCTTGATGGTTCACATTGCTTAATATTTAATGCAATCCTTCAAATGACTGAAATGTGATGATGAATGGGAAGTACGTAAGAGTTTAGTTAACGTTGAACTATGAATACTCTTCATCAGGTAATGTTTCGAGTGCACTTCAACATTTTCTTATCGTAAAGTAAATAAATGTCTTTAGACAAGAGAGAGGGGAAGAGCGAGAGAGGGAGAGCTTGAAAGTAGTTCCAATAAATTTTTTGTGTTAACCAGCTAAATATTAGATGTACTTTCTCCTACCTAACTGTAGTAAGTTATATGAATAGTTTCTTTCTTTTGCAAAGCAAACCAATAGCATAATAGCGATTGGCGGGTTTCTATTTCATCGCAATGATATCTAAACTAGAAGGTTTACAGTTCTATACTACATATCTTAATTAATTCTTTGATGTGATATTTAAGAGGCTTACAATTATCAGTAAGTTTTCTTTCTAACGTTAATGATAGGATATTAGAAACGCTTGAGAAAATGGAGAAGTGCTACGTATCTCTTTATTGAATAATGACTACACGACACCTTTCAAAAAGCAATTCAATTCATTCTGTTTTTGATATTGAGGTGCGTGCATCAACTAGGAAGAATAAATATTTTTTTAATGAAAAAGTAAATGAGTTGAATTCCACTGTGTATTGTTAGTGAATATTTACTTACAACGTTTAATTTTCTCGCTTTCGTATTGAAAAGTAATATGTATGTCGTAAAATATATATTTTGTTATATGAAATTCGTGCGATCTTTAGTTCTTCTGAAAGACTGATTGAATTTTTGTTATGGCTTAGGAAGTGAATACACGAAAATTAATTATTTTCTTCGTTAGATTTAAAATTTGTGCGAACTTTGCCTTAATTCTAAAGTCTCTAAAAAATAGGTAAGAAAATGATTTATCTTTTAACTCACAAATCCTTCAAATTGATCGTCAATTATTTAGGGAAATTTTTTTAACATAGTAGTTCAAATTCATACCTCGGGCCTATGTAGGTAGAGGGCAGACATGTCGGGTACATATTTTTACGTTTGGCTTAAGTTCTCAAATGTTTCAAACATGTTTATACGAATTGAAATTTTATATATAATTCTGTATTTAAAAAAATGACGAAAAATTCTACTTTGAAAATATGTGAACTTCGAACTCCACTGTTTTGTCTTAAAATAAATTTGTTTTATCTTAAATTAAAATGTGTTTTTATGACAAAATTTTTAAACCAGACAGCGAATTTTTTTTAATAATTCTTATTAACTAAAAACTTTTATTACCTTTCTTAGCCTTGGGGAAGAAAATAGTCATTAGAAGCCATATGAGATGAGTGAAAACTTGAAAAATAATTATGATATGCAAAGTTGCTTAATCGTTACGAATGGGACAACTGCAAATTGTCGTTTACGTTATATTCGAAGGTTGATTCCTGAGAAGGTAATTGTTGGGTGCAAGATTTATACGCATTGAAATTTCGTTAAAAGATGAGGGCTTTAGTTTTCCACTGTTCTTCTACTATTTGTAAAGTTTCTGCATCACTTTTAACTTTTAATTGTTGTTTGGTTAATTCTTAATGTACATTAGCGACCACTTGTACGTGATAGAAAATTTTATTCAATCGTATACAGAGCGCAGCATCTTTTGTTATTCGTCCTCTTTTAACAAGACATAGTGCAACATCGGCTTGCAGAATAAACACTATATGATGAGAGAAGCACATTACAAAAATAACACAGAGGTTAACGTCTTCAAAATCTAACATTGTGTCTTAACGCACCGGAGAAATAATGAGTAGCCCCTCTGCTTTAATGGCATCAATGTACAATAATCGGTAATTCTAAATATTCTGAACACAACAATACGAAATGAGGTTCGTTAAATAGTACATCGATTCTACGCGATAAAGGATTTAGATTTTTTACGGTGGAGCTGAAAATACTTCATTGCAGTCTACACTGCCCATGTCCGTCCAAAATTAGAGTGCATCTTATATGTATTAACAGCTGCCTCTAGTTTTTGCACACGAATCTTCGACCGAGTGCAGTGAAATCATCGGCGACGGGAAAAATACTCTTGAGCATCGATATAATGTTGGCTATGTTTCGCTTATGTGTACATATATCCTTAGTAGGCATTCCACAAGAGGTTAGTCTGTCCACCAATCAAGTTGTTCAACATCTAAGAGCACTCTGTGTGCTGAGCACTCTTACTCATTCGTAAAGAATTTGCCAGATACCCTATATAAGAATTTGCCAGATACCCTATATAAGGAAAATCCGAGTTAGGTATAATTAATAATTAAATAATTAAAATAAAGAAATAAATAAATGAAAGTGTATTTATATAAAAATTAAATTATACATGTATGTAGTTGATATGTGCGTTGGAAAGTTACAAAGTTTTAATATGCATTTTCAATAAAAACTACACAATACGAACTGTACTGCATGACCATTTACGAGTAACCGAACTCACTTCTATTCTTTTGCCTTACACGTACAACAACAAAAGAACGGTTTGCTTTCACCGCACTTTTCGAGCTGAGAAAAACGTACCTGCTGTGGTCTTCACCATCATTTCAGACGTGCCCATTTCCAAGTCGAATGCACACAAATATTCCTCCCTTTTGACTTTCCCCTTCTTTTTTCTCGTTCATCCCTAACATGTCTAGCCAACTCCTTGGTGATTAGTCAAAAAAAAAAAAAATTCTACTACTGTCTAATTTCATTTTTTAAACCGAATTTAATATAAATTTTTTATTCAATAAATTTATTCATTTTCCAACTTTGTCTACAACAATTTCCCATAATTATAAAAGACGCCCTAATTTATAAACCAACAAACCGAATAATATGAGACTGCTGTCAGATGTTAAGTACAGAGAAATCTAAAAAAAATAAGAAAAGAAAAGGGAAAACACCTATTTTTTAAATAAAAATTTCTCCCACTTTTTTAAAAATAATTGTGTCTTGCTTTTTTCATGGATCAAGTCTTCATTATACGGATGCGAGAAAAAGTTTTTCATGAATTATGATTTTTATATAAAGTATTTCATTGTTATGGCTCTTATATAATAAATATTTCACGATTGATTTAAATACATATATGATTACCTCCTATTTTTTAAATCAATGTTTTCGTTTGATCTTAAGCTACTATTGTAAAATCGTAAAAAGACATAACTTAATCACAGAAATGTTAAATCGTTTAGAATGCTCAAAATCATTAGATTCATATGATCACTAACATTTTCTCGTGTTTGTGGCACTTAACGTTTTCTTGATTCTTCTTAGTCTTTTTTGTCTTATTGACCGAGCACTGTAAGGAAACATTTACATCCATTTGAACTTTTTTGGAAGACTTTCAATTGTTCATTTATCGGCGAGAATAAGTTATAATACAAGAAGAAGCAAAAATATCGATTTTTTCTAATTGCTGTTGGCCTCATTACTGATGTATTTAATTGATTTCGAAGTCTATTTGAAGAAAAAAATTATATTCAAAGAACTTTTTTATTTTTGCGAAGAATTTTTAGATTTTGCTATCACAATAGTAAAAAAAGTCAATTGTCGAATAGATTTCAGTGTGCAGGTCGTTTAAGAATATACGTAAGTTTGCCATGCGTAGGTTTGTTCGTTGCAAATCACCTAGAAATCCAATATAATATCTTTATGATGGCTATAAGAAAAAGTCAAATCAAATTTAGACATATCTGCCCATGTAATATTAATTTAATTAGATTTCATTGATATTAAAACAAAAAACAAGAAAACATAAAATAAAGCCTCTCTGCCATACATAGACGCAGAGTATTACATGTTCGTCTTAAATTTAATCAACTGCGATATTTTAACTTGTTTTGATGAGTTTTATTTTTATTCACACATACATAACATGCCAAACGATTAACAAAAGTTGTTGGACGCTCTCTAGTATGATACACACCGAAGAAAAAACAAACGTGACTTTTTTTTTTGTAGGCATAGATCATCATGCTCGTGCGAACACATTTGTGTTTGGTTTCATTTAATTTCTGTATACATACATTTGTATGTAACTGCTTTTTTTTGGGTATTTATAGAAAAAAAAAAAAATTAACAGCAAATGCAACATTTAGTAGCGTAACATCTTTTCATTTCAATTTCTTGAAGTTGTCTCTCTGCGTTTTTGATATGTAATCTGCTTAACAGAAAGTAAAAGTTTCCTTTAGTTCACTACTACAGACCTAATAAGGCTGGTGCCAAGACTAAAATTGTTATTTTATGTGATTGTTTATGTCACGATGCTTGGAAAATTGTAAAGCTTTCCGCATTTTCTCTCAAGGTTTTGTGGGAGATCGAAATATTTCTTATACATTTTTTCTTGTTTTTTTTTTTTTGCATAACAAAATCTCCAAACCGACCAACCACAGAGAAAGAAATTATTTGTGATTATGTGGTTCCGTGTGCAAGTGAATGCTGTGGTATAATCAGATGTTACAAAGAAGTCAATCTACAAGCGATTACCACTAATTATGTGGTTGAATATTCCATGCTATCTGGTGTCATTTCACTTGTTGGAAGAGAATTGCGAGGAAGTGAAATTATATATTAAAACGTATATTCTGCTAGCATTAGACTTAATTTAATTAAAATTTGATATCTCAACTAACTATAATTAAATATTTTCCGCTAGACAAATTTACAACTTGTCAGCTGTGTAGTGGAACATTTACTATGTTTTCCTGAAGATTTCTTTTTTGTTTTTTTTTGTTTCTTGTTTAATGCCTTTGTGTCTTATATACTTAAAATATGGTGTACTCTTCCAGTTGAATAATTTAATGTGTTATAATAAAACCTCTTTGGTTGCTATTGTGTTGTTGTTGTTGGAGATATGTTGGTTATTTTAAACTACCGTTGTTAACGTATAAATAAGTGCATCTTTGTTTTTCTAAGCGTGTGTATGTAAACTATGATAAATAGATTCATATATTATCCCGATCAATAATTTCCGGGACAAAAAGGGAACGATTATTTAATTGTTTTGTAAAATAATGTAATACAATCAACCCAAGCCTTTAGTAATATTTCAATGAGTTTTTATGAAATGATTTATCAATCCATTTAAAAGTTTTTCTTCTCGCAATAATTTTAGTGTTTACTTCAAAACTTTGCCTCTAGTGTTATCTTTTCAAATTTGGAAACAGATAATACTTCCCGCGATATAGGTCTATAGCGTATGGCGAACGTGAAAGCAGTTCGAAATTTAATTGTAGCCATCGAATGACCATGACACGATCTTCTTGTTCCGTATCCAAATTCGAATCGAAAATAGTGATATCCCTAGAATGTCAGCTATATCTTGCCATTTCACTTTTCAATTACTCAGAACAATTTTCAGAATTTTTTTTGATATTTTCTAATGCAATCAAGTTTTTTCTAAGCATTCGATATCATCAGAAGTTCGTTTACGAACTTGTTTAGGAATTCGTTTAAATGCATCAAATCATGGGCAAACTATTGTTTCGTCGGAAGACAGGTTGCCGTAAGACTCTTCAAATCAATGCTTAGTTCGCAACGCATTTTTCCTATCAAAAAGCCATGTTTAATCAACACAAGAAACTTTTGCAAAACTAAAACTAAAGCAAGGTCACCATGCTCACTGTAACTTGTGAAAAAATGATCGGAATGACATGAAATATTGACAGGCCTGAGTTAGCCTGAAAGTTACAGCGCTCCCTGGAATTATTGATCAATGTATTACACTTGAATTTTTGTTGGCTGCTTTTTTAAGAAATTTTTTGTGTTTAAGTCCACCAAATAGCGGTACGAGATTAGAGATATACCAGATTGATAATATCGTTTGTAACAGGCAGACTTACTTACCTTAGATTTTCCAAAACATTAATTTTGTAGATCAAGAGTTTAAATTGACTTGTATTGTTTTTTTTTTTTTTTGGTTGCATGCGTGGAAAAGCATGTATAATCGTAAAGTGGAAGACTATATTCCCTTAAAATCGTTCTATCTTGCAGCCCCTACTTGCAATCGTAACACAATCCCGTAAAGAGAAGAATTTTGTCGTTTCGTCCTTCTCTTTTTCACTATAATAGCATCGTTGCAGTAAACAGTGCAACCGCATACCATTTGTACAAGTCTTTTTTCAATGCTTCAGGAGATTGCCAGTGAGATCGTGTTCTCTGGGTACCATTTGTATCTTTTGACTTTCTTCTGTTGTCTGCGAATAGACAGATATCTGTTTCCCTTTTTTATTAGTATTTCTGAAAATAACGTCTTTGGCTATCAAGATTTTCAAAAGTATGCAAACGATTATGAAAACTGTATTTTTCAAGGTTATGTAGAAAGCATATATTATCTTTAGAGAATAAAAAGGTCAGGTGCGAGGCGCTTTCGTCTCTCGTCTTGTTATTCGGAAATAAGTAGCAAATAAAACTTAAATCGTTCCATTTTTCTATAAAAATAGCCTTCGGCTGTCAAATCGCTAAATAGGATGCTAATGATTGTTAGAATTGTGACGTTCTAAGTTGTGTGTAAAGTGCATAACACTTTTACACAACGGAATTGGCGGACAGTCAATTCTTCTCCTGCATAGACACATGTAGTAGAAAACGATTTTCTCATATCTCCGCTTTTTAAATCGATTCCGTCATATTCGTTTACTTACTTGTTCATTAATTTGTATTCTTTACAAAATTGTGAAGAATGTAACAGAAAAGTAACGCTTATCGTAATTAATTTTTTTAAGGAAAATTCCATACATTAAGCTTGAAAATTTTGCGACAAACATAAAAGTAATTTTAAAAAAATTTGGAAAATTCCAATATAAACTCGGTAGCTATTGCACTGAAATTCAGTCCAAGCATGCACAAAAATTGTATAAATATTGCAAGCAAAACTGATGAAAAAAAAAAACAAAAATACGTGATTTTTATGGGCATCCAAGATTCGCCTCAAAGCGTATATAGTTTTTGTACCTGTTTTAATTTTATTGTTTCTTTACCGAAAGATTAATGTCGGTGGTATTCCATACCGATTTACACAATATTGTATGGTGTCGGAATTTATCTATACCTCAGACAATTGGAACGTATCAAATGAAAATATTTCTTTATTTTGTTTTTTATTTCTGCATTGTTTTCAACCAACAGAACGGTATAGAAACAAAAATCTTTACTTTACGCTTACCTTAGTAAAGAAATTGTTTTTATTATCACAGTTGTTTGCAGACATGTGCATCTGTGAATCAGTTAAGTTGAACAAAGAACAGCAAAAAACAAAAAAAAACAAAAAAATTTATTTATTTTAATATAGAGTTTATAGTAAACGTATTTGGTGCATTCGTTTTATAAAAACAGTTTTTAAAACAATATTGTGAACATTGCGTACAATAGAATATTAATTGCCATAAATATAGACGCAATAAAATATCAAAATATTTATTTATATTATTTACTTTTCCTTTATATAGAAAGAAAATTGTTGTACTCTTTAGTTCTTTTCTTCTATATCAATAATGTGGAACAAGAGAAAGAATAAATTGAAATAATTGTTTTTACATTTCATTCAATATAATTAACTAAGAATATTTTTTTAATGTTGTTAACCAAGTATTATAATTACATTACACTCCATTAAGTATTATTTGTGTAAGAATACTCAAATGCGGTAGACCATACTTTAATTACCACTGGTTTGTGGTTGTAGCTATAATAAGTGCTAGGTCGGTAAAGGCATAATAATACTCAACCTCCCTACGGCCACTTCTTTTCTCCGTCTCTCCCCGACCATTATCGTAGGTGATGCATACCCCGAGTGATTGGTATATAATAAATAATGTTAACCTTCATGAATCAATACTAGCATTTTCATTTGCTGATTTGGCAGGAAAGAAATGTTGAAAAAATGTTCAGACTCTTTTCTTATAATATATTTTGACCCGAAAGGACCGAAAATATTAAAATTTAACGTGTGTATCTACCACAGAAAGTATGATAGATTTGCCAAAAATTTGTAATGCTCGGAAATATCCATCGAAGAAACCAAGAGGCGTTCAGGGTTTCGTTCAGCATTAAAAACGGAATGGATGTAGCTATGTCTTTCAGTCTGTTCTTTCGTTAGCGTTCTGTATAATCAATCAAATCGATCGAAACGAAATCCCCTAAACGGTTTTTGTTAATTTAATTTAAATATTATTTGCATTTTATTTGGTCGACAATTGGACACTTTGATTCAAATACCGAGCAATCACACAAAAGACGATATTTTTTATAATTGCTTACGTGTTTTTCTACAGAAATGCGGACTGTTATATTTTTTTTAGGATTACCTTTGCATCTACTTGCTGTAGATCCCATTGAATTTTCTAGTTAACTGTGTATGATACGCCAATCAAAATTTCCCTTTCGACGAGCTGAACTTGTCAAATCGTAATGTTCAATAAAAAAGGATCATTCGGTACGAAAACTGGAAAAAAAATTTAATACAAAGGTCATGTCATAGTGGTAGGTATTTTTTTGTAATTCCAATAAGTCTGTTCAAGGGTTGGACTGACGGATTTTTTAAAATAAACTACGCAACTAAATTGTTAAGGTTACTTCGCGGGAATGGATTCAGTGTTGTCATTTTCAATATTTTGCAAAAATATATTTTTTGTAAATACGTGCGTAAGAATCTTTTCGAAAATCATCACTTTACTATCCTACTTCGAGCCCAAAGAAGTATAAAAATACCCTTTTTTTAGGCTTTGGCGGTTGCATTACCCTTTAAGTAATAAAAATTTAATATAAAGCATAGGTTCATACTAAGCAGAGATTTGTGTTAGCTGTTGACAGGAGAAGGTAAAATCAACTATTCGGAGGACTTAGAGCAATGCATTACATTCCATTGCATTAATCTGGGTTTTGTCACAGCTTGTGCAACATCGCTATTAACTTTATCTCATGCTATAACACATATATAAGAAAATAAATTATCATCGTTGTTTAGCGAGTTTTTGAAAGGTGGAGGGATTTTATTCCGTTTCAGAAGAGGAATTTTTCGCTTAAGTTTCGAGCTTGTTCTTCCTATCTAAAGTAAATGGTTCAAGAAGGTTGTTTGGGTCAACATTTAGTTCGACAACGATGTCTTAAGATAAAATGTACTTCAATTCTCTTAGAGAACTTCTTCGTTTTTGGGTACAGCTAACATTTAATTTCGATGGGTACATACACTTCTCTAAAGAAAATCAGTTATATTTTTTTTAATGGCTCTCTTTATTGCCATAATAACAAATTTTTTTTTGCGAATATCAGCTTGAAAAGTAACATTTTTGATTTGTCTTGTTATTCTATTGAAATAGTTTGCAAGAAGTTTTTTTTAATATACTTCAACAAACTTTCAGAAACTAATTTAGTGTTATGCAATCATTGTCAAAATAATTATTATTTAGAATGAGTATTTGAATGTTCTTTTCTTGTTTTTGGTAGAAACTATAACAGTTTGAAGAACAAAATACTGGAATTCCTTAACATAAGTAAATTATTTATATAACTATTTCTAAAGATATGATTCTGTGTTTAGATAAAAGATAATAAAATTCTCATCGAGAGAGATTTTAATACTAAATTTCTGAGTGAAAATCGAAAGAGAAATAGATACTTATGCATAAATCGCATGTGCTAGAATATATTAGATCTACAAATAAATTGTTAGCATTTTTAAATAAAATTCAAATTTTTTGAAAATTGTTCAAAAGCTTATTAGTCGAAGCAACCATTTTCGTTACCTGTGGTTTTTTGTCATTTATCGGTTAGTTTCTGGATACTTTCGAGGTAAAAACTTCGTGGTTTCAAGTTAAGATATTCATCCATCGATCCATTTTCATATAGCATCAATTTCTGTAAGGTACTGTTCTGGTTAATATGATTGTATCGATTTGAACATGTGGTAATCTGATCAAGTCTGTTCAAGTCTGAAGAAGACGCCGTAATTGAGATAAGTTCCTAGCTCAAGTTGAAGATCACTTTCGAAATTGATTTGTGATAAACTAGCCTTTCTTTGTGTAATTTTAAAATAAAATAACTTTTCGAGTTTCTTTGCCAGTAAACGATCTTTTTCCTACAGCGCATTACTTGTTTTGATTAGTTAAACTTCCTATCATTTAGATGTGTTAGTTTTACTGGCCTTTAGAAGTTCCCCGTATGAGATAACTAGAAGATAATTCCTTCTAAAGGTACTCTAGAACTTTCTATTCACAAATATTCGCCTTTGCAAGAGAGGTGGATGGTTATCCTGGATCGATGAAGATGATGCTTCCTCTTATAGCGACTTAACAGAAGTAAGCAAATGTGTACTATTCGATTGTTGTCTTTTTTCCTTCTGTATCTCTCTCATTGTCGGCACTCGAACTTGGAATTGCTTGTTGGCTTATTCCTAACTACAGTTCTTTTTGCCTCTATGCTGAAGTTTCGTGGTAATCTTTGAATTTCTTCATTCAACACTTTCCGTGAAGTTCCAGAACCTTCATTGTCTTTACGACAAAAATATTTTATTTGAAATCTCGCAAACAACTTTCAAATTTTTCTTAACGTACATCGTTTTCAACCCAATCTAACTTAATTGCTTCGTTAGTTCCAGGTACGTGTTTTGCCAGATTAAATCAGAATAACATACAGTCTTAAACGTTGCCGGTTGATATATATATTGAACAAGGGATTGTAAATGACCGAAACTTATACCGCATAAACATAGACGTCCAAGCTGTTTTTACCTGTAGTTACGGGTGAATTGAAGACACCAGGTAGATTTTTTAAAGTGACTAATTTCAATGTCTAGAAGTTATTTGTAGACCTGACACGTAAGGTAATATTTGTAAATGTCGGAAATAATATAACAAAATCAACTTGAATGCTTTAACAGGTGCTAAGATGATGAGTTGTAAGCAATTTTTTTAATTCTAATTTTATCGAACTAAATTCCATTATCGCTACTTTTATAGTGTTAGGTATCATTTGTTATCAAGTATTCTTGTTAGTCCGATAGAAAAAGTTACTTTTTACGCAATTTTCTCTGCAGTAATTTTAACTACTGCTACACTAGAAGAGTAAGAAAAAAGAAACTAAGCGTTGAGTGCCAGTTACAGTCTTGTAGCAATTCAAGCAATTATCATAACAAGAACTGCCACTGTTATGGCATCAAATACGTATCGATTTAAAATTTTTTTATTCACTCGACATAAGTGCTTCCGAGAAAAATTCAAGTACAAAAATATCAAATATTTACAGAAATCACAACTGCACATATATTGAACGTATTTTGCTTATGTAACCACTGTTGGTGATGATCAAGTTGGTTTATTGCCAATTAAGTCATACAAACACTTGCGACCGCAGAAAAATACTTGTGCGATGCTTTGCAGTAGCAGTATATTCCTTTTTTATCTTTTCAAATATGCACAGAAAACTGACTTAATTGTTTGTTTAAGTTTGCACTGTAATTGGAACTTTTCATCAGTCCTGTTTTCCATGTTTTCCAACACAAAACAGAACTCGAGTACACTATAGTTCGAATGGCAAGTGCGTGTACAAAGATCAAATGAATTTCGTTATATATTTTTTTTATATAAATTTTAATATTTTAGCTTTTCATCTATAAAATTACTTCGGTCAATTTTGTCTTCAATATGCCAAAAAGCATAGAAAGCCGCATGTTGCATTATTTAGACGCATCTAACTTTCATTTCATTTAAAGAGCAGCCTTAAAGGTCGAATAGACTGTTTAGATTTAAAAGCTTTTATGTAGAATACACCGTTACTTAGCAAATGAATTTCTTCGAAGTTTTTCCCTCTATCCCTTCTTATTTGTAGCTGTTAATTAGTTTATTTTCGATGCGTTCAGTAAACTATTAGAACTTATGACTTATTTTTGCAATTTGAAGCAGTAAACTGTAGTTATCCTTCATTAAGTATGGTAGACTAATTCATCTCACATCAAAATATCATGCTAATCAAAAATATATACGCATGCTATGGGGCCTTTAGAATGTATTTTCTGGTGCTAACAAGGAATTCTAATTCAAATAAAAAAAATTGCAACAATTTTGTTCGATCCCCTGATTTGATCCAATTTTTGTAAAACAAGCTCTTTTATACTTCTCTTTTAACGTAATACTAAGCTGAGTTATTTAAAAATTTTTCAAAATAAGTGAATAAGATATTCGACTTTTTATTGGTTTAATGTTTCCGAACATAATCTATGAGCAAAAGATTAAATTTTTTGCACTTTTATTGTTTCCAGTTTATTTATGCATTTGTAAGCTTCACCTTACAAAAGTGTCATATGAAAAAAAAACGCCTACAGGCAAATGTCAGAATTTATAATTACTCATTAGGTCATAAATATTCAGAAGCTTTTCAGCTTTAAAAAACTATTTTCTATTCCTACTTCCGTACATTGCACCCACTTGAACATGCTTGTACATATAAACTGAAGCCCTAAGCAATATTGATGCTAATGATTGGTGTTAAATGCAAAATCATGTCATTTAAATTTTATTAAATAAACAGAAAAGAAAAAAACAGAATACGTAGCTTTGCAAATATTTAGTGTTTTTTTTTTAAATCATTGTATCGCTACATTTTTAAAATCGTTTATTAGAGTTCGAGTTTAGTTAATATTCAAAATTTATCTATATATTGTATTTTATTTTATTTGATTTGATTTTTAAGCTTCATCACTTATCCTCCTCTGTGCTTTCTTTTTATACTTATATAATAACTTTTGTATTAATTCTTATTTAGTGTTAAATTTTAGTAAATCGCAGGCTTACCAGAATAAAGTTCACTAAGTAAACTTTCCTCATACTAAGAAAAGTTTTCTTTGCAAAACTTTTATATTGTAGTTTATAAAATAAAATAAACTTTAATATGTTTTATGAAAAAGTTAAAGTTGAACAAAATTCATTTTTAAATTTATAATGTTTTACATCAGCGATCTAAGAACATTCTTGGGCAATAATCGAACCTTTTGTGATGTAGTCAGAAGTTATTTGTCATCAAGCCAGTCTGTGCGTCTTCTGTTGGTGATGCCGTTAGAATCGTAAAAATTAAGAATAATTTTTATTAGATCGGTAGCATATATCTATCATCAGCATAATTCCTACACAAACCCCGGGAAGATTACTACATAAATTCATACCGAGTAATGACAATATTGAAACTATCTTGCAATACGTTCGTCATATAATATGAAAGTTGACTTAAACGATTTACATAAACAAGTTCAAACGGTATAGTCGGGCGGAACCAACTATTAAATACCTTACAACACATCGCTTGATATAAGTCTTATCGTTTTTATTTCTTCTTGCCCCATATACAAGCTTAGTTTCCATGAGAGACCTTATACAGGAAAGGTTCCAAGAAATACCCTTAAGTAATAGAAATTTACCATACTGTACTGATTTGCTAGAGGCGCTTCTTAACAGTTTAGCCAACGTTGCGGCTTGTAGTTTCGTAGTTTTGTAGTACACGTAAATAAAGCACATCTCTAATTGGGATTTGGATCCAATTTTCTTCTCAATATATTTTTTGAATGCTGTCTTTATTTGTGGAACACAATATCAATCAAATGTTCTCCAGAGTTTAAGAATTGGTCGCGATAAGCTCGAGCCTTTTCCGGTGGAGAGAAATGTCACGATCAACTTGCCAAAACGTGGAATGACATGTCCGGGATGTTTGTGACGCAAAAGTGCCAAAAGTTGGCGTATTGGGTGTAGCACCATGCTATTGAAAACACATATTTTCAACATTCATATCTTTAATTTCACGCCAAAAAAAATTGGTAAACATGTCACTGCTGCGCTCCAACTTATGGATAAATATGATTCTTCTTAGACACTTTCCCTTAAAGCGCGAATAGTTTATATCGCGCGTGCGGGTTCTAACAAATCTATTAAAGAGTTTCTTTAAATTTCTTGAGAGTTTCGCGTATAGTGCGCTCAGATTATTCCGACTTTAATCTGTTCGTAATGCACGAGATGTATTTACTAAAGAATTAGGATCCTTGTAGTAAGTGTTTACTATTTTAACATGTTCTGCGGTTATTGAGTGAACGAAACTGCAAAAAGGTAAATAGTTCACTAAACACATGATGGCCAGGATGACAGTTTTGTTTAACAAAAGCTATTGAAACAAGATTGACAAGTCCTCATAATGAAATGGATGAGCCTATATTATATACATATTTTTGTATAAGAAATCCAAGAAATATGGTAAGAGTTGCAAGAAATATGATCCTATATAATTCAAACTTTCCACAAGGAATATGGTCTTATACCAAACTTCAAACTTTTCACATTCATCAAAGTGTCAGTCAAAATATCAGTTTTCATGGCATTTTATTGAAAAATATATTTGAAATTTTTTTTCGTATAGCAAGTTTTTCAAAATATGGTTTTATAAGGCATGACTTAAAGTGTTGTCACAAAAAAGTAGTCCGATCTAATCCTTTTAATGACTTTCATCCCTAGGTCAAAACATGTCAACGTATTAGCTTCAATCAGAATATCTCGAAAGCTGCAATCCGTGGTTTGCATAGATAATGAGAGATAGACATTGATGACGGATTGGCCAGCAAACGGGGAAAACATGGTTAAATCAGTTTAGGAAATCATTCTGAATCGATAGATAGGAAAAAGGAATCATATGATTATTAAGGCGCCTGATGTTCATAGCTTTATTCAAGAAAAACATAACTCTTTGACTCGCTAGTTTTAACTTTCACCTGAATTTTAATTTCATTAAAGGTTACTATTTCTAGGTGATCATTTTTTCGCCTTTGGGTAATGCATATTTTCTCCCAAAAACAACCTAAAAAAAAAAAGAAAATAACTTTTTTCTTGTACACGTACAAGCAACTCTACAGAGTTCATACTTGTTCGCTAAGTTCATACTTGTTCGTAAGCATTTGTGAAATATAACTCATAAATGAAGCGCACATATGAAGCAATCTTCATTTACGAAAAGTATGCGTTTTTTGGAAAATGAATTTGCTGATTTCGAAAAGAGGTGGTCTGCCTGTAGTCATAATTAGAGATGAACTCGAAAATTCCAGTTAATTATGCATTATTTTCGATTCACTGTGAGGATAAACGAGCAATCAAATGAAATTAAAGCATAAATCGAAAATATACTGAACGCATAATAGCATTTTCAATTTTGGATATTTTCTATTGTTTTAGAAAACAAAAGTTTGCTTTCACATTTGAGTGCCTTCAGATTCATTAAAACTGTCAAAGAATGTGGTTAGCATCCGTAGAATGAAATAACAAAACTCAAATGCTTTCGTTAGATTTAGTGTATAATCTTTTAAAGACTAATCAATCATTACAGTTAAGAATAATCCAAGTGAGCTTAAAAGCATGCTCTAATATCGCTTTTTTTTCTTTTATACAAAAAAGTTTTAATTTTGCATTTTAAATATTGATGCCTTTCTAGTTTACAATATATTTTAGTTTTCTTTTAAATTATTTAAAAATGTTTCTCAAAGAGCTCGAGAACCTAAAAGTATATGAATCTTAGGGAGATACAGTATAAATATGTTTATTTATTCATTTTGGAATTGATCTCTTTTAATTGTCATTAGACTATTTTATGAAATATTTATTAATACTATTATTATATTATTATTATATTAGAATATTTATTAAAAATAATTGCTGATTTGATTTTAGTTTTTCTCTTGTACTGACGTTTCTTGTATACATTTTTGAGAGAGAACGAAAGGCGTATGTTTTATATTAACTCAAGGAAAAGTTCACTGTGGATCTTAATCCGATCAAGCTACACCCTTATACATCCTTATAAAAAGCGATAGTCAATTCATCATTAAAAAAAAAAGAAAAAGAAATCGATATTTATTAGTCGAGGCAAAAATAATTGTGCTTTGAATATGAACCAAAATTCTAAAAAATTCACTATACTTTAGCATATTACCTTCTGAAAAAATTAATGACATTTATTGTACGGAGATTTTTTGAAATTTCGGTTTGGATTGAAATAGGCGATTTTTAAACATTTATATAAAGATTACAGGATCACTTGTCTATTAAAATTTATGAGTAAGACACAAAAAACTCATACTTGCGTTTTGAAAAACATAAATGTTCTCATTTTATGCCATAGTAAAGAGGTAGAGGTGTTGTTTAGTCCATTTTCATTACGAACTTGTATGCAGGAGCCTCGAAAGGTTTTGTTAAATTTCAAGCTGATATCTAAACTTTAGATAGAATAGATAGAACTTTTACAACACACAGATGTCCGCAACTGTGGCTGAGTTGTTACGAAGTGCCTTTAGCAAGTCAGTGCACTTGGGTCCAAATCTCATCGCGGTAGATTTCCTCTTAGCCAGCACACTAAAATGAATACAGCAACGAGCCGGTAGCCTATGTTGCTAGTTACTAGTGCTCAATACACTTCTCTAATCTAAGAATTAAATTCATAAGTCTAGAAGGACAGACGTTCTTGGTCTTAGATTCACAATATAACTTCAACCTTAATGGTAAGCGTGTCATAATTGTTTAGAAACAGACACATTTAAGAGTAATAACAAACGCGTCCTCAAAGATATCATAGGCAACATTTTGCTTATCAAAAGTAGTAATCATTTTAAAATAACGAAATGAAAATTATTCATAAACCCTTACAGAGATTTATTGAAGATAACGTAACGTAAAATTGAATAATGTTTGACTGTGAAC
Source organism: Glossina brevipalpis (assembly GCA_000671755.1). Lineage (NCBI taxonomy): Eukaryota > Metazoa > Arthropoda > Insecta > Diptera > Glossinidae > Glossina > Glossina brevipalpis. The sequence goes on along the minus strand of KK351011.1, from coordinate 9,868,750 downwards.
TTCAAATTTTCGCTAAAGATTTTGCAAATATATGCTAAATACATATATTTATGCTAAAAATATTTTCGACAGTTTTTCCTCTTATCTATTTTTTCTGACAAAAGCAATGCAATAAAAGGAAATCATTTCAAGATTTTATCTTTTGTTATATCAAAGCTCATTATAAAGAGTAGTAAGAGTTAATAAAATGAAATTTTCTGCTACGTTTAACCTCGATTAAGCAGAGCATAATATTGAAAACGAAAAGCATTTGAAATTCAACCTTTACGTTCACACAAAAAACTTTCTTTTCATTTTTTTTTTTTAATTTTTTAAAATTTTTATAGAAGAAATCCATTATTCTCATAGGAATATGAAATATATTTTATGAAAAAAATCTTCGAAAAATATTTAAGGAAAACTTGTCAAATCTACAAAGAAATGTTCGATAACGTAAAGCAAACCTAATTAACAAATAAATTCAAATGTGAAAGGAGAAATAAACCATTCCAGTCACGTTCAAAACGCAATAAAAATTGTTGGTGTTTGTGTGTGTATTATGTATGTGTTTATGTTTTCGTGAAGAATGGGATAATGGGGAGAAAGTAAGCAATTCGGGACACGTGGTTCTTTGAAATGTCTTCGCATTTATACCCTACACCACTTCAGTAGGATATTAGATATGAGCGGATATATACATCAATTATTGCAGTCCGTCTGTTCCAATATCACTCTGATACCTCTTCACGTATTCTTGTGTTCAGATAACAAACTGAAGTCATTGGTTTGGCCCAATTATATTATGACGCACTGAATTCAGATGAACTCTCTTTTTTTTGTGAAAAAGTTGGGTTCCCACAAAGCCAAGAGGTTAAAAACTAGACTATTAAATCAACATATACGGCTTCAATCCCCGATGCGGTAGACAATATTTGAATTTCGATTGGTATATGGCTATGCTAGCTATGGTGTGTTCTGGCTCGGTAAAAGCATAACATTTACCAATTGAGCGTACTCCTCTCATTCTGTGGCCACACTCCATTTTTCTTTTTTCCTCTTTCCTTCTGACCATTACTTTTTTACGTGTATAGTTGACATCCCTTGAGTGGTTAGTCCCATTAAAGAAAAGAAAAAAAAGGAAAATACATGAGAAGGAGTTACAAACTTTTGGACACTCGTTTAGTATGTCAAAAAAAAACTTTTCTCGTGAAATATTAAAAATCGCAAACTTTAAAGGTCTACGCCGCTTCCCGTAAAGGGTGTGCTAACATGTGGACGTATGTAAGACATAGAAGTACCTTTTTATACTGATCGATTCAGGATAATTTTGTGAATCAATTTAAACTGTATTCATTCGTTCATGTATTTTTGTCTTTAACCTTGTAGCTTAGAGCAGTCCAGAAGACAGGAAGATTTTGTCAAACAGATAGACCTGAAAAAAATGTGTTGACCTATTTTTTAGACAGAAAGACTTCTCATATTATTAAGTAAGGTGGGATTAAAAGAATTTTTAGTTTGAAAAAGAGTGACATGTGATCCTACAGGCAAACGTGTTCATTTCGTTCTATTTCTGTTAAGCATAGCGATTAATATAATCTCAGGCTTGTTTAATGCGAATTGAAGGAGATTAAAATGATTCTTTAATTTTTTTCAAAGGCATGTACTTAATAATTTGCACACGTAAATAAAGGGCTTTTAATTGCACAGAAGTACAAAATCTAGCCAATAATCTGTGTGGAATTAGTAAATAGCAATGTTTGATAAAATTTTTTCTTGTCATTAGTAATTTCATCCGGTTTTGTTCTTTATATAAACACCAGATGTTTTTAACACTTTACTGTCATTTTTTGCTTTGTTATGGGGAAAAAACCATTGTGGTAAAATGCTGCTGAAATAAATTTGTTTTAAAAAATATACGATTTAGTTTTTATAATGTATACCCTTTGTAGTGCAGGTTATATTAAGTTGAGGCGTATGTATGTAATATCCAGAGAGACTTAACTTCATGATGCCTCTTATTGTACCGATCGGTTTGAAATCATTTTCTGAATTAAATTAAGTCTATCTGTCTGTTTATCTGGTCTTTGTGTCCAATCTACGAATAGCAAATTCGTGAGAAATTTTGATTAAATTTGGTATACTGAGGTACTTTCGCCCAATCTTATTGCAGATGATATTTGGTTCGAAACACTTTCACGATTACTTCCAATATGACGGCTGTTTTAAAATAAAAAAAAGTAAGAAAATTCCATTCAGCTATGCCGAATCTGTTACATCCACAATCTTTATCTTAAAAACAGAGGGAAAAGTAAATTGTAATAAGTGGGCGTGCCAATTTTTGTTCATTTTTATGGAATGCCGCGGAAATTTTTATCTTCCAAATTATAAGCATGGAGCAAATCAGCCCGAAAACTGGCGGCTTTTTAACTTATTTTACTTGTACGTAGGCGTGGCCTGTGATTGATTTGGCTCATTCTCAAGTGTGAAAGAGCTTTCAATATTTCTGTCAAATTTGAAGCCGATATCTCCATTTTTGAGGCCAGGAGAATGTTTACCACAGAGGTTACACAGACGGACAGATAGAGAGACGGAAATGCCTTAATCGATTCTAAATTTGGTACTGATTAAGAATATATATACTTTGGAGGTTTTGAAGATTTAAAATAAATGTTAACTTTAGCGAATTTGGACGAAGTAGGTCACCTCTTTGGACCATTTCCTGTGCACAGGCTACGCAATCTAATTTTCAGTACTTTTTGAAAGGAAGTAAATGAAAAATAATCAGAAATTTGATAGCAAAATTAATTTTATCAAATTTAGATTAAGTCATAAGCGCTTCCACGAAAACCGTGGAGATTTACAGAAACAAGGTGCAATTTTTGGTATTTTAACGAACACGAATTAGTGAAGGATCATATCAAGCGAAGTGTTGTAGGCTACTGAATGGTCGGCCTTATCTCTTTTCTTTTATATAATTTATTAGGGCATTACAATGCATTTTTATGTTCGACATTGAAATAGAAACTCAGTTATTCCTTTTGCAATATTCAGATACATGAATACTAAATGTATCACTGATTGTCTTTGTATTTTTTTATTTATTTCCGCTATTATTATCTGAGTTCATCGTTATCAAACAGTTTAGTAGGTTGGCCTAGGTACGCCTATTTTTAAAACAAGTTTATGGCCTTTAATTGAAAGCATAGATATAAAGTTTAAATTTTCGATACGAATATTCGCGATGATAAATATTGCGATAGCGAGGACGGACTTACGGATAGACACAGGGACGTAGCTTAATTACTGTCTCTATAACAAATTGTTATCACACCGCTGATAAATATGAAGTTTAAATATTCCGTCAAGCCAAACATATTTATTAAATTTATATAAAACGCGGCTTAAATATAGTTTCTATCGATGTGATGAAAGTAATGTAATACGAAAGTTTCAGATTGATTATGAAGCTATTAAAAACAACATTTTTTCTATAGAAAGATTTTCAATGTACTTACTGATACTGATCAGCGGTTGATCGAATATTTTCTCATATGTCGCCTTAAAATAAACTTATCAAAAGTTTGTCTAATGTGGTGCAGGAACGGTCGTTTCAAACCTGCTTGACTTTCATTTATTTTTTCTATTGAAGCCAAGGATATCTAAGTTTCACTTTTTGTGCTCTCATAAAATGGGCTCGGGTCCACTGATTAAGCTGCATCTAATTAAATATTCCCTCATATTTTTGTATAAGATGTTGACTATCTTCCAAGATGAGCATAACCTCCCTGCCCACAGATCCACGAGTAATTATTTCTTTAGTTTAAATAAATTAGTAAATTGTACACATATCAGACCTTTCTGGCTGTGGCTTTTGTTTTCTATTTTTTTAGCTTAAAGATATTTTTGCTAGTTACGTTAATGCATTTGTGTAAGAGCGGACTTTACTTGCTACTATAAGACATACGAAAAGAAAGTTTTCATTGTTGTGGGTAGAAAAAACTATAAGGAACTGAAGTTGAAATTTATGTTTTCCAATTGTATGAACTTCACAATTAAAATATTTTACCATAAATTATATATATATAATACACCTATGTCTTCCTTTTTCTTCCGCTCGCTTATCCAAATTCAATAAAAATTCTTGACTTTATACAGAATTAATGCATATACCTGAGCTTGTGCGTTTCTTTTCACAGCTTTCGAAATTTAAGTAGAACATCTATTGTTCTATCCTATCTATTCTTGAGTGTGCACATGTAATATACCGGTCAATAATTCCCGGGACTTATATGCAAAGTTCAGCTCGGTTGCCTTCTGATATCTTCGGTCAGCTATTTCTTGCGATTTTAAAAACAAAAATCAGAATTTTTTGATGTTTTCTAGTTTTTTCCTATTTTGGGCTTCGAATGGATCCAGGATCATTGGTACCTGTACGAACTCGTTTAAAATTAGCAGACAACGGAGTTGTCATAACATTTTTCAAGGCAATATTGAGGTTTAACGGCATTTTTTCTCCCAAAAAGCAATGTTCAATCCGGAAAGAAAAATTTGAATTTTTCAATTGTTTTAAAAATAGCGAAAGCAGGTTCCCTAAAATCACTGTAATTCGTGTAAACATATTATCAATGAAATGACATGAAATTTTGACAGGTAAAGTTTAATATTTGGGACTTCCTAGAAATTTTTGGTTCGAGAGAAAGTCTATGCGTTATTCCTGGGAATTATTGACCAACATGTTATTTATGAAATTCTGCTACACTTAACAATTGTGCATAACGTTACGCTTCATTACAAGTTATGAATTTGTGCCTTTCAGTTGGAAAATCGTGCATTAAGATTACGTGAAGTTGCGACTGCCGTGCAACAATACCAGGACGAAATGCAACCAGCAATGGTTACAGCGCAGCAACTGAATTCCGTCGTTGCACACAATACGAATAGACTGCTACATACTCATGCCGTAGCTAGTGGTGGTGGTGGCGGTGGGACAGGTCGTAGTGGCGGGGAAGAAGATCCAGATGATTTGCAGCATTCCCGTATGGGTGGCTTAGCTCTAAACGCTGTCTCACCTCAAGAGTTTAGTACCAAAGATGATGGTGACAAAAGCATTGTTCAAGTAGATAGCACAGGCCAGAGTAGTTTGATAGATGGCCTACACAATGCTGTGGGAGAATGGGAATATTTCGATGAGGCTGGTTACATAAAAGGCGGAGCTTTGAGACCGGGGGAAGATCCTTACGTACGTAATCGTTTCAATCAAGAAGCTAGTGATGCTTTACCTAGTAATCGTGAAATTCCTGAAACAAGACATCCTATGTAAGATATTTGTGATTCATTAAGAGAAAGTAAGATAATATAATAATAATTAATAATAAAAAAAAATTGTCGTAGGTGCCGCAATAAAAAATACCGTAAAGATTTGCCTGCAACAAGCGTTATCATTACATTCCATAACGAAGCCAGATCAACATTATTACGTACAATTGTCAGGTAATAACGCAAATTTATCGCTACGAACGATTGATTTATTGCTTTATATGTCTACTCTGTGTGTAGCGTTTTGAATCGAAGCCCAGAGCATTTAATTCGTGAAATTATCTTAGTTGATGACTATAGTGATCACCGTAAGTGTTTACTATCTACTGTGTTCTGCTATTTGTGAATTTTTTTACATTATTTCCCACCATAAATTGTACTTTTATGCAGCCGAGGATGGCCTAGAATTGGCGAAAATCGATAAGGTGCGTATCATACGTAATGACAAACGTGAAGGTTTAGTACGGTCCCGTGTGCGCGGAGCCGATGCTGCTGTAGCTGATGTATTAACATTTCTCGACAGTCATGTTGAATGCAACGAACAATGGTTAGAACCATTGCTAGAAAGAGTGCGAGAAGATCCCACCCGCGTTGTTTGCCCTGTCATCGATGTTATTAGCATGGATAATTTTCAATATATCGGCGCTTCGGCTGATTTGCGTGGCGGTTTCGATTGGAATTTGATATTCAAATGGGAATATTTGAGTCCAGGGGAAAGAACGGTACGTCAGCATGACCCCACCACAGCGATACGTACGCCAATGATAGCTGGCGGTTTATTTGTTATGGACAAAGCTTACTTCAGTAAACTGGGCAAATACGATACGATGATGGATGTGTGGGGTGGTGAAAATCTCGAAATTTCATTTCGTGTTTGGCAATGTGGCGGTAGTTTAGAGATTATACCATGCAGTCGTGTAGGTCATGTATTTCGCAAACGACATCCATACACATTTCCTGGCGGTAGTGGCAATGTGTTCGCGCGTAATACACGCCGTGCTGCCGAAGTGTGGATGGACGAGTATAAAAAATACTATTATACAGCAGTGCCATTGGCGAAAAATATACCATTTGGCAAGTGAGTATGAGTATGTGTGTGTATGTGTCGGATTAAAATTCCATTTTCAAACTGCCTTTGTTTTTCTAAATGAAGTAAATTCAGTATTTGCTTCGTTCAAGCTTTAAGCTTTCTGTTGGTTTATTTGTCCATACTCCATTGTTGGTTTTGGTGCATTTACCTAAAAATTCTTCTTATTTGTGTTTTTTTGTCCATTTTTCTCTTTTTTTTTGGATTTTCCTTATCTATTGTTTATAACAAATGTTGTAGATTTTCCTTTTATCTCTTTTTTCTTTTCTCTTTTTACCTTTTATGCTTCAAAATTTAGTATTGATGACCGTTTAGCTTTGAAACATAAGTTACATTGTAAACCATTTAAATGGTATCTAGAAAATGTATATCCGGATTTACAAATACCGGAATCCTATCTTGTGGGACAATTTAGACAAAGTGATAATTTCTGCTTGGATACCATGGGAAATTTAGTTGATGGCACTGTGGGTAAGTAAGCGTATTTCACTAAGTTTATGGCAGTTAATTTATTTATTAAAACTATCTATATAAAGTTAATCCATATTAAACGAAATTAAGAGGTAGGGGTGAAGAATAAGGGAAGTAAAAAATAGTTGAGTTAATGAATATAGGCTGAAAATGACTAGTAGATTATACAAACAAAACATATCTTTTGGCTCAATAATAGGAAATAATGCTGAATGCTTAGATCAAAAGTAAATTAAAGAAGTATTTAATAATAAGTCGGAAAAGGTTATACTTTTTGTAGTCAGTTATTTCATTTAAAGACTTCGTTTCCGAATTTTACACACCCGTTTAACGCACAAACGATGGAACATTAATTTTTCCAATAATACTTAAGCAGACAAACCGCGCAGAGCCTTCTTCCTGAGATATAAATCGTACCGGAGTCGGTTGTACTGCTGGTATCACGCGAGATGCTAACAAAAGAAACACTTGCTTTGATTGCCAACGGTTATTGGATTTGTTCGGGATCCGTTTGTATTATTTAGAAATTTTAAGTAGATAGTAAACATTTTGTAATATTCATATTACTCTTGAGATCTGTCCTTTTTCACTATTTTACCTATGGAGTCATTTATTTTTTAAATCCTTTAAGCGCAATCATCTCCTCAGCCGCCCAGCTAAGGTGAAGGATTCTTTGCCGGACTTTAGGATCTTTTTCATGGACATGCAAAGCAATATCAATAAAGTCTTTGGATAACAGGATCTTTGTACATTAGTTTTCTGCCTCCGACATATTTTAGAAAAAGTTTTGACAAGAGACCGGTTATGAACTTGTCTGGCCTATGTTTGTAAAAACGGCTATCATAAGACATTAAACCTTAGCCAGATTTGAGTGTGTTTTCATTTGAAAATTTTCGTTAAAAAGAAAGACCAGTAATTTAAAAAATTTTAAGTGCTCATCTCTTAACGATAACCCTTTCAAATTTATTTAAAAAATTAAAAAAAAAAGTGTAAGAATTAAAAACACGATCTGCATGGATGGACAAGAATTCTTCTGCCTATTCTTCAGTCTATTTGACTCAACAATCATATAAGGCATTACATCTGTTACATTTTCCTTTAAGTTTAAATAAAAAAATTGCATTTTATGATGAAAAACAAACTCGCTCATATATCAAGTTTCTCGTGCAAATCTGAAATCGAAATGTCGAAATTTTCTCGAAAATCTTTTTTAATCATTTTAACTCTAAGGCTGCAATTTTTTGACGAATATTGACATTTACGTCGTGAATTGTTTGTGCGTTATTCGAATACACTTTGCTATTGAAATTGCCTCAGAGAAAGCACTCTACAGATTTCAAATCTAGATTTCTTGAAATTAATCGTTCGCCAATCTTGGATGGCAATACGCCTAAGGTTTCACGACTAATTTGACTTGCCTTGTCAAAGAGTACTTAAATTCGATTCGATTAAATTATTTAGGACAAATAAAAGAAGTTATCGAAAAAAGTTCACCATATGCCACCTCACGTTACTCTTTAAAGACACTTGCTATATAATGAGGCCTCCTACATATGAAGAGGCTACGAGTCCATAAGACACAATACCAAAAATTGGTTGCTTTCAGGACGAAAGCATGCTTGGTGAATAATGTGAAACTTTTCTTTGCCCTAAATTCAAAAGCTTCCTTTATTAATGAATTCATTGGGTAAAAAATGAAATTCATCACGAAAGATGATAGATATGACATAGTAAACGAATGCAGCGCTATAAACAGCATAGTTTTGACATCTCATATATATATATATATATATATATACATATAGTTGTGGTTATTCCGTAAATTATTCCTGATGTGCGAAGTTAGAAAAATTAATTGTTAGATAGAATATCTTGCGCTTGTTAGAAAGTTTTGCATTTCTAGAATATATGTTTTAAGGAAAAAGTCAATTTTATGCGGATTAAGTACAATGTGTTCATATCAAGATTGAATAAATTCTCGGTAGCAAAGACATCAAAAAATTACCATTAATCAATGAACCATTTTTCTTTATGTATACATTATTCGCATTCATTACTCTTGCCTTTTGTTTTCTCCACTGTCTCCAATTTCGCTTATAGGACTGTTTCAATGCCATAATACTGGTGGGAATCAAGAGTGGATTTTTACAAAACGTGGCCAAATTAAACACGATGATTTATGCTTGACGTTAGTACAATTTGCACGCGGTTCACAGGTTGTAATGAAACTTTGTGATGAGTCCGAGAATCAACATTGGCGAGTACGTGAAGGTGGTTTTATACGTCATCACAAACTGAATGTTTGCCTCGATTCGAGGGATCATCAGGAGCACGGTGTAACAGCACAAGGATGTAATTCAGCGTTAGACACGCAACGTTGGATGTTTACCGTAAGCTAAAAATCGTCAAATCATTATCATAGAAAATGAATCGATAAATGAATGAATAAAACGATGTAGCTGAAGGGAAAAAAAGCGGTATAGAAAGTATTCATAAAAGACTTTTTAAAGCAAACATTTGAACAACAACAACAACAATAACAGCTCTATAAAAAGTTTTAATATCTTTGTATGTGTGCAGTATATAAACTCAGTACCAATATTAATGTTTAGTTTAGCGATGGTGATGAAGAATAAGATGAAAATAGGAAAAATGGAAATCAAAAGCAGCAGCAGCAGCAACATCATCGTCATTGTCTTTGTTATTGATGTTTTATAGATTTATGTGGGTGGGCGTTGTTGGTCTTGTGTTCTGCTTGCACAGGTGATATTTATGTTATGCGACTGTGTGTGATGTATTCAAGTTGTTTTTATATTATTTTTCTGTTGATTTATGTTGGTTAGCTAACGTTAACGTTTTCATTAAAACTGCTGCTTATGATAAAAAGAAAAAATAAAAAATAAAAAAGTAGAAATTATTACTTTTACTTGTTTCCATTATATCCTTTGTATCCACTACCATAGAATGGGGCAAAACTTCTGTTATCGTTTCATTTGTAGTATCTTGAGTTATTCAGAAGAACAATATTCAAGTGAGATTATAAATTTATTTTTTCAAGTGAGATTATCAGATGATTTCATTTTCTTTCTTGTTGCCCTTTTTTCTTTTTTGTATATAATTTTAATATTTACTACCAAAGAATAAGAAAAATTTATAGTACACTTTGGTTTAATTTATAGAACTTAGAAAAAATGCGTAACAGAAAGTAATGAGTCTTTCTCTAATTTTTTTCCAATTTGGATTGTATATTACTTTGAAAATAATACTCCATACCACTTCATCATCTGTTCTACATATTAGCATCCATTACCATAGATTTACATTTGAGTCTACAGATTTACTAATTTGAGTTTCCAGACTTAATAGCGAGTAAAAATTATGAATAATTCTTGTTTTAAGAAATTCTTTTGAAAATCTATCATTATATACTTGCCCCCAGTAATGATTCTTATAAATCGCATTAGAGAGGGGGA
>KK351011.1:9803345-9858354 GCA_000671755.1 Glossina brevipalpis | reverse complement strand
GGGGGGGGGGATATCACTCTTGTTCTCGCTTTTGCACTACTCAGAACTCCGCAAGATAGTAAGTACCACTGTGTAGAGTTTAAAAAAAAAATAAAATTTTAAGTTGATTAAAAAATGTGTTCCTATCTCTGTGTCCGTCCATATGTTCCTAGTAACTTTTAAGATCACATTATAAATAAACATATATAACGGATACGTACAGAAGACTAAAAAGTTTTAAATCTGTCTGACAGATGCAATATGTTGCAGTCGTACAGTTTATATTGAAAATCATGTGAACAAAATTCCCCTTATAGTCACGTTTCATATAATGCTGAGAATTGCCTTAGGCAATATATTCGCCTAACCTTTTCTAAAACCCAACATCATTTAATAATGATGATAATTTGAATCCTAGGTAGTGGATATCTAGAATTCGTTTCAGAGCGAATAAAGCTTCTTTTGTTGTTTGTGATTTTCTTCTATTTATTTTCTCTATTTGAAAGTTTAGTATAAGAAATACGCAACAGTAGAGCTAACAATTATTGGAAATTATTTGCTCATTAGTGAGTCTCTTGATAATTGTGGATATTGGGAAATATTGTTTAGTTAGAAGCAAGAAAATTATTATGTTATTATTCATTTCGACTGAAAAATATTTTTTGCTTTCTTTTAATTATTTCTTAAAAGTTTAGCGAAATTATTGTACATTATTACATGAATTCCATGAATTAATATATTTCAAGATATAAACTGTGTTCTTATTCTTCGACAAGATTGTTGTTTACGTTCCATTTTTCATAACTTAAATGTCAATTAATTGTTTTTGTATCTTCTTTTTGATAATCTTTATATAAATTAAAAAATAATTTTGTATAGCATAACACATCTTAATTCTTTTTTATTTTTTTATTTTAATTATTAATAAATTCGTTAATTGTAATTCTAATAATAATATAATAATACATTTGTAAATATATTTATGTAATGAAAACATTTGCATCTGAAATCAAATTTCATTTTACAACTATATAGATATATTGTTTAGTAAATAAAAAGTATTTATAAAACTTATCTGTTGGCAAAAATTTTTTGGAAAATATTTAGCAAAATTTTAATTTAAACATATTTAAAAATATTACGTTAATAAAAACATATATATCTTTATTGTCACATTTTTTTCGATATTGTTTATTAAAAAAATCAAAAAAAAAAAAGAAAGAAAAGGAAACTCAAAAATACATTTAATAAACCAAAATATATAAAAAAATAAAGAGATAGAAGTAAAATATCTAAAAAACAAATAAACAATAAATATAATGTGTTTTATTATTTCAAGGAATTATTTACATCCACCATACAAGAGGCTTTATGAGAGTGATTTGAAATCCAAGAATTTGTATTTCATTGCACTTGAATGTTTTTCAAAATTTATCCAACTATGTCAACATGAGATTTTGCATTGATTTACACACATCTTATCATATCTGATAGTTTCATTCAATAATTCCCATTTGTCATCTCTGATAATCTCATGTCATTCTTCTCATTTGTTCAACTTTCTGTCTGTCTGAATTAACTATCTCCGATAATTTACTCGTGTCTTGTTGCATCTGTCTGTTGCACCATTTGACCCCATCCGTATATCCTGCCATGTTTCCGTTAAACTCTTCATATATTCATCTAATTGCCTCCCTTTTCTATGTACGTAAGTATTTCCTTTTCGCTCTTTGTATGTCTACGAGTTCGTCTATAAATTTTTTTCACCAAATTTTTTCACAGTTCTCAAATTGATAGAATTATTCGTAAACATCTAAGACTTTTGATAATGAGGAGCATAATTTATTATTGCATAAGCTTGAGCGTTATTTTGGCTTCGGTTTCTACACGATGAGTCTGATCAAATCTTATTAGGCGAATCGATATCAACGTGTGGAAACTCGTCATCTGATTTAAAATTGCTAAGTTCGGGAGTCCCGCAAGTTACTGCCACGACTATCACATCCATTTATATGCTGATAATGCTCAAATTTATTTTCGTAGCCGGCGTGGGTATGTGAGCGATCTGGTTCGACGTGTTAACAATGATTTAGTTCACATTACTCTCTGGTCCGATTCAAATAGTTTAATATTAAATTCTACCATTGATTGTTTTACCTGTTGCTTGTGATCTCCAATCCTTACGAAAGTTTAAAATTATGAATGAAGATATCGGGTTTGTTAGTTGTTGTTTCTAGCCTTGGTTTTAAGCTCAACTCCGGGTTGAATGCTGAAGATTATGTTAATTTTACAATAATGCGTGCTTACAATATTCTGAGAAAATTGTGGGTCTCTTCATCCTTTGTTTCTTTGTGCTATGTTCTATTGCGACTGATTAAATGCCTGCTTGTGTCGCTAATATCTTATGGTGCTATCGTATATGGGAAACTTTATTGTATTTCCAGCAATAAGTTGCAAGGCATCGTTAATAAGTGTGTTAGATACTTTCACAAATGGGCGGAAATATGATAGAATATCTCAGTTTTTCTTGAACATAGTGAAATTTATTTTTCCTTCTCCTCCTAAGCTTATTCGCACTCGAACACCAATATATTGGTATGAAAAAATTCGGTTCGCTAAATCGAGGCGGACGATGAATTTAATTCTGGCTGACCATAAGCATCTGTCATCATCACGGCTATGTTCTGTTAAAGCGGTAAATAAGTTGAGCTCCTTGTCACACTTAGTATTAAAATGGTTATCAATATGGAGGGTTTATATTGGCTTTAAGAGCTTTTTATGATTTATAATTACACTTGTATCTATATTGTACAACGACTATTATTATTAATAATTAGTAAATTAAACTAATTGCGCTAATGATTATACTTTTAAAGCAAAATCCATCACAATTACACAGTTGAATAGTTGAAAACTATGAAATCATTGTTGACTTACTTTCTATAATCTTCGGAACATTCAAATATTTTCCCTCCATGCTCTTTAAAAATTTTGTCAAGGCTTTACGTGCTATCTGTCGGAATATTCAACTTATGAACTGTAACATAAACCGGATACAAAGTGTTATATGATTTTGATAAATTTGTTTTCTACCTTTTAAATTGTTATCTGCGGTCTTCGTAATTAAGATTTTTTTTATTTTTCTTTTTTTTTATTACATCATTAATTTAGTCTATCCAAAACGACTAAATGTAAACCTTATTTATAAGAATTAAAAAAAAATTTTATTTATTCATTGTTTATTTTTATATGGTTCGTTTTTGAGTGAATCATAGCGATTTCCTTATTTTATGAATCTAAGCAAAGCAAATCTAAATAAAAATTAAATATAAATAAAAGGTTTTGAAATATACGATTGTTTAAAAATTTGTGCTTTAAATTCAAATTTTCGTGACTCTTTTTGTTTCGCTTTTTTTGCGTTTATTCCTTTATGGTGTCTACAGAGAGACACTGTGACTAATAATTTTATTAGTTTTGAGTTTTTGTCACGTTTTGTGAATATTATACCTTACGGTCCTAGTTAAAAAAAAAAACTAAACTACAACAACCTACTGTTGGTAATGAAAGCATGATGTCATAAAAACTTACTGCACATACATTGTAGCTGTGTAATGGGTCCATTCTGGCATAAAAAAGTAAATCAGTGTTTGCATTATTTTCCTTTCGGTTGCCTCTTTTCCTTTTTTGCAATGGCCCGTCGCTCTGGAGATGTCCCCTATAGGAGTCAGTGTATGCCTCCACTTTAAATAGGATAATTTTTCTAATTTTTGGTTTTGGTATTGGTTTTTGCTATAAAAGAAAAATGAGAAAAAATTGACTAAAGAAGATTTCGGTTATGTGTTCTGGTTAATATTGAAAAATCTTTTTTCTTTTTTTGGCTTTGTAAGAAAAGAAAAAAAAAAGAAATTTGATTTTGAAAGTTGAAATACAAGTCGAAAAAAAAATATGAAAAAGAAAAAAAAAAACTTCTACAATAATCCAAATAAAAAAAATAAAAAAAGACTTATAGAGCATTAATAAATTGGTGAAATAAATCCTTGTGAAATTCACTAAAAGAAAATTCCATCAAAATTTGTGTCAGATTTTGCAAGACGTGACCACTGAAACATCTCGTTAAATGAGAGATCTGAAAGGACGGGGCGACAAGCCCAGCGCTCGTAAATTAATTCACCCGAATTGTGGTATGTTGCACAAGGAATTGTATGAAAATTAATTAATTGACTTTGGTTCGAAATTTCTTCAACAATAAGAAAAGGAATATATCCAGATAATTTAAATATTTAATTTAATTATAATATATTTTAACCTTCTCTTAATTTTACGTTTAGAAGCCAAAATGCGCATTTCTGGTGAGTTTATTCTTTATTCAAAGATTGTTTTTCATAAATATAATTTTTAAGTATTCTTTGCTTATCATTGACGTAATATATTTTTTATAAATTATAATTTTCTTTTTTTAAAACTACATTAATTTATTGATTCACTTGTAAGGTATTTCCTCCTTTTGTTATAGGGAATCTATTTATTTTCTTTTATACCCGTTAATTATAAAATGAATAATTAAAAAATAGGCAAGTGAATGATTTCGCCGGGAGCGGAACGTTTTTAGGTTGAAGCGTCGATTAACTAACCCAAAAGTTCCGTCTGGTATGAACGACTGACCTCTTCCGTATGTCCGCGATTCCTCTGTCCGATATATTCTACTTAATATTTCTAATACTAATGGTACGCATAAATTTTAAAATAATTGATAGGTTTGATTTTATAGAGTAGCAATCCGTCGGACCATCCCGATTGCCGACGAGCCAAATCCGGAATAAATATGTGCGCTACTCTGAAGATTAGAAGACATTTCATTGAGTTATACGTTACAGCTTCTTTTCGGTGAAATTAATTGCCTATAACCCAAGGGATGATGAATTTGAACGTTGTGGTCTTTTAATGTTTTTTGTTTCACACAAGCAAAAATTCAAACTTTTTATTTATATTTTCAAGTAATCCTCATATTATATACTTCTTTACAATTAATTATTATTATTAAGGCTATTATACAGTGTCAGAAATGGGCCCATGTCTCTTAAATCTATCGACATGTATTTGGATATTTATATCTATAGATCTTTTTTCTCCTACAAGTACTCTTGACATGGCATCAGTGATTGCTAGGTCTTTGATAGGGTTGTAAGAAAATGCAAATTAAATTTCTTCAAATTTGAAGAGATCGTGTCATTCGTCGTAGATTTGAAGGGACTACATTGATTGTTTCTTTAAACAAAGGAACTAACAGTTTGCAATGAGTATAGACCACATATAAAAGTATGAAAGTTGGTAATTCCTTTAGTTATAGCGTATAAATCTCTTCCAATATTTCCAAACATATGCGTATATATAAATTTGTTGTGAAATCACTACTAAGTCTAAGTTGCTAATAAGCTGTACGGCCAAAATATTAGATCCATTGTTTGGCATATCATTATTATAATTGACTGCTGTTGAAAAAAAAAGATTAGAGGGAGGTGGAAACTTGTTAACTATAACATCTTTCAATTCACTGTTAATAACGTCGTCAGTTTCAGGTTCTTGTGCCCGTTGTTTTTTATAGCAACTTCCTCAAAGAAAGTTGGAGAAATATGCTCTAAGACATTAGATGGGACTAGATGAAGACAAAGACGAAGCGGTATTAAACGAATGAGCAGAGTGTTTAAAGAAATAGTTTAAGAATGTCCAGGAAGAATATGTGGATATCGAATTTGTACTCAAGACAAGAACAAGATAGGGTCAACGAGGAACATGGAATTTCAACGGACTCAAAATCATTTCTTTTAAGGCCAGCACATTTTACTTGTCACATTTTATTGCAAAGATAGTGCACCATAGTGCGCTAGTGCCTCCTCACACTGCTGTTGTTTCCTTTTTTCATAATAGCTTCAAAGAGTACCATAATAGTAACATCATCCAAGAAATAAGAGACAACGAGAGACTAGTTGGCGCCGAATAGTGTCTTTAGAGAAATGAATACCTAGCAACGATAACTATACTCACATAAAAATTTATATATTTTATTTCTATACACAGTTTAGTGATTCGTAGTGACAAGATTAGAATATTGTGGGATTAGAAGAGTGTCTGATGAATTTTTTTTATCAATTATTTCATTGTTATTTGTCAATTCCCCGGGATGTTTAATTTTGCAGTTCTTTCTAATTTTTTCAGGATTAAATCTTTTACACTCAATAGATATTAAAGGCGATTAACACTAGTAAGATCAATAATAATGTAGTTCCCGAGTATGCTTTATATTCGTATAACTGTCAAATTAATGAAAAATGCATGATCAATGATGTCGATTTTTGTCTGAACGTAATTATTAGTTTCTTTAAGTATTTCAGAGTAAACCTTAAATCATTTTTGAAGTTGTTATATATGTTTGCGGCTTCATAAATCATTTAATGAAAAAGAATAGTCGTTTTCCTTTTATTTCCATTGCTAAATCCACAAGCATTTATATAATTTTTTATACCAAAATTTCCAAGATTTGTTGAGGTTGAGGTTGGATTTGAGGTTGAGATAATTTAAATTTCATTTTTTCTGGTGGTCGACAAATTTTAAGCATTTCGCATTAAATTAAATTTTGAATTAAATGCTTTTTTTATATTCTGATCACGAAGGACCTCGCATAAAAGTATAGAGAATAAGTGCAGCTCTGATGAGAATCTTAATTATATTTAAAATATTAAAATTAATTCACACATCTTCACCTTTTTAATATATATTTTCATAAAGTACGCATAAGAATTTAATCACCATTAGTTATGCTCTCTATGCTCTCGCTTTACAAATGTCTGTTTAAATATTGTTGTCTTTTTTCTTTAGTATGTACTTCATAGCAACTATTCTTAAACGTTTCTCGCAAAAAAAAGAAAAAAAAAAACAAAAACAAAAAAATATGCCATTGCAGTTGTTGTTTTTCTTATTTATAAACATTGAAGTAGTGTTGTGAACACCTCTCAGTTTATAACATAACCGGAGAGAAAGAAATGAGGATTAGTGTTTTTCTTTCTTTCTTCACTACTACTATCGCTATGAATTTTACTGTTGTAAAGTTACATTTGTGCATGAAAAGTTGTTTTTATGACAACAAAAATTTCACATATTTCTCAAGAGTGTCATAAAGAATTTAGATTCTTACGCATGCAATAAATGTTGAGAGAAGAAGAATTTTTGGTAGCACTCAGTTTTAAAGTTCACAGTTAAATGTGGGCGTGGCATTTAGTTGATTCGACTCGGTAAGATAGCTTCCATAAATATATATTTTTCCGAAATTTGATATCATTATTTACTTATTTCATTATATATAATTTAATTTTATATTTTTATATTTAATTATATATTATTTAATTTTATATTAAGTTTTTTTTGATTTCGAAATTGTAGGCATGGTTGTAGGCAGGTAGCAGTTATTTTCAAACTGGATCGATAGATTTAAACTAAGAACACAATTTTCTGCTTCAAGAGTGGTGGCGAGCAAATAGTTAAATCGATGAAGAATTCTTTTCTTTTTGTTTCGTATGAGTTGTTTTTGCAAACGAATTGGGAGAATTAGTACATCTTTATTCCTTTATAATAGATATAAAGACATCGAAAACAAACTAGTCAGAAAGAGCTAAAAAAAACAGGTACGTAGATTTTCTTTTTTTTACATTTTAGGAGAGTGTAAGCAGGAGACACATTGAAGTTTCAATACTACTTTGCCAGTTGCATCTTGTCTTTTTTTTTGGAATCGAACTTATCTTCAAGTGAAATTTGACCATTTTTTTATCGAACATTTTTTTTTCAATAAAAATTGAACTTTGCAGCTTTGTTTTCTAGCCATAGCTTTTGTATCTTTGTATAGGCAAAAGTCTCAATAGAACTCTTTAATACCAATTTTGTTATAAAACAAGGTTGGTAAGTCAAGAAAGCTACACAATGAAGAATTCCTTCTTTCCTGTGACGTCTTGATCTTGATCAGAATATGACTGTTAAAGTCATTTTTGTAAATTTCATCAGAAGTCGCCTTTTCAAAAAAAGAGAAACAATAAAGAAAAAAATGTTACTGTCTTTTATGAAATGACGGTAGAGAGAATAAGTTGTTGACTACACAACTCTTGGTAAAGCTATTAAGCTTAAGTCTAAACTCTGAAAAAAATTTTACAGCACAAGAATAAGTAAAGAATAAAGAATATGTTTCCTGTGGGTTTGGTAATAGTGACTTACAGGTACGGATAGCAGAACAACCATTCGTTATAATAGCTTCATAAAATTTAAAGGGCATAATAAATCCAACAAATCTTACAATTCATTGCTTTTCTAAGTTTTATGATCCTCCAGGTCGGTCTTTCTTATTGGCATCAAAATCACTAGCTGGGTTTTCATCATCATTCAGGCCGTTCTTTGTCGTGGACTTAAAAATCATCACTTTTTCGGTCTCGTAATGACAGTTAATTTTCCTCACTGATAACTAAAAAACATAATTAAAAATAGGAATTTTAATTAAATTTTTAACTTGATTGTGTCGCTTAAAACATCTAATTTTCGATTTAATTTTTTTTCGTATATAACGAAATACCAAAAACGACGTAGAAATAAATGCAGGAATTAACGATGGAAATTAAAAAAAAAAAATGAGAAAGAAATGTTATGCGGCCAAGACCGAACCTCTTAAAACTCATCACTTACAACTTTTCCATTCCTTTCCTTTATATCGGTAAAAGAGGAAAAAAATCATACCAGAACCCTACACTAAAACGGTGTGGAATAAAAGCTTATACCTTGGTTTGCCTACTACTTTATTATCTTGTAAATTATGCAAACAATTATGGAAACATTGTGAAAATGGCTGATACTAGAATATGCTTAGTGGGGACCCGGGGTTCTTCGTAAAAAATTTGTAGAATAGTGGTTTTGTGTCCTTAAATTTGTCATTTAATTAAAAAGATATAAAGTTATAATCATACGCTCAGAATCTTATTCTAAATTGAAATATATTATCATTATACAACTATTGATTTATTGTACGGTATGACGTAAATTCTTAAGTCCTAATAATACTATAATGGTTAACATAAAATAAATCCTTTTCTAGTCTTCGTGCTTCGTGCATTTATCTACATTTCTTTTTGAAAACTTTCTGTTTCCTACTGTCGAAAACGACTAACATTTAAAGTTGAATTGATTCTGTTATTAATAGTTATCAAGAATACATATCACTTACAGATTTTTTAATACAAAATGTCAAACAGTTAATAAATCTAATATACTTCCTATGGTGATTATAAAATAATATAATTTTTATATAAAAAACAGAAGCAAAGAAATGCGAGGAAAACATAGACAACAAAATAAATTTGAGAAAATAATGTATACACGTTTGTATTTTGTCTTATACTTTGCATCTGAACAGTTATTTGGTACTGAAGTGAAGACAGCCAAAAACTCTCTACATATAATAAGACATAATAATAAACATTTTTTTACAAAATCTCACTGCGGAGATCAGGGGGTAAAATGTAAACAAATCAATGCAAGCGAAATCTCTATATGTATACTTACAAATATACTATACTGTATACTATATACTATACCATACTGTATACTATACTATATACTATCCTCTATACTATATACTATATACTACATACAGTGTATATATATATATACTTTGTACTGCATACTATACTGTATACTGCGCTGATATATATATATATGGATATATACAGAGCTTTTACTTAACGCCAGTTATTCATTTATGACAATTTGTCGTAAATTCTAAATAGAACTTAAAATTCTACAACAACGCAAATTGAAATGTTGCAAACTTTAAGAAAACTTAGAATGCTTTTAACTTTTATTCAATTATGCACATATTTTTTCGTACCCACTAACACCAACATGAATTCATCTACAATACTCTAACCATTAGGACGTTCCTTTTATTTAAATATGGTTGGTATGTTATCATGTCTGCAAAGAGTGACGACATTTTTGGAGAATATGGAGCTTATTTTCTTCTGAAAAATTAAAAAATTATTAAATTGAGCGCACTGACACTTGGAGCTATGTGTATGGTTATGTAGCCAAGTAATCGGGTGATTGGGTTTAAATTATAACAAGTTTTGTTGTGAATTCATTTACTATCAATGACTGTTCAACTGCCGCTAAGATAAAAGAAACACAAATATGAATTTATTAAAATATGTCTATACACTTGGATTTGATTTGTATTTGTGTATGCGAACATGTCTATGATAATATTTAACTAAATTGCATAGTTTACTGTATTATTTGTTGAAAAATATACAACGACGTCTAGATGAGTTAAGCTTAGAGTATATTTGATGTTGTACTGTTTGAAGAGTAGAAACCAAAACAATACCTATGTTTGCTTCAATATGTTTTGAAATAATAAGCAACTAACAGAGTTAGACACGATAATCGGGGATCCCACTTATCGAAAGAAAGTGTAACATCGAAAGAAATATCTATTTATTATGACCGTTTCAGAAGCGCCGATGGCGTTTATCATTATAAAAAATGTCTAGATCGGTATTACTTTAGTTTGTGAATTAATGCTGTTTCAGTTTTTTACACCACTGAAGAGTTTACTAAATTAATCCTTTCTTTTGCAACACTCAAACGCAAGTGCAAAGTATATAGATTCTTAATTAGCATAACATTTTGAAAAGGGTTCAATCATCTTTTCTTCACTTATTATTGTGCTTATCATGTTCATATATTTGCCAAACCGGTCCGTTTTCTAATCGCTTCGTTATCTGTTGGTAACGTGAACGATATTGTCAACCAAAATGTGCTGGTATTGTTAGAAAAGAAAAATAAAAATCTTTTTCTCTTCCTATAAACTCCTATACGACCGGCGTCAAGTTCCACAGGCAAGCATAGTCACTTTATTTATCTTTCTACTAACTCAAATGCTTTCTGCTTTATTTCTAATAACTCTATCACTAATAATGTGCCTTTAAAAGCAATAAACCCTTGGAAAGCAATATTTACGTCAAGACTGGCCCCGGATACCTTATCCGTAAACTTTGAAAGTTATCTGTTATATGATCGTGAAGTTATCGTCACTCGGCCTGTTACTATATTTCGTCAAGCACGGATGTTTCCGCTTATATGGAACCTCCAGATCTTATTCACCATGTTGACGCTTCAAAATCGATTGATATTATCATAATATTCAGGGATTTTAACTTCGCTCACCTGAGATGTCGTTACATTGATAGTTCATGCTGTATGATTCCTATCACGATATCTAATAGAGCTAGTGTGCTTATCTATGAAATATTTGACTTGAATCTTCTTCAATATAATCATATTTCTAATTGAAATGAGAAATTCTCATTTTAAGTTCTACTAAATTCCTTGAAAGAGCTGTCTATTTTTGATCTACCTCATGTTCCAGCTTAGTTTCTTCTTTCATCTTAAGCAGAAACGTCTCCTACACACGAAACCTCATTCCTCGAAATCTATGGCAAGCCTTGAACAAACCCAAGATTTTACCTCCCAAACTCTATTATCTATGACTTTTCAGATGATAGCATAAAAGCATTTGCTTTGGGATCTCCTAGTTTCTTTGTCACCTCATGCAAATAGATTTCTATTATTAGCCCCACATTCTTATTTAAATTACCAAATGATATTATTGATTTGTCGGCTTTCTTATAGGTGAGATAAACTTCAACATTCCTAATTGTTCTACTAAAAACTCATAAAACTGAACCAGAGTAAATATAATGATGAGCTTTTTAATAACAATTACAGTTAGGAAAACTTGGAGATATATCCCTATAGGGCGAATAATTGCGATTATTATATTTAGCTTCCTTTCTTTTTTTTTAAATGCTTCCATTACGCCGACTAGTCATGGAGAGAGATATAGGCATACTTTGAATGCTAGGTAGATACGTACGACTTAATCGGCTCTGTATTTTATATAAAACTATTAGTTTAATTATTGAAAATGTAGTAACAAATTAGTAAGCTTTTTGCCTCTGCGATATGTTAATATATGCACATTATCAAGCTACCATTTATTTACCGGCAAGTTGGGAAACTAATTTACAGGGGCTTTACATGCTACGTATGTGAACAATTCATAAAATTTACAAAATATTTAAATTAAAAATTTGCTTATGTATAGGTCGTCTTCTACATAATTAAATAAAACATTTATGTAAAATGAAAAATTATTTTAAATATTTAAATAAAATGAAAAGAAAGACCATAAAGATGTATATTTATTTATTTATTTAGATTGTTTGCTACAGTCAGAAACTTAATGCATAACATGAAAAATTAAACAATGTAATTAAAAAAAAAATATTTCTTAAGCAATAACTTCATAGAATATGAATAAATAAACTTAGTAATAAGTATTAATTTTAATTAAGTGATAATAATAAGTATTAATTTTAATTAATTAAAAATCGCAAATAAAGGAATGAGTGTAAACAAAGTACTTTATAGGATTATAAGCTTCTTTATAGTTAAAGGCGGGTAAGACTGATCTACTCCCATTGGCCTAATTGCAATTTGTTTCCATATAGAAACATATTTTGATCAGAGCCATTGTTTGGGAAGAGGCCCTTTTCATATAACCTCTAGATGAACTGATTGTGAGTCATATCGTTATATGTATATATGAGTTCTATAAAGCTACTCTGTTTCGTGATATAAACATTACCAAAAAATTGTTACCTCTTTATATACTCCGCTAGTGGTTACGGCAGATTATTAATTATGTAAACAATTAAACTGTAATGATTACGTAATATGCAAATATTACAGAAAGTAAATGTAGTCTTATTACGTATTGTAATTAAAACCGATAAATAAAACATTGAATTTATAATAAATAATAACCGTAAATCCATCACGTATATGAGACATGCATTTTGCATTGGGACAGGTTTGTTTATTAATTCATTGTTCGTAGTGTGTGTGTATTACATATATTATGTGAGTTTAAAATTATTGTTTAAATATTATTTCAAAAGGTAAGGAAACGAAAGTGCGAATGTAGTGTAATGATAGCATAAATGTAATTATTTTGATTTTGATATTTTTACAGAACTGACTGACTTACATTAGTTTCAAAATAATTTTTGAATATGATACTTTTAAAGTTTTGATTAATTAATTATTTCTTTTATTAATTTAATTATTTAGCTGTCATGAAGTATAATAATGACAACAGAAATTGAAATTGTTGAATACAGAATTTATATAAATTTCGCACATTGAATGAATTTTCTCTTTTTGAAAATACATACAATAACCTTTCAAACTTGTTGGTTTTATAAGACTTTTTGGAATCAAGTTATACATTAATAAAAAGACGTAATTACCCTCATTTCATTATAATCAATTTAAAATTACAAATAAATCGAATTAAAATTGTAAATGAATCAGTCAATTTATAATGACTTATACATATTTATTTATGCTCTTCAATGGGATTAAAATTATTATTACAACAAGTGAATGAGAAAGCAAACACATAATATTGATCTTAAAGTGTTTTCATAGAGATTTATATATATAAAATTGAAGACCGGTTACATATTAATATTCAATATTGAAACGAATTTTTATTTATTCGACGCACTAGTGGTAAAGATGTAATGTTGAGTTTTTGTATGTGTTTAAGATAAACTCACTTTATATTATACCAATCGATTCGATACCAATAGGAATCATCTTCTTAGTCTATTTAATTGTATGTATATATCGAATATTCGATATCGATTATATCACACGATTTTTGAAAGCAACCCTCATATAACATTCTATTTGAAAAAAAATGCTGGATAAGAAATATTTTCAATATTTTCTAATGCAAATCGATCAAAAATAATATCCTAGAGTGATATAATAATTTAAAGTGAAATGGAAAGAGGCTTTAAATGGGATCACATCTTCCATAAAAACCTTCCTCTGATTTGCAATATATAATAATTTTCGGATATTTTATGTTTGTATTGATAAAATGCATGACTAAAAGAAACTCAGTCATTGCTTCAGAGAATTGTCCTTTAGAGAATAAGTAGCAATTGTTTCCAAATATCATCATCATGTACCAGAAGAAAAGCTGACAATCGCTTACCGTTCTACTACTCAAAAGAATATCTTTATCGACTTTCGAATTCTTTTTTTGTTATTTTGTTACACATATCTCTAACAAAAGCTGATATTATCAGCTACTTTGCATTTTTGCTTCGTGTTTGATAATGATATAAAGGTTAGATGTTTTTTGATTTCTTGGTGATTGAAGAATCTATTTTAAATTTTCCGTGGGAAAGTACTCAAACTCAATTAAAATGTTAATAGTAGCATTTGGCGAGCCTACTTTGAGCAAAAAAACAAAAAAAATTTGTTTATAAGTAGTACAAACTCTTCACAGAGGGTTGAAAAGATATTAATGACGATGCCCGATGCCTTTTCATGCCCATGCCCATCTATCCTGTGATTCGCTATTCCAACTACTGCGCACTTCTGCCAAAACTTGTCGACATTTTATTAAGTAGTTCAAATATTGGCGAACCTCTTCAATTAATTGCTGATATTCGCTTTCCCAACTATTGTTCTGATCTTTTCTTTTCGGTGGATAATTAAAGAATGATTTCTTAACACCATTTGGGTCAATATATATTTAAAATTCTTTTACCTTAACTAGCGGGTATGGAGCTATACTGTGACCTGATATGCAATTGAAATTTGAAAGTATTCTGAGAAATTTCATTTTTCAGAAATTTAAAGATTTATAAACATTATTTTATATTATTATTTATTTTAACAGTTTCTTGAACATGCTTAATAGCAGGATCAATATTGTACATAATGGATGCAGTCATCACATTTGAATTTCATAATTTGTATTTATCTTTAGTATGATTATCTTTAGTATGACTAATCCAACCCACAATATTAACCGAGAGACTGTTAAACCTTATTATAGATTCCATCACATCTCACAACTCATTTCTCCTTTTGTTTACCGAGTTCTACCATTTTTATTTGAAACAAAGTTTTAATATCCTCTTACAACTACCTTTTTAAACGCGTTTATCCTGTAAAGAGAGAAATAGTTATTTTGTTTTCTTCCGAACGCAAATTTACCAATTTTCAAACTTTGACTTTCTTTATAAATCAGTTGATGTGTTTTGTTCAGTATTTGTTTATTTGAAGTATATTTTCTATTTTCTGTTTTCCCTTTTCTTTTTTCCGTTTCCTTTTTTCTTGTGTACTTTACACCTTTACTAGCGTGGTTTTCGCAAGAAAAAACTCAATTTGTTAAACGAATTGCAACGCGTGCGTTCACTAAGAGATCGTATCACTCTTTGAGATTCGTCTGCAGCAAAGGAAATTATGATAGAGAGTCAACGTTTTGTTTAAAAATTGTTGACTCGATGTTATGAATTCAATACTGAAATATTAGAAATTTAATATTTATTTACAAGATTATTCACACATATTTGTATGATGCACTATAATCTGTCGAATCTAAAAGTGCGATGAATCGAATTTTAAGCTAAGTATGGATGTTAAACACCGTCAAGAATATTTTTGATAATACGGAATTCTTTAACTGTTACTGTTCAATTTGTTAACGCGAATAGTTTTGCAATTAAAGGTATGTTGTGTTTATTGTGTTCAATACTTTGCCATTGCTTTGCTTCTGTAAGCGTTATTTAATATTAATTATAGACAAGTGCATTTATGAAATTGCCTCTGTATCTATAAGGTCTTTATCTTAATGGTTAATTTTCTACATCAAACATTAAGCTTAAATGTTATGACGACTTTATTAGTATATTCTTAGTATCAAGTTTAAGCAGCCAGTTAATATAACTAATTGGATCGCTTTTTAGAAAAATAACTCGATCAAATTTTGATTTATAGAAAATAATCTTTATGATTAATTTAAATAAACATTTGTTTTCCTTATTTGCGCTTTTTTCAAGTAATGATGTTGAAAGAGTCTCTATAGTCTACTGGTACAGTAGACTCTACTGGTACAATAGTTTATATCGGTACAGTAGACTATACTTTTGCTGTAGAATATAATAGTATTTAATCAGAACTATATTAATAATACATTATTGTGGCATAATTTTATTATTATTAATAATTGTTACTAATGAATCAACTAAACCAAACTAAAAAAGGGAAACATTCTTGTCTTGATTAAATTACCAGATACCGTGAAATATCAAAATTAAAGTTTCATTTAAGATTTATGCAAAACTTCAGTGCCACAACCATCAAACAAGTATGGATTGAAATTTCTGCAGCTGCTCTGTTGATTTGATTACGTGCTTTATATTCGTGAGCACTTATTGTAAAACGTTAATAATATTGCTAAATGAAGCCTTGAAGAATATGTCTGATGTATAATGAAAAACGGGCAAACGAAAATGTTGAATACTCTTCTTGTAATTTCTGTAGCTTTGACATCTGATCTGATCTGTCTTTTTACACCCTACACCACTTGTGGTGCAAAGTGTATGAGTGTAACACCCAAAAGTACTTAACACAGATCGAATTTCTATTATATCGCTCGATTCAGAAATTGAGTCTGAATCAATCTGTCCGTCGGTCTATCTGACTTCATTTTATTATCATGTATGCAATACCTAGCAGGAAGCTTCAGATATCCCACAAGGTATATAAATGCTTGATCAACATCAATTTTAAAATCGCTTTAAGTATTTACGTCTATCCGTCTGTGCGTGCATCAAATCTGGCAGAAACATTGGAGGTTATTGCACGCAGGTTGGTACTGAAAATGGGCCAAATCGCGGTGAAAGTGCACACTTACAGTATAAAATAAGTTTTCATGTGTTGTGTTTTGCTCACTACTCAGAGACTACATATGTTTCATGTTTCTTTGTTAGGTAAATTATTATATAGTTTTTATTATCTATTTCAGTTCTAAGAACATTTAATATACGTTAGCGCAAACTGAAGTGTTTTTGAACGCATTTTAGATATGAAATTCTGTAATGGTATTCAACTTACCATCATTACATTGCAGGCTTCTTGCAATCAAGACATGTGTAATTGTTTAACTAAGTATAAGTTAAAATTTTTGTCATAACAAATATTAGTGTTGTTCGACTTGGAAAAAATCAAATATGGATGTAATATTTGAGTAGTTATTTTAGTAAATCAACCACGAGACATTAAGGGTATTGTCATATACGTATAACATGAGTTTATGAAATTTATATCACATAACTATACGACCATAAGAATGTATGTGATAACCTTTAAATGAACATATGTTTTATGTCAACACAATTATTTTCACAAATAATGTGATTTTTTTCAAAATATGAGCGCTCATGAGCGCACATATATTTCATTGTGTTAAATGAAAAAAAAATAAATAAATAAAAATGAAACATTTTTATCAAGAGACTTTTGCAGAATGTTCTAATTTTCAACAGGGTTGCTTTTTCGAATAACAAAATTTAGAATTGGTTAAAGAAATGGTTTATGTCTTAGAAATTTTTCAGTTTGTGCTAGAACTTCGAAATTTTCCAGTTTATGCTAGAACTTAGAAAATTTTTAGTTTGTCTCAGAACTTAAAAAATAAAGTTAATCGCTACTGATACTACTTTGTGAATGCGATCCACCCAGCCCCATTTGAATATGAAGTATGAAATCTCGCAGACTATACCGAAAAAGAGATTTTTAATGATGGGTCTGTTTAAGAGCCTCATAGCTCTTGCCTAGAACTTGCAAAGTAATAGAACCTGCTTTTCTTGAAGAGTAATGACATTAATAATTTACCTCTCGATGTGACGCGAGTACGTTCCGCAGGGAACGTATTGCTCTCACATATATGCATGCACGGCGTCAAGTATTTGGTCAAAAAACACGTAGAACTGTTCGACTTGTACTATTCACTTTTATTTAAGAAATGATTTATTTGAGACACTTGAAAGCAAGTTAAATAAAAGTTTTCAAGAAAAAGAATGAAAAATAAAAAAAAAGTTTTTGTATCCACAAAAGATATCTATTTAGAATAAAATACGGTCTAATCAAGATATTTTGAAAATCTAAAAAATACTAAGCTCCATTGAATTCAAGATTCAAGATTCACAATATGTTCTGAAATTAAAGATTGAATAAGTGTATCTTTCACAATTTTTTTAAATAGAACGAAAGGGAATTTTGTTGCTATATTCAATGAAGTTGTTAAACATATATTTAAATATAAGAAAAGCCAATTATTTTTGAAAGTCATTACACAATGTCAACATTGGAGAAATAATCGCGAGGCATCTTTAATTTACGAGGCTTTGCGGCGAGCAGTGTAAATAAAAAAAAAAAACAAAAAAAAATATCGTAATCTGCTTGGCTATAACTATTGCAATATGTAGAGGATTTTTTCGTGTTTGGCAGGTATTTGAATGAAAGCATTCAATTATCGATAAAAAGGCCATTAAATATGTTTAAAACGTTTAAATTCACTTATAGAAAATACTCTAACTACTTCACTTTAAAATCTTGTTTTAAAATTGCCCGAATGAAAAGAATTAAAATTACCAGCATTATGCTGCCTGTCATTCCGAAAGATCGTTTTCGAGATAACTCGTGAAAAATTTCAAATGTCTGTAAGAAGTTCACAGGTTCACAATCAGCGTTTCCCAGTATTTCAGGAACAGCATAAGTCATTCAAAAAGTTGGTTTTCTGAAAAGCTAAGTCATAATTCTATAATAAGTTTATTAACTTGGTGGCTCGCGGAAATGAGCGTAATGTACTAAAAAAAATTAAAAAATTTCAGCTAAAATTTATCTATTGCTTTTTATTCTTTGTACTCAAATGCTGGTTCTATTGTAATTCCTTTATTTGAGCTAATTCTGTAATAATGTAATCCAGCTTAGCGGTATAAAGATCGGTTATCAAAAAATTATAATATAATCAAGGGTTTTTCTAATCATAATGTAGTTTTCTTCTTGAAAGATGATAATTTTATCATAACATTTTCATCACAATGCGAAAAAGTAGAATTACTTCATGATGTATTCGGTGATGTAAAAAGTCTGCGCGTCTTCTTCCACTAGATGGTATTTCTGCTTGTATATCCGGCAATACTCTTCTGATTGTCTCAAACGAAGATGCGCTTAAAAGGTGGCACTTTAGCTTACATTTTTTGTCAACATAGTTTTCTAATCCTTTGTTTATGTAAAAAGTTATATTGATTTGAAAATGAGTGAAATATCTGAAGAAATATGCTGTGTGTTGCTTCTTTCCTACAAAGAATGTAAAAAGGAAGTATTTGTGAAGTGTACGCTGAGGATGCTGTGATTAACGAAGGACCCAAGAAAGGTTTGCTCGAATCCATTCCGGAAATTTTTATGTCGCTTTGATCGGTCAGTCACTGAAAAAGTCGCTGAAATTTTGCAAATTGCAAGACCGACATACAAGCTGACAGGAAATAGTGGAGGTGCTAAACATCAACCATATGACAGTTTGGAATCATTTGAAAAGAGAAGGCTACAAGAAGAAGCTTAAAAAGAATCAAAAAACCGCGGAGAAATAACATATCATCGAATATATATTACCTCCACGGGCTAGTAATCCGAAATTCGAAAGTAAGTGTAATGCGGTTGAGTAGTTTCATAGATAATTTATGATTTGTAACAAACATTTACTAGACATTTTAACTAAATTCTTGTTAAATTTGCTTTGATTTTGAACAAATCTTCTGAAAAATTGTGTAAAGATGATTGGATTGCATGAATACAACTTTCTTTTATGTCTTCTCTGTTGTATGGGAAAAATTTACAGAAGTGAAGAAAGTCAAAGCATTCAACGCAGCTTTCACTCGGTATAACGATTGAAAATTTGGAACGATTATAGTAAATATAAAAAAAATTATAAAAATTATGGAGAAG
This sequence comes from Glossina brevipalpis, assembly GCA_000671755.1. NCBI lineage: Eukaryota > Metazoa > Arthropoda > Insecta > Diptera > Glossinidae > Glossina > Glossina brevipalpis. The sequence goes on along the minus strand of KK351011.1, from coordinate 9,838,410 downwards.
AAAAACCCATGAACATCTAATCATTCAAGCTTCTGTCGAAGACCGATAAAGTTTCTTTCACATGAATCGCAGTTAAGTGTAACTAGAATAAAATATTCCAGAATATTTAAATGAAAAAGAAGAATCTTTTAAGCCATCATTTAAATCGCGTGGAAATTCCAAAGCAGGAATAAATTATTTTTAGTCTATTTTTTTTTATTTTAATTACTACAATTAACATTTTATATATTTTCTTCTTGGCCTAGAATGGCTTAGTACGTTTGTTTTCTCTTCTTTTTTCCTTTTTTCATTTGTCATGTGTTTTGTTGTTTGTCTTATAGTTCTAATGGTGAAAGGATGGAAACAGTTTTGTCAGTTGTAGGAAATTGCAAAATTTTATGTCTGCTGCCTGATTGTAATAATACCACAACACATGGTGCTGCCTATTCAATAATAAAGAGAACGGTAGAAAGGGAAATATCTACAGACAAAATGTTTATATTAAATACGGAACGAATTTTTTGTTACCTATCATCTATATAATGTGAGTATTTCATATGAAATACCCACTAGTTCCGTTGAAAATAACATGTATGGTTAATGCATTTAAAGGGCAGACGCTCAACGTTTTGTGATAGAATTTGGCAAAGCTTGATTCGCTTCTTTTTTAATTGCCCCACTTTTTTTACTTTATTTTTCTTTTAAGTTTGCAAGTTACTTCAATGGCTTATATTCCTTAAATTTTAATATTAAAAAGACGGACAGCCGGATCTGTCTATATGCTTATTGCTACACGTTTTATAATGGAATGAGTACTTAAGTCAAAAAACCTTTCATTGATAGCTCTAAAATCCTTTTGTTCATAGAATGAGGAATGGGAAGCATTATTGCAAAGAGTGAGAAATAAACGAATAGGCTTTAAATCAGATCTAAAATGTACATTACAACTGTAAACCTTGTCGCATCTATGCCTCAGTTTGAAAGATCCAAATAAGCGTACTGTACGATCATGTCTTATTATGGCCATAACTATACAAATTCTAAAGTTATTGTTATGCTAGGAAAACCTATGATACTCCTTGTCAAGAGTCCTCCCAATCGTTTCGTTTCCTCAGCTAACATCCAATGCAACGAATTGTTTTAGGTTCGACAAATAAAATACTGTTAACAACATATATAGTTAGATGAAAATATAGGTTACGCCGGTTTCATCATAATTGTAAATATGTGTACCATAAAACTATTACATTTTTTTTCCAACTCAATTCCAATTAATTTTAAGGTTTGATAAAGTAAATTCGGTGAAAACATAAATCTACTGTTACGTTTATTCCTACTGTGGATAGATAAACTATTGCTGATGACTTTCCACTTCCTCTACCAACATAAATTCTATGCAGTGCTCAAAACCATAAAATCAAAAACACTAAAATCGATTATATCGTATTTATTGGACATGCCAGTGCCAACATCATTATCTCTTACTGACAATATTTGCAGCGATAATCATAAATTTTAACATGTAATCATAGCACGCAGCATGCGCGCACTTTGCGTGGCCTAATTTTGTGAAATATTTCGTAAATTAAGTTTCATCGTAAGATTATTTTTCAACGGAAATAGTTGTTAACATAAACAGTTCTTTACGGCAACATTAGGGTTCATTTTGCGAAGAATGAATTTAATGAACTCAGAATTTTTTTTTTTTGAAGGAATAAGAGAAATGTGGAAAATTTCCCCTTTTTTTTAAAGTCGAAGAAAATGGTGAGTGCTTGTAAAAAGCACTCAAATTTTAAGAGCGTAACGTGATCTATGTCAACGGCATATTTCGCTAGGTGTCGTTAATTGACATTATTTTCCATTAAAATGATGTGCATTTAATCATGAGATTTCTTCAACACGAAAATTTCCTTAAAAACTAGGCCGCGCACAACAGTATCAAATAACGTAAATGAATAGTAAAAAGAAAACATTCGGGTTTAAAGCTCAATCAAGGTATAATTGAATTCAGAAGGATAATATGCAATAAAATTCGTTTAATATGAGGCATATTTTCCCAGCCTGTAGCCATCTAGCATTACAATAGTGGTCAGATAATTTAATACATAAAAACGAAAGTTATTGTAATTCATAATCTAATTACAATATATACATCACACTAGTCCGTTAAATATGATTTATATCTCGGCTTGTTTTTAGTCCGAGTATATGATATACATTTACAATTTTAAGAAACCTTATACGAAAACTTTGTATACACACACACACACACACACAAACACAATAAAATATAGTACATTTCTTTACTAAACATTTTGTATCAAAAATCCCTCATCAAGGTGAAGACTTAAATGTAAACAAACCAAACGTGTGAGAGCAACGGAGCGATAAAATTGAAAAGATCGCGATTAAGACATGGATGTCTAAAGGCTTGGCACGAGAAACATATGAATGCTTGAATTTTTGCGATAGGAGAATGCACTTAGCAGACGTATGTGTGAGTGAGTTTGTGCAACAATCGATTGACTTGTGTGAGCTTGCTTAGTGAGTGATATGTGTGCGCTGAATATTTTTGTACAAATAATCTCATGTCGAGATAAAGATTTTTGATTGTGAGATGTATATAGAGCGAGTGTGTATGACGCAAAACGAGCAAACGAGACAGATACAAAGATTTGTAGACTGGGTGTTAGGGACTTCATCACTCAGGCTATTCTAAAACGAACGGAAAAAGACTTTCCCTGGTTTATGACGGACACGAAACGCATCGCCTTTATTATTTAAAGAACTCAAAAAAGGTACAGCATTTTAAGAAATTTAAGTTCTTATCCAGCAGAATGGTAGCTGCAAATAAAGGAAAAAAATCTCCAAATAAAAAAATTTTTTGTTATAATTTTTTTAAATTTCTCTTTTTTAATTATTATTATTACTATATTAATTTAATATTAACTCTAATATTAATGCAATATTAACTCTAATATTAATGCAATATTAATGTAGTAATAATAACAAATAATGGGGCATAGGCGTGGAACATTTTCCGGCAAAGCAGCCGTATGTGAACGCGTTTGGTTCAATAACTCAAACTTTTAGAAACCTATACATATGGATTAAACAAGTTCATACATACGTTTAAAGCTACATGTTGAACAAGAGGATTTGAATTAAATTGAATAATCAAACATCTAAATTGAGTGTGGTATATACGTGCCATTCTCATAAATTTGAAGGAGGTTGATGGACGGCATCTTATCAATCATTTTTTTTTTGTTTGCATTACGCATAATGCTTCAAGAAAGGAGTCCTCGATTGCTCTTGCTTACGAATCATTTTGTTCTACTCTCGCGCATGCTTCTCTTACGCAAATTAATCCAGTGATAGAGAAATTTATTGATTTCTATTTCTATTCTGTTCTAACATCAAACATGGCTGCGTGCGAACCGACTATGCTAATCCGCGTATCAAGTACGCTATCGCATACGCTGTTGTTTTAATTCGTTTGTACGAAATTTAGATTTTTTTCTATATCTAGAGAAAAAGGGAAAGGGAATATCGGATACAAATATATATATGGGCCAGACGAGTGTGGGCTAACTTCACACTAGTAATTATTTTATCACATGATTAATTTGGCAGTGATCACAATGCATAGGTGTACAAAAACAAAACAACTCAAACTTTTCATAACGTGACCACAGATAAGAATTTGCAGAGCGATTATGTTCGTACAAAAATGACGATGGAAAGAAAAGAGGATGACACTTAGGCAGTAAACTGGAAAGGGAAAAAGAACCAAACAAACCAAAGGAATATATACCGACTGATGGTATAGGCCATGACGAACGAAGTTAAAATCTTCCGTGTTGCCATGGACGAACTGAGCACGAACTGAAGTCAAAGTTGCTTTGGGTCACAACAGAAATCGTAATTGCTTTGCTGCATTTCATTCCTAAATAATGTAAAAATTCATATTTTAATAACAAATGACATAAATACATGACCATTTGTTTACGTCTACAATAATTTTAGTTTTAAACGTATAGCGTTGCCAAAAACCTATATATCCCTGCTTTCAAAATAAATACTTAATATTATCGACTGAATTTTTTAAATTATGCTACGTACCTAATGAAAAAACGATTCTTTTTAAATTCGAAACAAAAAAATCATGCATTTGAAGATTAAATATTATTTATTGAAAATTGTTTGTGGTTTTTTGGTCAAAAAATATTGGCCAATCAGGCAAAAATCAATATTTTAAAAATCCATTACGTGTCTCATTAGGGTGTATGTAGATTAAATGATTGTTTTTCTTTTGTGTTAGATTCACATTTACGCTAGTCATATAGCTTGCCGCTAAGTCCCTTAAGTTAACAAATCTCGCGGGAATAGTTTTGGTGTTGCCATTTTTTAATATTTTTAAAAAACAATTTTTGTTTAATATTTAAATATAAGCTTAATAGTCATCTGGAATATTAGGATTCTTTTTCTTTGCTTCTATATTGATTTTAAGTTTTTAAGGTGTTAACTCTTAAGCAAAATTTGTGTTTGTAGGCTAACAGACTAACAGAGTTAACATTTTGTAACTGTGCGACTAATTATCATAAATCATTTTATCTGATTGTGGACTTTACTTAGAAAGAAAAAAAATGTTGATTAATGTATTTTTCCTCGACTAAGGCTATCAACGTGATTTGAACAGAACAGCAGACAGAAACATTTCTTTGCTTCCATTAATGAAAAAAATATACTTTTTCTGACATCCGACGTGCATTTTATGACATATGTGATTTACTTTCCAATTCATTCTAAAAAGATATGAAAAAAAAAAAACTTGGAATAAAATCATTTGGTTGGATTTTCTTTTTTTTTTGTTTTATGTGCATATAACGGAATTTTAATTTGAAGCTTTTCTTTGATTTTACTCTTCGTACTCTGTTTTTATTTTTATAAAAAGAAAAGTTGACAAAAAAATCCTCCTGACGAATACCGTAGGGAGAGGCGTAGAGCATATGCTTTACTCTCATACACATAAATCAAAATATTTTTTTAAATACATTTTTTACTGTACGTAAAAATTACAATTCTCTAGGAAAGTTACATTTGTCTTTAGACGAATGTTGGATACTTAACATCTGAGATGAATGTATAGAAATACTGTAATTTCACGTAAATGCGATACGTTTGCTCATTTCAGTCAGAAATATAAACAATGTGCACGGATGTCCTTACAGAAGGACGCATGGTGTGTTCATGTCGATTAAAAATCCTAAAATGCCTAATTTCGATAACAAAAGTAAAAGGAAGAATAAATCAATTGGATTCGACAGAGGCAAAAATACAGTTAGCGTATGCTAACGACGGCTCGTTACTCAGACAAATGCTAAGTAATAATAAAAAACAATGTTACTCCAAAAGCAGACGATCGAAACAATGGAGTTATGGATATGCTTTTAATGTGAATGGATTCTGGAATGGATATTTTAGCACTAGGTGAACATTCGGGCCGTCTAACTGATGGATGTGGTTAGCTCAGTCGGATCAAAAATAACCTAAGGTACCACAGCATAATAAACGAATCGAGAAAAACAATAAAATTATTTTATTTTCTCAAGCGGTTCGACAGTGGAAATAATCCTTGCGAAATTCACTTAGATTTCTGACTGTTACAAATGAAGTGAAGAAATGATTATATATCCGCTTTCTGGAAGGGAATTTATAGCGCTTTTTAACATAACGTTTTTAAAGCACATTTTGCGGTAATCTCTTTGAGTTGTGAGTGAAAGAATACAGAGAACACATAATTTTAACGTCATGTTGCCGCGCAACGAACGTCATTGTACGTCTTAGTAGGTTTATGTGACGATAAAGTCTGAAGATTTCTTAAATTTTTATATCAACGGCCTTTTTTTGTATTTTGCGGTTTTCGTGTAAAGAGAATTTATTGAAAATTTGAGTTTAATATTACGGTACTCTTTTTACCTTTTTCGCAGTCTACTTTTTTTGTATTCTGAGCTCCTCTCTAACGGTATACGGCGGAAATATAGTTTAAAGTAAAAAAATATAGTTTAAAAGGTTTTTTGTTAAGTTAATTCTTAATTTTAAAAGCCTTTTAAAGAAGCAATTAATTTAAGTTACTTTCGTTATAAAAAGATAATTTTTGTAGAGTATGTTGGAATTGATTGAAAAAGATTTAAAAAAAAAACGAAACAATTTCTATTTAGGTGTTATCTTCTGTTACTTTCGTTCTTTTCGAGATGTAAATTTTCTTTTAATTTGAGCGAAAAAAACTGCAGCCGACGATAAAAATCATGATTTCCTTCCTTTATATGTGTCTTGAAATATATTCGACCTTGTATGTATGTACATGTTACATTCCACATTTTTTTGGTTTCATCGTGAAGTTTTTATTATTGATTTTTAAATTTTATTGAGCTGATGTGTTTCCTTGTTTCAAAAAAATTCATCTCACTACTCTCTACAGTCTCCATCTCCATCAGTAATATAATGACGAGAACTCCGTTTAACCTACTGCGTAGTATATTCATTACTTAAAAGATATTTTTCTTTAAAAGAGTGCGTGATTTGCTAAATCATGAAGGTTAGTTAAAATTATAAAATTTTCTTATATTTATAGTTTTAGTGAACAAAGAAATGTTCTCACTCGTAAATGTAACGCTCAGTATTGTGGCGTACAGAATTATCCTCGACTTATTGGCGACCTTCCTTAGTTACTTTACTTTACAAAGTTTGCAAATGAATGAGGGGAAAGGAATTCCTAATTATAAATGAAAGAGAAAGGTATGGTACAGACAGAAGAAAAAAAAACTTTCAAAAATAGTTTCTTTGAAAACATTGATGCATAGTTTAGATAAGGATACGTTAAGAGAAAGTGATTTGAACACTGAAGTTAATTTGCATAAAATTACGCTTAGAAAAGAAAAACATTATGTTAGTTGTCACATATTATTTTGCCGAAATTTCCTTCCGTCTCCCATGAAAAGATCATGTGTCAAGATGGATAAACCAGGTCAAATGTAAACAAAACCTAGATTGACACCATGTAAGAGAATACTTTATGTTTGGCTGTGTTGCAAAGAAATCATGCATCATTTCATTATCTTCATCCGCCGATTAAAGCGCGAAATCGGAGTAAATACAGAATCCAGAAGTGGTCATCACGACAGTGCGCGACAGTAATCACCTACATGTTTAATTGCTCGTTAAATATTGAGAGAATTCGCTTAGAAATTTTAATGGATATAGACCGAATCCTGCCTTGACTGATTACCATTTTCTTCGCTCTTTTCAAAATTCTACTAATAATATTAAGATGATTTCAAAAAAGCTTTGCGAAAATCACCTGATTTATTTTTTTTTTACAGTAATAGCTTAATGGTTTTATCAGGGAAATTGTTAAAGTTTATCTATCGTCAAAGTGGCTTTAATTTTAAGTTAATTTATAATATAATAAAAATACGCTTAAACTTTGGTGAAAAAAAGCAAGATAGTTTTTCTTTCACTTAATAATATTTAATGGATAAAAATGCTGAAAAAAATTAATTAAGGTAGCATAACGGCATAATACATAAGTATATTCTACATAATATTCTACATCACATTATTGTTTAACTATTTACTGTACCGAGGAGAATAAAAAGTCACGACCTATTTAAAATCATGATTATTTTAAAAGCTTATACATTATATTTATTATACATCGCAGTTAGTCGAGTGACACTAAGAAAAATAAAATGGAGTTTTTTTTACGAACCTCGCACAGAGCCGACTACGATCGGACATACTATCCAAAGTTATATGTATTAACTTACTATCTATACTATATTATCTACATTAGCTTAATGTTTAGAGAAAAAAAACAATTTTTGAAAAGATTCAACCCCAAACAAAAATAAGAGAGAAAATATTCGGCCATACCGAATCTTTCACATCCACTACATTTATCTTAAGAAAAGGGGGGAAAAATTAAATTGTAATAGGTGGAGGTGGCAGTAAATGAACTTTGAATATTGCTGTCAAATTTGAAGCCGATATTTTCATTGGAGAATATTTACCACAGACATTACACAGACGGACAGAAGGATATGCTTAAATTAATTCTAAATTTGATGCTGATCAAAAATATATATACTTCCTGGGGTCTCTGAAGTTTCCTTTTTGTAGTTACAAACCAAATGACCAAATGAAATATACCCTATATACAAAAAAATTTCAAGGCATTTGCACTACTAATCATCGGCTAATTGTAAGAATTTAACTGACTACGTAAAAATTGCATTTAGGATGGTTTACGTAAAAAAGGCTGCGTACTACATAATAGCATTTTAAAACAGCGAAACAATTTATTTGATAGAAGTGCAAGTTATATACACGTTTCCATCTTGGTTCAAATTAATTCCGCGCTACGATATTTAAATTGGGATCCACTTGTCCATCTGCCACCATACAAACAAGAGCCAAATAGATGACTACTTATAACCTATTCGTCTGAGACATGATTAGTGTGATAAATGGTATTATCGGCTCGCCAATTTTGCTAAACGAGATCAAACCGAAAGTGCTCAGTCACGGCACTTTATTTTTATAAAAGTTACCTAAAGAAAATTTAACTATGAATCTTTTAAAAGACGTAGGGATCTTTGTAAAAATTCAATTGGGGTTTGTTATCTAAATGCTTCGTTAAATTTATTTTTTTTAACATCTGACGATTTAACTAAATTATTTTTGCATACTTTGCTACGTTTGCACTTAAATAACGTTATACAATCTCAACCGATTTACATCGGCTATAAGTGTTCTGGTGAGATGATGACGTGCTGACATTTTATTTTCTTATCTTCTCTTGTATTTCTTATAGTAACTTATTTAAAAATTTTAAAAACCCTTCTTTTCAATTTCAATCTTAACTTAGTCAAGCATTCTTTTTTTTTATCTGTCTGAAAAAAAGGGTCATAAATTGCTTATAACTATTAACTAAACGAAAATAGAAAATGCAAAACTATTTTTAGTTCTAGAAGGGAAACTAGCTATTCCTTAAAATAATAAAAATCTAGGATGGCCTTATTTCTCTAATATTCATTATGTCTTTTAATCATTCTTCAGCTATATGCGTACTCTTATTGATAAATGACATTAAATTCTATGTTTGTTTATGTGCTGAGCTTAAATGTTAAGGTAAGAAGAGATTTTATTTGACATGATCTTGAGATTTGTCTAAGCAGCGCTTTTTGTGAACGGTTTCAAAAGATTACGGAATTGTTTCCACACGGAATTCATATTTGCTCAGAAAGATGGGAAAATGCAGCGGGCAACGCTGGATAATGCTATAAGCACAACTTATTTTATAAAATTTTTGGTTTTTTTTTTTTTGTTAACGATGAATTTTAATGAAAAATGTCTTAAAATTTAATTGTAGACAAAATAAGATAATTGCTTCTTTTTCTAAAAAAAACCATTAAGATTATTGACAAATTGTATTTGAATTAATGCTGCAAGAAAGTGTTGGTTAATTTCTATTGCTTCTTTATACATTACTTTTGTTTAATTATGAAAAACATTGAGGCTTTAAAAAACAAAAACACGTTATACTTCCTTTACGTTTGTTTAAGTTTAAAATGGCCAAAAAATTATAGTCTCATGTTTAATGATATTTTAATGCAAATGATGTTGATTACAAAGGACCTTATGAATCTTGTGAATCGGAGTAAATTACTTTCATAATTGCTTTACACATATAATTGTGTTTTGCCTCTGACAAAGTTATTTTACGCTGCATATATATAAGGTAATTAGTGTTACGCCTTTCCATTATTATTAACTAATTATTATTGCTACAAGAAAGCACTTAATGAGCTACGAAAGACCTTTGCGAAACAGACAATTCATTTTGAGATGCATAAGTTAAAATTACATATGTATATGGTAATGCCAAATAAGGTATGTATTTATTTTCGCGTATAAATCATTATTTTATTTTTTTAAAATACACAGTCTATAAATTAAATTCATTATAAAGCTCTTCAATATCCTTTAGTATAATTCATATATATTATACACAGTAATGTCGCTTAAAGTGCGATGAATACATTCGCCCAAGAAACGGAAATAATAGCTGAATAAAAAGACTACGTACGTGAAAAGATATGGTTCATCAGTTCTTCAATTTTTTTTTAGATATCAAAAAATTATCTGATTACTAGCTATTCTTGAAAACCTAAACGTTTTATTCTAACTTTGTTGCCCGAAGAATGGTGTAAAGATATTTTCAGCGATGCAAAAAATTATTCATTATATACTCTCTCTATTGAAATAACTGCATTATTAGAGTCACTTTGATCAGTATGAGATGTGAGCTGAGTCTGTCGCAGAAATTTCTACTTTGAACAACTCAAAATCGCTTTCGTTACTGAAGTCCGAAACTCTTTGCAAGTTTTTGCACATAATAGATATATAATCTATTTATCTACTTTATATTTAATTAAAAAATATACCAAAAGTTTTCTTCAATTGTGACTCAACGCCTAAGGGTTATTTGTCCAGATTTCTTGGAAGTACTGATTTAAAAAATGGAGACATTTTGGAATTTTTTTTTTTCGGAAAAATCACTTGAAAATCATTCATAGGAACGATTACAAATTTTATTTCACCAAAAAGTTGATCCGTAGATTAATATCTTCAAATTGCACTTAAAATTTTAAAGGAGCCGGAGCCGAGTTTTGCGATTTAAATTTGTTTTATCTCTGATCTGCGATGCCTGCCTCATGTAGTTGTATTAGTTTATTTAATGACCTTGAATAATTTCTAAAATGGTGATCTTTTTTCATCTATAATTGGAAATATATTATACGCTTATATACATAAATATGGCTTTGATCTGTTCTGCGATATTTTATTGAGTTTTTAAAGCAATGAAAAAAACCCTTAACTTTGTTTTATTAATTTTGTAAGTTTGGAAGCTGTAAACTTCTCAACATATATATGTTTTACGTACACATTTAAAAACCAATAAAAATCACTTCACAAGTTATAAGAGGAAACATTGCCATACCAGAAGGTGCGTATATTTAATCAAATATTTGAAATGCATTACGTATTGATAAATGCATTTAACACGACTTTCCTTTCTTTTTGTTTTGTTATCAGCTCATGACATGGTTGCAACACGTGTACAATGCACTCCGCGCATATCAATAAGTGAGGTTTTCGTTGTTGTTGATTCGTTCATTTTTAAATTCTTATCCGTTCTTGCCTCAGATATTTAAAAGCGCACAGCACAAATGAGCATCTGTATGCAAATAAACATATGTATAAAAGCGAGTATGTGAGTGTGTTTGTCAGTAAAACATCGACAAAAATATATTTTATTTGTTTATAATTTATTTAAAAATAATACACTTTTTCTTCTTTTTGTTTTTTCCTTTTTATGAAATTTTTAATGCGACATATGTTGTTGTATACGAAAAATGTTGCTGTTACTTCGCCCCCCTCCGAAAGAAGAAAAATCAATGGTTAATATGTTATTCATATTTTATAAAATTACGATTACGATTGAATTTATAAGAGTAAAGAGAATATTTTTTATTCGTTCTATAATTTTCCTTTGGTGACAGATTTGCGGTGACGAGGATGCGTCTGCCTACTCATGTAAATCAAGGAGATTTTTTGAAACATTATCATAATTAAAGATGTACAAGAAACCTATGGCTTCATACATATCCGACATGGCATTTCGTCTGAAAAACACTTCTAAGGCAAGGTTTGTTCGTTTTGGAAATAAATTTAGAATCGATGATGTACGACTACTTAAAGATGCTACTAAAGAGCTATTGTTAATGCGAAAACTTCACGAAAGTATTTACAATGATTTGATTTGATTATGATTTCGACGAATCATTCACGTGATTATAATTTTTCAAAGTACTGTGAAAACGTAAGTTGGAAGTTCTTTTTTGACGTAAATAATTTTTATTTTCATTCAGATTCAATTCTGTGAGCTTAAAGAGATGCATCTTGTTGTGCAATGAAGAGAGAGTTCAAACAGATTGAATTGTCGAACGCCAGACGGTGAATTTAAATGTTTATCCCATCACCTTGCAAATAGATCCACCATCAGATATATATTGTTATTATATCAGAATCGTTAATGGTCTCTTATAGAAATATTTGTTGTTGTAACTAAAATTCAAATTCTAACTAAGATGACCTTTTCCAACTAGTCAGACACTTTGAATAAATTTTGTAGAACAAAAATTTAATCGTTTACTATGTTATAAAACTGAGTCTAATGGCTTTGACTTAAAATACGAATTTTTAAGTTATGTTACTGAAAATAGTTTGCTTATAAATGGACAAAACCAATTCTTAAAGAAGTTTGTTGCTTCATCTATTGTTCAAATCACTGATAGATATTTTTCAACTTGAATTTCCTGCCGTTCCAGTAACGTGTCTGCATTCTGCACAGAGCAGAGCCATTAACAGTCAAAATCATTTTACCTTAATAACTAAGCTTATCAGAGTAGGAAATGATAGATTAAAAATTAAAGGATTATTAAAATAGCGTAACATTAAAAAATAATGAATGATAATCCCAAGTATTTAAATTTCTAAATAACTAATCTATTATAATTTAGTGTTAAATGCTTGTTTAAATAAATGATTAACACACACACAGGAACGCAATAATTCATACAAATGAAGGAGTTGAAAATAGTAATGAGAAAGCGCAGGTAGTTAACACTTAAGAATTAAACAAAATTATAGAGGTGTGCTTCTCCGTTGAACGCAGTAGGCAAACAGTAACGGCAACTTTTATATGTAAGAGTACTTATAACATACACACCACCGAGCTTTGTTTTAACTCAAACGCATCGTTTTTGCTCCCATTTCGCTGGATTTTTCAGATCGATATATAATTTTTTTTTCTCCGAAAAAACTGAACAGAATTGTTCATAATTTTTTCTGTTTCTTTCTTTTTTTTTTTTAAATTTTAATTTTTCTAAAAACTTTTACTTTTAAATGCGATCCAGTGAGAAAAAAAAACTAATTTCTATTTCGTTTGTTTTATCCTGAGTAAACATGAACATGTGAAAATGTGGCGGTTAATAATTCTACTCATTTATAATACAGCGAGAAGGTTTGGTGTGTTTTAAATGATTTTTCAAAATTTTGTAATATTGTATATCTGTACTGTAATTGTGTATTTGTTAATATCTAGATGTTAAATTAAAAATTATAAAATAAAAAAATTTATATAAAAATAAAATTTACCTAAAATTTTTAAATCTTTTCAATTTCAATACATATAAATATGTATATAAATTTAGTTTATTTCTTTTTATTTAAATGTCAAAATCAAACAACAAAATAAAAACATTTTAAATTTAAATTTCAAGTTTTGTTGTTTGATATTCACTATAACAATCATATTGAATCAAATTTCGATGCCACATGATAACATGATGCTTCATACCAGCTTTGCCTATACGGATGTAATTTTAAACATGTTTTTGCTCTCTTGCAAAAAAATATTCTACAATGTTTAGTATTTATATATGAACTTTTTATAGCGCTTTTGCTTAAAAAAGAAACAATCACAGAGAATTAAAAAACATAAACAAAATAAAAAAAATATATATGTAACATGCATATGCAGGGTTATCCATTTCGTGGTCCGGATTAGACAACATCTCTTCGGTAGCATATATAAAGTAAAATCATTATCTAGAACATCATGAGGTTATGTTAATGTTTGCCATCTTGCAGTATGCATCGTTAAGCAATCGCAGAACGTACTGAACGTGCTAAAATAGTAAAAACTTACTATAAAAATGATGGTTCTGTAGTAGGTAAGTTTCTTGAACAGATAGATTATGACCGACATAATCGTTCATCCGCACGCATAGGCAAAACTATGAAGTTGGAAGGAGATGGGTTTCTAATAGATTTGTTAACGCCTACACCGTTAGTAAAAATGTCGAAGCAGATTTAAATTTATCCGTTAGATTACGCGCAAAGCATTTGGGTCTTTCTTACGACACATTATGGCATATTATGGATTTGGATTTTAATCTCCATCCTTAGAAAATTCAGCTAGCAAAAGAACTGAAGCAGATCGACCGCGCAATACATAGAAGAAATATTAATTGAGTGCTCGAACAACAACAGCATTTGAATGATGATTTTTCGCGTCGAATTTGCTTCAGTGATGAGGCTAACTTTTCGCTTGGTGGATACGTCAATAAGCAAAATTGTCGCATTTCGGCCAGTGAAAATCCGCAAATAACTGACGAAAAACTGTTGCAATCCTTAATGGTCACTATTTGGTTTGGAGGCACACTTTTTTGAAAATAATGAGATTGTGACACTAACCGTCAATTTAGATCGCTACGGCCACATGACTGCCATTTTTTTTTTGGCGCTATATTGAATATATTGGAGTTGAAGGAGTCATGCCAAAGCAACTAAGTATGTGATCTTCAACTCGGGCTAGGAGCTTATCCCGGATGTGAATTATTTTTAAGTCTTAGTTCTTATGGCTTGTTGGCCGATACAATCATATATAGTGGATTAGTAGTCCACTCGAGAATATGTGAGAAAGGCCCGGTGACTATTTCGCTTCGAAATGACCATGTTTCTATCACGATAGCATAAGTAACAAATGACCGTAGATAACGTTGACGAATATTTCATTTATTCAAATCTGTCACAAGAGTGTTTTAAGTAAAATTTGATATCATAAAAAAAATTCAAAGAATTTTTTTTGACATCTAATATAAATATAATATAAATATAATTCTTTATATAATAAGACGGTGCATTTCTATAGCAAACATTTTAAGTTAAAATCTCACGGTAAGAACGTGAAGAAACCGAAGATATGAGAGCAAGAAAGCGAAGAAACTGAAACGAGCAGAGGGGGATTATGGGTTGTCGTCTGGTTTGTTTTTTTGAGTCGACAATTGATAGTAGCATTTTCTGGCGTCATGTATCATTGTCACTGCTATCAATTATTATGCATTAAGCTCTCACTTTCAATGACAATACATTGTCACAATAGATATTTACACGCATTTCTGTTCACACAATTCAATTCATATTTATTTCGAATGAGCAAAATGAAAAAGGTGCACAATATTCAACAGTACCCCTGAGGTACTGCATTAGAGAAGTTAATCAAGAATTTTAATGATATATCTGACGAATTTGACCCCAAAAAAATCGATATAAAAATGTTCTCTTCACGTCAGTTTACTCCTTAGAGTTCCTTTTCTACAGGCTCTCCCAGGGGAAGCATGTTTTTACCTGAAGATAATGTATAATTTGTGGCATTTATTTGACAAAAGCAATTATACATTTGTATTAAACAAAGTAGTGTAGGGTATTTAATTTAATGGTCGGTTTTGTCGAACTATAACGTTTTAATTTGTTTTATATAAAATAAATTAGGAATCTTAAAATATTTATTTAGACGATTAAGCCAATAAACTTGTCTACTTCCTCGCCATAACAGATATTTTAACCGCATTCAATGTAAATAATTGTATAACGAAAAATTGAATTTTTGGTTTATTTTGTTTGTTTGTTTATTGTGTTTAATCAAATAAAACACCGCAAATAATATTGAATATTTTTCCTATTATTTTTAATTAACATAATTTGCAGGACTTTTACAAATTAGTAAACGCTTTCGATATTTTTAAAAACAACCACTCATAGGTTA
Source organism: Glossina brevipalpis (assembly GCA_000671755.1). Taxonomy (NCBI): domain Eukaryota; kingdom Metazoa; phylum Arthropoda; class Insecta; order Diptera; family Glossinidae; genus Glossina; species Glossina brevipalpis. Next base: position 9,822,692 of record KK351011.1, on the reverse strand, counting down.
CTTAGAAAACGCCTTTGAATGCAATTGAATGGCAGTACTTTTTACTTGATATTCCTACTACAATAACCATACTTCCCTTTTCTTAACTCTGTCATCGTTTAAATTTATTAAATATTTTTTTTTTTTGTACAAATTTTGCTCTTGTTATTGGAATTCTTTTTTACGTAAATATTTACATACAAATATGCTTGAATTGGTGTGCGAGCGCATTCTCACGTACATGTGTGCAACTATTTTCACCGGAAATAATTCTGGACGAAGGAAAAGTCATTCATTCAATAAATTACGTTTGCATCAGAATAAGTGACAAATTTTACATTTTTATATTATATTTGGTTCAATGCTGCAAATGAACATATATTGTGCATCACATACATTTACACATGTTCACGTTGCGTATACGAAATTTTGTATTCATCAGTACTTTTGAAAGTAAATTAAACGTGAACAATTGGTACTCGATGTAACCATTTCGTCGTTGACGTTGTTAACTCATATTTGTTTGCATTCGCGTTCCCCTTCGCTTATAAATGTATAGTAATCAGTTCACCAATAATCGATTACGTGCACTTGTATAGGTTTAGTTTTTTTTTCGAAAAAAAAAAGAAAAATTACTGATTAAGTTTTCAATTGTACGTGGTAGTTATTTAGAATTGTGTGTATTTTCGCTCTTCATACTTTAATTTCGTGAGCTCCATGTTGAAAATTGGTGCCAAGATAAGTTATAATAGGCAAGTTTATATGCCACGATTTAAAAGAAAATAAAAATCATTAGCAACGTTAGTTACATAAAAAAATTTTCATCGCTAAGCATTGAACCAACTTCTATTACTTATATAGAATTACTTATATAATATATTTACTTATATTATTATTAATTTTAGTCTGTTATATATTTGGGCTAGATTTTGGGAATGAAATTCATGTCGTATATTATTATGAAAGAGTACGAAAATTTTGAAATTTAATTTTTTTCAATACTTCTCTCCTTGCTTGGATATGAAACTTTGCAGCGTTTTTCTTAATAATCTTTTCAAACTTTAATCATAAGCTGATCTCGTTCTATTACAGACAAATATCAAAAAAATTAAACAGGAAAAAAAAAGATTTGCATTAGTAATGAGCATTAAAAAAAATTATCGCCACAATCCTTTGCAGAGAAGTATTTTAACGTGGAAAGCGACTATCGGAAATTTACATGATGACTCCCAGATGTCTTCGTAGAGTTAGAACTGAAAAATTATACGATTTTTTGTTTTCGTAAGATACGATATCTACGTCTAAGTATCGGTACAATTATTGACCGATGTGTTATTTAATTGGCCATCATCCAAAAATAAGCAAAATGATAACAAAAGCTGTACAGAAATAGAAAATGCTTAGTAAACATATTACACCATACAGCAATAAAAACAAAATTATTAGTTGTGTTTACAAAAACATAACAAAATTTTATTATTACTATTAATTATGCGCGTAATACGGAATTCGCATAAAGAATTCGACAAAAATGATGTAGAATTTATACAGAATTGTGTACATTCGGCATTTCTCATTTTCGAAAAACATATATTATTTCTTTAATTTTAAAACAACAATAAGTTAATGTACTGTAAAGAAAGTTTTGATTTCCATTAAAAAACGTATAAGAAAATTATATATGGGTATGCCGACTCTTTTATACCCAACACCTTTATCATGACAAAATATCGAAAAACGATTAAATTTCGATACTCTATGATATTGGTAACCTTTTACTGTTTTATGGAATACTGTGAAAATATTTATTTTATAGTCAATATGCAGTTAGAAAAAAAATCATAAAAAGCAAACGCTTTTTTATTTTGTATCATACTATAGGTGTGCCTTTCAACCGATTTGGTCCATTTTGAAAACCAAAGTACCTACAAGATATTTCAATGTCTTTGTCAAATATGAAGCCGATATCTTCACTTTTGTGGCTAGGAGAATCAATTAAGCAGTCGGACAGCCGAATAGACGGACATATTTAAATTGATACTAAATTTCACGCTAATCGAGAATATATATGATATATAGGGTCTTTAAAGTTTCCTCTCGGTGTTGCAAATAAGATGAAAAATTAATATAACTCCAAGCTTCGATAGTAACTAAAAAAAAGTAGTAAATTAGTAAATAAGTTATAAAAATATATTTATAATATTTATTATTTTTTCTATGCAAAATTCTTTTTTTCGTAAACCAAGCTTTGCTTTCTCGTCTTTTACTCATGAGCTTTTCCTTATCTTCCACAAATAATGTCTTTTCCTCTTCTCTTTCTTGTTTAATATCATCTGTATTTTATTTATTTTTATATTATTTGCAATTTTATTTGAATGCGATAAAAGCACTACTATAGATGAAGAAAAGAAAACTACAGTAAATTATAGTATGCAAAATACTGTGTAATATAATATATATTATATATTTTATAATATATGTATAATATATAAAATAATAAAAATATGTAGAGTCGAAAACACATTTCAACATTTTGTTATGCATTACGGTAAAACGTTGTCGGAAAAACCTAATTTAATGATCTCCAAAACCCCGCATCAAACACATAAGGAACCACTCACTATGCTAAAAAAAAGCAAAAGCGTACAGTGTGCTTTTTTCTCTTTGAAATTTTTTTATAAATTATTTACTCCATTACGTATACCCGGGACGTTATAGATGTGTGATTTTATATATACGATGTATACGATGCACGTGCAGTAATATTAGGGGTGGTTGCGATCATGTTTATATACCTTTCAATGTTTTTTTTTTTTTGCATTACGTTACAAGTATTATAAATAATGTTATTTACCCAGTTCATGGTAAGTATAATAACTATTTAATAACCAACAATGATATGCTCGTGATAATAACTAAAAACAACAAATAATTGCTAAACAGTTTTTTTTTAAACTACGCTCACCATATGCTTGTATGTGCATGAACGCACAAAACATAAGACTTGATGTGTTATGTGAGTTGTATTTGAAAGAGTTTTATGGCAAGCAAATAAATTGAAAAATTCTTTTGTCAACATCATACAACCACATCAGATATATGAACAGTGGTAGCGGCGATAGCAGCAATTAGAACATTCAAAATTTGGCTATTTACAGAAACAATATTATTCTTATTGTTGTTGCCATTTCTGCAATGTTATCTCGATAGTGTTTTTCACTTAATGAATACGTTTGAAGGAATAATGGCTTTATATATATATACATGATCATTTGCTCAACTATAATATATTCATCGGGGCGCTTGTTGTAAACAATCAAATTTTTAAATATATTATAGAATGTAAAATGTTGTGTATTAAATGTATTTGTTTGTTTTAAAAATAAGTTTTTCTATTAATCTAATATGGCAATAAGCAAAGATAATCCAGATATAGGAGATAATCTTAGTTGTTAGTGCCCAATATATTTTGGTACGAGAATTTATTTCTTTGCTTTGTAAATAAATTGTAGTAAAGATAATAATATAAATAACAATAATAATAATATTAATAATAATATTAATAATAAAAACAATGACAATAAAATTTAAATAAAAATTATTTAAAAAAAACTTCATATATAATTTAATATAAATTAAAAATATATAGATCAGAAAAACTTATATTACTTTGATAAAAGTAAACGTTTTATCATATGGGAAATTTATATTTTGCTAAAAAATCGCTCAAAGTTTAATCGTATATCTACTAGATACTTGCAAGTATTTTGGCCAGGCAACTTCTACAGGGAAAAGTAATAAAGTAATGGGAAATATCAGTGTACGTAAGGGTTGAATTCTATAATTTTGACCTTCTTCAACCTAAAATAACAATTTTCTATTTAGTCTTATTGAACTATTCAGTGTATGCCGACGCTAATCATGGAACGCTCAAAATTGTATTTTATTCGTTATTTTTGTTGTTTGATTTGAAGAAATCTGCCGCCGAACCTCATCGAATACTCTTAGAAGCTTATGTTAATGCTAAACCATCATATCCCAATTGCCGGTTTTGGTTTCAACGGTTTAAAACTTCGAAAGGACGGCGTGGAAGACCTAAAAAGTTCGAAAACCATCAAAACTCGGCTCAAACTCCCAAAGAACTTTCGAAACGAATGGAAATTGGCTACCACACGAACTGGCTGAAAATATCATTTCGGCTACAAGTTGCAAAAGTGGTCAAGAATAAATTGTTTCAGCTCGAATGGGAAGTTCTGCCGCATCCAATGTACTCACCAGATATAGCGCCTTCTGATTACCACTTGCTTAGATCGATGCAGCACGGCTTGGCTGGCACGTGGTTACACGTAGATAGCCTCAAAGGATTCAGAAAGATAGGAAAAATTGTACAAAATTATGGAAATATGGAAAATTATGAAAATCTCAATAAATGACTTTTTCAAGTGAAACAAGTAAGAAGATTATATTCGGCTATGCCGAATCTTTTATACCCACCATCTTTATCTTAAAAAGACGAGGAAAAACTAAATTTTAATAGGTGGGCGTCGCAGACTTTTTCTATTTTTATTTACCTTGGAAAAAAGCCAGAGCAAACCAGCCAGAAAACAGACATGCTTTTAGCTTATATTGTAGGCGTGTCCTTTGACCGATTTCATTCATTAATTTTCAATACCAACCTACGTGCAAGAACGTCCATTGTTTTTGGCAAATTTCAAGCTGAAATTTTCGTTTAATGCGGCCAAGATTAAATATCTCGAAACAAGAAATATATGACTTAGACCACTTTCATAATTATGGGGACATTATTAAAATACACTTAATAAAATGATCACGTCTACCCAGAGAAAGAAATGTATTAAAGCTTTCTATTAAATACCCTAAGATTCGGTCAGTTTTTATTAAGAATATAGAAATTTTTTTTTTAACCAGAGTTCTTTATGATCTATTATCAATTAATTGTTTTAAGTGTAATTTGGCTTGCGTGCACATAATGTTTATGAGACTTGTTGTACCCATGATTTTATTTAAATTCATTTTATGTTTAAGTAAGCAGATGTTTATAGAGAGAACCATACGGTCCCAAATTAAATTTATACGCACACATGTATATATATATATTTTTCTTTAAAATACCGGTACATTAGTAGTCACTCGTTGGCAGCTAAGCTCGATTTAAAAATAAACATTTGCAACAAGTTCATTGTCATGACTACAAATTGACAAATATAATTAATTGACTGTTAAAAAAAATGAATAAATTGAAAACTTTTTCACGGATTCTCAATTAAAGTTAATGAATTTAGAACTTATTTAAATAGTTTTTATATTGAGATTTATTTATTTATTTAATGTTTTTAAATTATCACTTAATTATTACCGCATTTTATTTAACTATTCAATTAAGTTAATTATAATTTTTTCATTTTTTTGTTTGTAATTTGTTTCAAATGGTATATTTTTTAGAAATAGAATATTTTCTTATTGGCTCAATGCATAGCTTGAGCTTTCTAGAATAGGGGGGATTCTTTATTTGAAAGATATTTTTCTTTGAAACTTTGAGCTTTTCCGCAAATGCTCTGAATAAAGTATCGACGGCAAATAGATCCCTGCTAGGAAATTTTAGCTCAATATCTTACCTATCTGTTCTATCTAACTCCTTGGATTCGCTAACAAGTTGCTTGAGATATGTTATGTTATTTTGATTTAAAAACTTTTGCAAAGAGTTATTGTAGCCTCATTAAGAAAAAGTAAGTTATTGTAGCCTTATAAAGCCTGCGATCAAGAATTTGATGTTAACAATTATAAGCTCAGTACTTTCCAGTAAAAAATCTTCGAAGATAGACTTTTTTGCAGGCAGGTTGGTATTGCAAATGGGTCAAATCGGTCACAGGACACGCCTTAAATATTTAACAAAAACAACGTTTATATACAATATTTCTTGCTTTCTTTTGCAAAAATGTGCCAACAAAAGAAAGTCGATCATGTGAGATCGGCAAAAATAATGTGTAAGTTGACAACTGATATAAATGAGCTGGTAATAAGTTAGCCAATTATTAATTGCCAGCATGTCCGTTCTTTGACATTTGAGATGTGCGGGTGTGTGTGTGCGTCACAAACATTTTTAGATAAAGTTGCCAAAGACGGTTTATTAAATAATTGTATAATCAGAATTTATATAAATATATGAACAGCGCTGGAATCTAAGCATCTAATCTAAAAATATGAAAAACACTTTATTCTACAAAAAAAAGCTTAATGCAGAGAGTCTTTTATATAAATGAACCAAAATATGATTAGAAATGAGAAAAAACATGTGTATTTTATTCACAGCTTATAAAAATTAATTGTAGTATTAAATAAAATTTTAAAAATAATATTAACTTAATCAGTATACTAATGGCCTTATTTTCATTGACACATAATTAATCACATGTTCCTGTAAAATGAATATTAAGCTCACATTGTGAGTTTTCGTTTTATTTTTGTATTCTGACATAGAATCACTGCTGCGGAGAGTTTAAAAAATCTCACGCATTCATCATGTGCTCTTGAGTAGGTCACTGTCCATATGTTATAATAACAGAGTAAAGTGAAAAGAGAAAATAGTAAAAATTTGCAAAAATATTAAAGAAAAATCTATACAAAATGGAAGAAAAAATAATTGCAATATATTTATGTGATTTTGCGAAAAATGAGTAAAAGTAGGTACAAACAGAAAATATATAATTTTCTAAACTGTTTCTTATATGAAATGTAAAAATTTCATTTTCATCTTTTACGTCTTTGGTGGGCACATTGATAGCGTTGGTTAAGTCTTTTTGGCTTTTTTTCAACGATTTTCAAGAATTTTGTTTTGGGGTGCTCCTTTGATACTTTTTTGATGATCTAAAAACAAATAATATATTAATATTTTAATATAATTAATTATTACCATTAAATGCTTTGTTAATACTTTACATTTAATTTTCCCCATCATTTTTCTAAACTGCCGATTGGTAAATTTTAATTACGACTGTTTACCTCTACGTTGATAATCTAATTTAATTATTGTAGGAAAAGAGTCGGTTGTAATCGAATTGTAGGATGATATCCCATTTTCCCCAAGATTGCAACATCTAACTAGAACTGGCTTTTCTAATGTAAAAACGAAGCTTGATTATCTTGGATGTCGCCATAAAATTTCTTCGGAAAAAATATTTACTTTTCTTATCGAATTGGTCTTGGCTTTATGTATAAAAAATTGTTGATTTTTTTTTTTAGTTTTTTGGAAAATATTTTTTTTTTTTGGATGACTCTTTTTCTTTGGAAAGAAAGTTTCTTTTTTGTCGACAACAAGAGATGACTGAGTAAAGAAAATTTGAACAGCCCGTTCGATAATTATTTGCGGAATTTAACTCACAACAGGCAAAAAATGCAATTAATCTGTTTATTATAATGCAAGCTTAGTTACCGTTGATCTTGGCCAAAATATTAGTTTTCAGCTTTAACGATTAAAGTTATGCATTAGCATACAATAGACTTATAGCTAAACCATCGTACTTTCCGACACTTAAAACAGACCATAAGTCGGCTGCTATAATGTTTTTCATACTTACAAAGAGTATAGAGTCTTTGCTATGAGTTGAGTATTTGTGAAAATCTATCTGCTCAGTATTGCCGCAGTGGAAACTTGCTGTTTAGCAGCAACATAATGATAGTAATTATAGGAAATTCCAAACAATATTACGCAATTCAAACAGTTTGTCTTTTGAAGAAGATATAATTAAAATAAAAATAAAATATTTAAACCGCAATAAAAAGATTAAATTAATTTCATTTAAAGAAGAAAAAAAAAATAACAAAAATTGTATATTAATTTTAGTATTAATGTTCAATATTGTTTCATTGTCATAAAAAAAAAAATTTTTTTTTTTTGAAATAATTTTTTTTCTTTAAAATTTGTTATTATTATATAATATAATATGTAATACAATATTTAACAGTTGCCTTCGGATGGAAGGTCTGGTTAGTTTTTGTGTTGAATGAAGTATAATTAAATTATATTTTAAATTACAAGAGAAATTTTATCTAATTTAAATTTAAATTGTGCTTTTATTATTAATATTTTTAAATGAACTGCGTTTAAATTGATTAAATTAATTAAAAATAAAAATTATACCTATATCTGTTTAATGAATATTTATTTATAATGGTATACATTAAAACTTTTCCTTTTGCTATCGTAGTAGAATGTAGAAAATAAATGTATAATACATTCACCCGTGGTTTTTTGCTCTAAGTTAATTAAATTAATTGCAAATGAAAAGTATACCTATATCTGTTTAAGGAATATTTATACACAATGATATAATTTGTGAAATCTTTTACCCCTGATACCTCGACGCAGTAGGATTGCTGGTAATGTAGGAGAATATAGAGAATAGACGCAGATATACTTGTAATTTGGTTTTCTAAATTAATTTAATTTATTTGTATATATTGGTACAATTTGTTAAAACTTTTCCGACGACTACAGTAGGATAGGCGTTAGTGTAGGATAAGGTAGAAATTAGATGTAGTATAGATTTACTCGTGTCTTTTTTTTGTTTTCTGCTAAATTACTAAATGAGTTGTCCGTCTGTGCAGGTACTTGTCTGTAGTGTAAAAGTGTGTAGTGTCGTCAAAAAGAAATTAGATAATTTTCGGAACCACTTCATTGTGCTTTAATTTCATTTTTAGTTTACTTACCGTTAATATTATTGTAATATGCTATATATAATATTGGTTATAGTGATGCAAATAAAAAGTTATATAGAGAATAGGTCAGAATTCTAGAACAAGTGAATAAGTGCTCTAAGAATACTTGAGTGTAGTTTAGGAGCAATCATTCACTAGCTAAGATAATTAAAACGAATATGTTGACACGCTGGTTAATAGCCAAATAATGATGATTTTTTTTTAAAAAGCTTAAGTTATTTATTTATACTATACTTTACTAGATGATTTAAAATTACTGCTATAATGGTAATATTTACAAAAGAAAATCAATTAGAATACAAGTGATATACATAATTAGTATTGTAATGCATTTTACTTTAAAAAATGCATATCAAGTGTTTTGTTGATTTGTCAAAAGTGTAGTCGATTGATTTAGGTCATTTAATCATAATTGCAGCATGAGCACTTTACTATGCCACATCACATACATTACAACATGGTCTTCAATATTCGCACCGACCGATTTTAATCGTCATTGCCTTTTAAAGAAATTATTAATGCTTGACCTATAACATAAATACAGATTTACCCACTACCGAAGTTTACTTAGGCTATTCTGATCTAATACGTGGATGTTTCAATGAACACAATTTAATGTATTTAACATTTTACTATAAATTTTTAATTTATTTTCAATATTTTTATTTTTCAATACTTTAAAGAAGAGAAGGATTACAATTTTGCTAAAGTAGGGAAAGTTGAAATTAGAAAAAATATTTAGGTATACAGCGAGAGAGCGGGATGTACTCTTAACGCTGGAAATATTAAATGGAGGATAACGGCTAAACGGACCTGGGATAAGTAACGAACAAATACCTGACATAAAATTTTTCAATTCATCATTTTTTTAATTTTTTTAGTCTTTTCAATTTTGTAATGTCAGCTGAGCTAGACTGAGATAAATTCGAATAATATCTTTCCTATGGGAAGTCATAAATATTTCCTATATCTAAATTTACTTGGAGTTGTTAGGTAGTTTCGGCAGTTTGTTGATTTTACAGTACACTATTCGTTCTATATATTCAAACTATTATAAAATTATTTTGAAATTTTTCGGCGAATGGTCGAGCATTCAGAATACAGCAGAGGCAATCAAAAGGCTCATATTATCACGATTGAGTATATTTAAGAAAAAAATCAAGACATCTCTAGACAAGCAAGAAAGTTCTTTGATCTTCAAAAATTTATTATGATAAGCCTTAAGGATTCCTGGTAACAGGAAGTGATTTTGGAAGACAAATCCTTGCAGCTAAATATCATGAAGCATTAAGGCGTCCGAAATAACTTAACTTAACTTAAGTTCTATTGTTAAAGAATTTACATTTTGTACGCAATCACAGAGACTCTAACGTGGAAAATTTTTCTCAAAATCTTCATATGTATCGAACAATGCTTAGAGTGTAGGTATTTGTCTTTTTAGGGACGTTTCCGGTCGAACGAAATATGTTGGAAATTAAACTTATTTGCTAACGCGGCCTTAATAAACGATAATTAATGAGTTCTGTTTGCCAGTTTTTTTTTTAAATTCTGTAAACAGTAATGTTTGATTTCGATAAAATAAATTTTTAATTAAATCGCATGAGTTAATCAAACATTTCTTCGTAACAATACATGAATGAATGCTAAATACATCTGCAAAATAGTAAACCTTTACAGTAAACACTTATCGGATATTATTTGCAGATTGTGCATCATCGAAACAACTTTAAATAATGATATAATTAAACATGTGCTCAATGTTCAATTTCAATTCTATAGCAATAACAGATATTTTGAATGTATCGTACATAATATCGTTCACATTCCTATCCATATAGAAGTTGCAAGTAATGAACTTGTAAAACTTTCTCGCTTAATTTAATTGTTATTGAAAGCTTTATAATGAACATGTTTGTCAAATAAAAACATAAAAAACATGCTACCAAAAATTGCTTAAAAAGGTAATTATTTATGTGGCATATAAATTAATACAAAGAATTGACAGCAAATAACGGAAAGTAACAAGTAACAGTTGTAAATAAATTATTTCCTATAAACACTCATGACTGAACATCGGTACAGGAAATGCAAATGCACAGTGTATGCATGTATGCGTACGTGATTTCATATTCAATCGTAAATTATATAATTCGAACTTTTCACATTAACAAATAAATAAAATCGATTGGCAGGTTTTGATGGTTGCAGTGTTTCAAATAGGATCGTTTGTACACCTCTTTTTTTAAATAAATATCTTCATGAGTGGCTTTGTTTGTAAATGAGTTTGAGTGACTAGAACTTAATGAATTCGTCAGTTAGAATGTTTACCGTTGATGGTAGTATGAAATTCCATCATATATTAAAAAGCACCACGAGTGTCTGAAGCTCGATTGTGAAAAATTTTCGGGATATAAAACATAAATAAGAAAATTAGTTGCTCCTTTTCATACCAATCACATCGAAGGCGTTAGAAAGAATAGAAAAATGTGCTCGCGTGAGTTGATAAATTAGGGACTAATTATAAATTTTTTACTTGACGCTAGAAAATATATTAACCACTCTTTAGGGCAAAATCTCCTCATGAAATTCTACACGATGTGTTGTAACTTTTTTCAAAGTAGCACCTTCCAGTATCGTTGCAATTCAAGGCGGGCATGATTGGATCCCTTTCTTAATATTCTAACAAAGACGCACGTCAGTCCGGTATATAGAAACCAACTAATATCGTTGTAAATGACATTATTTTTGTTACATCAGTGCAAATTGCTCAAATGGCTTTCCAGCGTAATATTTTCCCTTCATCTGCGAACACCTGATGTCGGCCCTGGGACGAAAAGTGAGAAATTGACCTTGCACATGTAATTAATTCCGTTCCAATTAATATCCATGAAAATTTATACAAATTTTTGCTGAATTCTGGCAAAGTTTTGATTTAGTGTTCAGTTCTTAGAAATTTTGATTGTGTTTTATGTCAATGCTTACATTTTCACAATTAATTTTAAAATGCGTGCACGATTCATAGCAGCTATGAGCTGAAGTTTCTCGATACACATTTAGAAGAGAACTTTATATAGAGTTCAGGTTCGAGATTCATTTTTGATTCGATGCAATGAACACACCATCACTTGAAACTCTATTACTCGGCTTTTGCACGTCCTTTCGTCATTCACGTATTCGATGAAGCAGTTTCAGAAGTTTCTGCTTCTAACGTGATAACATAGGTACTGCAATTTTTTTATACCCACCACAACTAAGGAAGGGAATATATTCAGAAATGAGCATTAAATTTAGAATCGATTTAAGTATGTTCATATGTACGTCTGTGGAATTTTTTCGTCATACCCTGCTATTGAAAACGAATCAAATCAATCACAGGCCAAGCCTAGAGTATAAAATAAATTGAAAACAAGACCGCACTGAGCAAATTAGCTAGAAGCTCTGCTCAGTGCTCAAAGACTGCAAAATAAAATTTCCGCTGTGTTTCATAAACACAGAGCAAATCTGTCATTTAATTCTTCCTCTTTTATTTAAGATAAGGGTGGTGGGTATAAAAAATTCGGCATAGCTGAATGTAATTTTCTCGCTTGTTATGGTTGCTTATAAACTTTCAATTTTCTTGTTCCACTTTTTTTTTGTTTTTAATTTATTTCTAATTTTTCACTGAATTCCATTTAATTTAATCTTCATTAGATCCGTAATTACTTGTGTTTCTTTGCAGCTATCAAAATGACTACGGAAGAATTTAAAGTTTCATTAGTTTAGTTGGTGGCTGCAGTGGCTGATGCGATGCAGATTAGTGCGTCTGGCGACGTGCGTCTTCTCTGGAAATTCAGAACTTTAGATGCTTTTAGTAAAAAGTTCAGTACATATCTCAATACATTAGGTACATGCGTGTATTTTGGCCAACATCTTCTACAGGTAAAAGTAATGGGAAATACAATGAGTCAGATGAGGAAAAGACGTAAAAAATGATCGAAAATATTTTGATTAGTATATATTGTACCAATTTCTCTCAATAAATGACTTTTTTAAGTGGAAAAGTAGCCAAAATTCATGCAAGTAACTAACTAATAATAATGAATTTTGTTCTATCCGAAAATATAGTTTACATATCATAATTTTTTATTAATATGAAAATGTAAGCAATTATAAATATTTAATAAAATAAAATAATAAATAAAAAAATCTAGAATAAATAAATAACCTAGAATTCTAAAACAAAATTTGAATTTGACAAATATTCACGCTTCGAGAAGAGCTTCACATGCGACCTCTTAGATAACACCGTCCGTATTAATAAAACCATATTGCAATTTATTGTATCGTAATAACCTTTTTTGAAACGTAAAACTATTCCGATTAAATACCACTTGATTCAACTTGCATTTTTCTCCGATGATTCAACAAAAATTTGTTCAGAAATTTCTATTTTACAAAAGTAGCAGTTTCCTTTTCATATCATCTTTTATAAAAGAATTTTTAGTTGAATCTACGTAAGAAATAGGAAAAGTACATTGAAGAGAAAATGCTACGTCGGGTTATGTTGGATTTTTTTTTGAAATGTAAAGCGATTATTAACTCGCTTTTTCATTATTTGTATGCCTTGAAAACGGCATTAGTTTTGCTTCTCCCTTTTAAAACATGCAAAATCTATTTCTATTTGCGAAAGCAAAAAAATGTTTAAGAATGACGTTGCCACGTAAAATTACGAGAACAATTACGGAAAATATTTGTAAGTGTTTTCGTCCATGTTGAACAGAAAAAAACAACATCATAATGAACGCTGTAATCTAGCGCCATCGACTATTTTTCTCATTTTGTTAACAAATATAATTTCTATCTGTGGATACAAAATAAAAAAGATATTGTACGCTGCTGCAATGCAATGCAATCTGTGTATAGACCGAAAAGTAAGTAAGCGAATATGCAGCTATTACAAAAAATTTGATATAAACGAAGGTATAGAAACACAATTTTCATATATATTTACATTTTTATGGATCGCACATAAGGCCTGTCAAGTGTCAATCAAGCATCATAACGTATGAATATGTTTGCTAAGTATTACCAGGGTGAACGCTTCACCTTGTTCGTGCTTTCCCTTTGCTTTTCCATCTTTTCAAATCACGCTTACAAAACTTTACTTAGAAAAGCACATTTTTCTTAAAAACTATCTTGTAATTTGCATCCTTATTTAGAAGAAAAAACAAAACCGATGAAAAATATTTCTTTTTTTCCTGTCATGTACTAACGCATTAAACAGCTGGAACATATCGTCTGTAAACAAGTTCAATTGATTGTGAACATACTTAATGAGTTTTTCCTGACGATTTGCATTACATTTCTATAGCAAAATCATAAGTTTTTTTTGAAGTACAAACCGTGTGAACTTAATCATTGTTTTCCTTGTCAATGAAAATGTATGCACCAAAGATAAAAGTTGGCCATCTAAGTGCATTACTTCAGTTAACAATCATTTCATATTTTGACAATTGTGTGCATGATCCATAATGAGCAAGCAAGTAGTATTGTGTTCAACTTTTAAGACTTTCATGAGATTGTTATACGATTCGCAGTTGCTTAATTAATCTTTCTTTTATTTTTTGTTAACTATCACTTATCACCAGGACCGTTTACTGACTAGATGTTCACTACTTCGAGAGTTACAATTGCGTTTTTTTTTGACATTTTTATACCCACCACCGAAAGTGAGGGGTATATTCAGAAGAAAGGAAATTTCAGAGACCCCAAATCAGCATCCAATTTAGAATCGATTGAAGAACAATCGTCTGTCCGTCTATCATTCTGTGTAATGTTTATGGTAGACACTCTTCTGATCGCAAATATGAATATGGCTTCAAATTGGGCAGAAATATTGAAAGTTCGTTCACATACATTGTTATTGAAAATGGACTAAATCGATCACAGGCCATGCCTACGGTAGAAAATAAGTTGAAAATACGTCTGTTTTCTGGCTTTTTTCTCAGCGCTCATGGACTGCTAAACGATAATTTCTACGATATTCCATAAAAATAGAGAACAATCTGCCACGCTCACCTATTAAAGTTTATTTTTTTTTAAACTTTTCTTAAGATAAAGGTAGTGGGTATAAGAAATTCGGCACAGCCGAATATAATTTTCTTACTGATTCGACCATAAATAAGTTAAAATTAATTTTACTTTTTTTTTGTTTAGTTTTGTTCTTCCCCAAAAACTAAACTTAAAAATGGTTTTTACATACAAGAAAAGAATAGAGTCATGTAAACAAAGTTACATTTAGAAGAATAATAAGTCAGTGAATGCATAACAGATTCTTTCGTATAACACATGTCATCTTAAAATGAATATATTTTCCGTCATATGGTTAGAAGTTTCAGATAAAATTTTGTAATCTAAGGAAAAAAGTTTAAAAGCATGAGAGCAAAAATGAAAAATGAAAAGTATTTTTATTGCAAATAAAGAAAAAAATATTTTTGCTTCTCCTTTAAAAGACAACGCACTAAAC
The DNA here is from genome assembly GCA_000671755.1 of Glossina brevipalpis. Lineage (NCBI taxonomy): Eukaryota > Metazoa > Arthropoda > Insecta > Diptera > Glossinidae > Glossina > Glossina brevipalpis. Next base: position 9,807,472 of record KK351011.1, on the reverse strand, counting down.
TAAGTTAAGAATAAAAGTTAAGAAGAGCTATACAAGTATTCAGAAAACTAGCACCAGTCGACACAACACAAATAATTTATGACCAAAATGTTACATTTAAAGATGAAAAACTTTACAAAAACGGACGTAGTGAAGAATTTGAAGCAAATTCAAGCAACTAAGTCGTTTGACTAGACTGGGTGCAGTGATTTCAATATCACTGCTACTTTGTACTTACTGTCGCCTAATGTGAATACGCGCAAATGTAGATAAGCGAGTAATACATATGTTATATCTTATGCACATTGATAGGAAAACATGATCTAATAAAAAAAAAAAAAAAATCAATTTTAACAACACTTCTGTTACACACACTTAACGGTTTCATTGATTCCACGGTTAGCTGAATGGTGCTTGCCAACTCTAACACAATCAACTAAAGCGGCTGTAGAATCAAGTTTTTGATATTGCAATGGTAGTTACTTGGTTATAATTATAAAGTAAACGAAAAGCTAAGAAAACTATTAGACTACGTGTACACATTGTGCTCTAGTTTTTGTATGACTCTTAGATTTGAAACTGTAGATTTCAATTTTAATGAACGTTGAATTTAGAACACACCCACGAAATATTGTATCATGAAAAATAATTAGTAACAGCACTTCATTTGCACAAGGACGAAGTTGGAATATCCGCCAATTAACCGAAACGTTTGTGTATAGATACGTTGAAGCAAACAGTGACTTAGAAAAACAGTGAAGGATGAATTCATTAAAGAATGATTTTTTTTTAAAGAGTTGGCAAAGATCGCTTTGAATCCATAGGGATATGTTTGGAAATTTTCGGTTTTATTTAAGGATTGATTGTTAGGAAATTAATAAATTTAATTTATTTCGAACTTAAGTTTAAATTCCATCACACAATATACTGGTAAAAGGGCTTAGGAAATCAACAAACAGTAGACAGATGGACGGATGAACTAGAATTTTTGTACTTTATTTCTGGTATTTGTAAATAGAATAACGATTTCAATAGCCAGATTTTTGAATTTCTCTAGATTTTCAGTCAAGGACTTCACGTTTACGAAAAATTTTTCTGTGATAAATTCAACATTTGGTCTTATCATCGGGAACATTCGAACACCATTTTTATCACTTTTCAAAGCACATTCTTCCTCCATTAGAACAGAATCATTTGGTTAACTTTTTGTTGTTTTATTGAAAAGACTACGATGAGCAGTATGACTGAGTATGAGGATGAGAATCGTGGTGGAAGTATAACTTTTTATTAATTCTACATAAAATCTTTACACATCGTCGACAATTATTTGTGGACCTTTTATAAGGTTCATTGATAGTTTTTCATTCTCAGTTTCATTCTTAAGTAAGTTACTCTTTTAAATGGAAAAAGTAATAAATGCAAAATTGTTACTCTCATTGGTTTTTTAATGTTTTTCTAATATCTACACCAGTATTCTTTTGGACACGTATGCATTTAAATTTAATTTTCATACATTGTGTATGTCAAGTGCATACCAAACGTAAATTATAGAAAATTTTATTGTTATTACACTAAGGATGTGTAAGGATTAAATATTAACAAAGTAAATGCAGAACAAGTGAGAAAATTATGCGCTTATTATTCGAAAATACTCATTAACACACATATATATAAAAATATAGCTGTTTGCTATACGAGCGAATTGATGAGGATTAATTTTTTCATCACTGTGTATAGAATGTCGCGATAAATATTTGTACTAAAATTGAGATGAGTTTACGACATGTCAAGCCTCTATAAATATCCACTAGTGACGATAATAATTATAATAATGTTTTCCGTCGTAAATATATCGAAAAACAATAATTTCTTTTGACTACTTAGTCTATTTTTCTTTTCATGCTTCAGTTCTCTCTCCTTACAGATTGTGGCCTATCCATTATGCAACATTGTTACCCGACTGGTTTACTAAAGAACAAATTATAAGTTAATAAGAACACAATGAAGTCGTGAACTCTGTTTTTTTAATTTTATCCCCCAAGCATAGGAATATAAGTTCGGCTTCACTGTGTTTTCAGTCTATAAGCCGCGCTTATATTCCCTCAAATTTGAATGCTTGGTACAATGCCGGTGGTCGTTTACTTTGCTTTCTATGTGTTCAAATTTGTGGTAATATAAGCTCGGCTTCGTTGTGTTTTCATTTGTAAGCCTCTACGTGGCACTAAAGGATAATTTTTAGTATTTGATGATGAAAATTGATAGAAAATAATCACTTCACATATTAATTTACTGTGGTAAATATCGACTATGTACAGATCTAATTTTCGGAATTGTTTCTATATATTATTTCTACTACGTTACTGCTCTTAACTTTTGTATTGTACACAAATCGTAATTACAAAATCTGACAATTTTCTGTTTTCCAAATTTTCTCTTGTGCTTCATGTACTTGTCTTTATTTATTTCCAAAACCAAAAAAACAGAAAAAACAAATAACAGAATTATATTCGGCTGTGCCGGATCTTTTATATCCACCCCCGTTATCTTAAAAAAAGCGGAAGACATTAAGTTTTAATAAATGGGCAAGGCAGATTTTTTTCTATTTTTATGGAATACGGTGATAATATTTATTTTTTGGTTTATGAGCACAGCTAGATAGGTAGAGAACAGACTTGTTTTCAGCCTATGCCGGCTATCGATTTGGTCCATTTCTAATAACAACGCATGTGGAAGAGCTTCCAATGTTTCTGCTTAATTTGAAGTCGAGATCTTCATTTCGCAGATATTACGCAGACGGACAAATGGACAGACAAATAGACGGACATGCCTAAATCGATTCTAAATTTGACTCTGATCAAAAATATAAATACTTTGTGAGGTCTCTGAAGTCCGCTTCTGTAAACAAAGCGATGAAAAGAACATTCTCCGGTGGTTGGTATATAAAAAAGTTTTATTTTCGTAGAGCTCCTATAACCTTGCCCTAGAAGGCACCTATATTGAATAATAAAATCAAATTCTATCAAAAAAAAAAGAATTTTTCTATGTTAGCTTACGAACTGTTCAGCCCACCTGATAGAATACTCAGAAGTAAACTTTTTGAAAATACTAGTTCTTATCCTTATTTTGAGATCAATTTTATTTTGCATTCTATACAACATTCTTTTTTTTTTTTTTTTAAGTTTCTTTTATTAGTGTACCTACAGCATGCAACTTAGTATTAGGATGACACTTCTTCGGTCGTTTAGGTTTCACTTGAACCAATTAAGCAAAAAATATGTAAAAAAAAAACTACAATTTTGAACTTAAATTAATAGACATTTAAACTTTGTTACAAACGCATACACATATATATATATATATATATATATTCTCTATATATATATATATATATATATATATATTCACACTTTGAAGTGGTTGAGAGGTCAATGCAAGCTGGCTGCTTAGCATAAAAGGACTCTGTAATGTATATTTTTAATTCAAATGAATCAAGTACGAATTTCTGAGAAAATCGTTTTTCAAAGCTGTTGAGAATACATTTCCTTTTTGACAGATGACAAATGACTAAGTACAGCACAAATCTGAAAGCATGATATGAATTGTGTCAATTTTGCGAATTATGACTAAAAGTAATTTTTTTTAAAGATTAAACTGACTTCTAGGAAAATTGTAAAGAACATGAAACTTTTTCTTATGTTAACGAAGTGAAATATGATGCTGAATACTTATTAACTATGCTCACTAGCATCAGACATTCATTTATAAAGGACATAAATGCATCTAGCGACCTAAGCCTCTCATCTTGTTGTCTCACAATAACAACAATTATTTTGTGTTTAGTCTGTACATGTGAATGTAATCATAGTTACTAAGCATTCATGTTGTAGAAATCTGCTTTATCGTACTGACCGAAGAACCATTTTGTAAAGTGAGAATTTTTTTCCGTTAAACATTGACTTAAGGTTATATAAGGGTGTGAAGTTATATTTAAATATAACTAGCAAAGACACGAACCAAAACTGTTAGCAGAGGTCTGTTAAGCGATTAACAGAATTCTGTTAACCAAAGTCTTGGAAGGATTTATATCAAATATAGTTAAAAAGGCAATATTTTGGAACTTTGTTGAATGAATATGATAAACAAAACAT
>KK351011.1:9475845-9802590 GCA_000671755.1 Glossina brevipalpis | reverse complement strand
AATTAACAAAAATTGATGTTTTGTTTATCATATTCATTCAAAAAAGTTCCAAAATATTGCCTTTTTAACTATATTTGATAAAAATCCTTCCAAGACTTTGGTTAACAGAATTCTGTTAATCGCTTAACAGACCTCTGTTAACAGTTTTGGTTTGTGTCTTTGCTAGTTATATTTAAATATAACTTCACACCCTTAGGTTATATTTGCTGGGAATAACAACACTGTAAAAGACCAAAAGATAGTAGTTAGGATAATTTCTTTGAAACGGAACAGAAGGTAACAGAACAATAATATGCGTATGTATTAAGGGAAATATATCCTTGAAAGATATAAAAAACATCAACAACAGTCCATTCATTTTCGCAAAGTTGCGAAAATTTGCATTTAAAAAAAAAACAAGATTATTTAACTTAGACACCCATGGCTACAGCAATACGTAGAGGAATTTAAAAATATGTACTTTTGTGTGACTTACGAATATTTGAGTGGAAAATGTTCATTTCTCGACCAAAGCATAAGGCAATCTTTTATTAATTAAAAATGTTTAGATTAATTTTTCAAAAGCCTCCTACGCATTTTGAAGACATAAAGACGTGAGAGCGTGTGAAAAAGAACAGGAGCTACGTGTAAAAGAAAACAGGATTATGCCGTTTTGAAAAATCCTATTGCGAGAAAAACATATTTCAAGTTTTAGAATTTTTTATGGTTCCATTTTTATTGCGATAATTTGTTTTATTATTTTCTTACAACCAAATATGATAAAGCGACAGATTTTTATAAAAACGAAAAATTTCCTATTGGGGAATCCTATCTTGAAGTTGCCCTTGAAATTTCAAGACATATCTAATGAACATTAAAAGATTCTAAAGCTGGTATCGTGTTGTTTCACCTGCAATCGCTTTTTGTAATCGTCAAGTGCTTTGGTAATGTAGTTCCATACTTAAATCCGAGCGATCGGTATGCTGGACCACTTAAATATTTTCTTTTTGTCATTGCCTCTTATTATTTATATCATTTTTGGTTAGTTAATGGGGTCATCGAAAAAAAATTTACAAGATACTATTACTTTTTAAGAAGATATAGTCACGCTTTCTCTCATATTCCTATTAACCTATGTATTATTCGACATACTTAAAGATCTAAAGAGCCACAACATTTCGCCGAAATCATACATCCCACAGCTTAAATACTAATATGGTACTGACTAGCCGTATTATATGAAACGACATTAGTTAATCTCTTGAACACTTTTTAAACTAAAGTGCGACCCCAGTAATAGTTCGTCATTTCAGAGAACATCGGAACAAGTAATATTTCTGAATAATTAATTTGTATCCCATACAGATCATTGTCTTTTTTTTATTTTATATTTTACAAAAAAGTTTAATCTCAATGTTTTCCTGTAAAAGTTATATCTAATTAAATAAATGTCAATAATAAAAATGTATCATTTGTTGAAATGTTTTTTTTTATCTTTATTGAATACGAAACTACCTCATTCATGTGATTTAAAAAACGATGAAAATTTTTATCAGAAATTTTTGTCAACACCTATTAAATGGAGCTGAACTGAATTGAATCAAATTGAATTGAGCAGAAAATAAAAATTACTAGTCTGCGTGCATGTATATATTACATTTTATTTCACTATTAAACGCCCCTCAGAATTGTATATTTAATTTGTTCTCCCACTTGTAAAGCAAAACCACATAAGAGATGCTACAGGATTTACATATTCCTGATCATTGCAAAAACTTAAAGTCAGTCTAACTACGCACGTTTCTCTAACCATTTTTATTCTTTTTTATCAGAACGTTTTCCTTTATTGATGACTACAGATATGGTCTCTGACGACCCAGCTATTATTGAGAAAAACTTATGAAATGAACACTTTATGCAGAAAACCTAAAAATGCAGTGAAATAATGATTGTTATAAATACAGATGATACACAAAACCTACAATACACAAATAATCAAAGCCCCTCCTAAACATTTCTGAAGATCAATGAAAAGACCAATGTAAAAATAGCCCATCTTTTAGTTGAAGAAAACATTTCGCAATTATAATGCAGATAATGTTGAAGTTGTTGAGTTTTAAAGATTCGTCCTTTGACGATTATACTTGTTTTTTATTTGTTATTTGTACGTTTTCGGTTGATATATGTGAATAAAAATTTATTCCAATGTTAGTTTCATAAAGTGCAGAGTAAATATTTTTTCAATATAAGTTTTCGCACTTTAGGTGTTATTTAAATACATACGGGTTTTTCTTTAAAGTTGATACAAAATGCTTCTTTTTTTTTTTAAATAGAATTATTTATGCAGAAAAAATTTAAAAATTTTTCCTTTTTCTGCCTAGTGAACTATACAATTCTTTACTGATAAATGTGTCTTCATATCAAGCTCTGTGGTTATTCCATGAAGAATTTTCTGATTCAAATATTTTGTTAGGCTTGCAGATCAAAAGGACAAATGTTTGTTATGTATTTCAATATAAAAGATATTTTATTAAGTCAAAGTACAAAAAATTCATTACAACTCTCTTCTCTGCTATCTTCTCTCTCTCTCTCTCTCTCTCTCTCTCGCAATTTCGAAAATACTTGATTAAATAATCTTTCCATTGAATGCATTGTTATGGTTCCTCACAAATGTTGGTACTGGGTTTGCATGTTACGGCATTACATTGTTCTTGCTCCCTTTTATAATTTCATGAATATTATTGAACTGAAAGACTTTAGGATAATTGCACGAATATTAGCTTTGAGTGCTATAGAGAGAGGGTATTGAACAACATATTGTATTGAATTTTCATATTAATATTTAACTTGTATATTAAGCGCAATTCAATTGAGAGTCTTTCTTTATAAGGTTTCCTTCCAGATTTACATAAATTAAGTATTTTGTTCATTTTTCTTTTCAACAAAATAGTCGACATTAATACAAGAAAGGAAAATTGTCTGCTTATAAAGGAACATTGAAACGATTGCATGAAAAATTTCTTTGTCAGAACATCGTATGTATTTTAATTAAAATTTTGTCGTTGCATTATTGCAAGTTAATCATCTACCTTTTTCTCATTGGATAGCATCAGTGAAGAGGATGATATATGTTTAAAGCCTTTAAAATATAATGATATAGATCGCAAAAGAACGTTACTCCTGATTAGTGGAAGTTCCCGAGTTCATTTAAACTTGCCTTTCGTATTTTGTTTGCGTCCCTCTGCTTGTCTGAATCTATCGTATTGCGTTCACCTTTATCTCATTTTTATACTTTTATGAAGTCTCTTTGTCCGTCAGCGATTAACATTATTCTAATTCCATTCTAAAGCGCTTTCTCGTATTTTATGTTGATCATTTGTAAACTAAAGATTTGGAGCTCTGTACCGCACACAAATGGAAGGTTATAAAAAATGCTAGAGTACAAAAAGGAAAACAAAAAATATTATTTGAAGTAAATTGTATCAAAAAAATAATCTTTTATTTAAATGAATTAATTAATGAAAAAACAAATTCTATCGCAATCACTTTTATGTAATCGAACATATAAAGGCTTGGGTCTCTTAAAGCTTTAATGTGTAAGAAACAAAAATTATTTTAAAAAAATGAAAAAAAAAGATAGGTTCACTTGGCGGAATAAAAATTTTATGTTTTATTTTTTAATTTTATTAATAATTGGTTTATTATAACTTCAAATTTACAAAAGCAAGAAAAGGTTAACAAGAAGACAAGAAGAGTATTCTTGCATGGGATAAAGAAAACAATTTTAAAAATATAAACAATAATTTTTTGTGTAAATAAGATTTTATTAACTTGGGTAGCTAAGTATCCAACTGTGCGAAGAACAACAATAAAAGTAAATATTAATAAGAAAAAGTCTAAAGTAAAATGCAAAGAACGGACGCAGAACAGACAGTAATGGAAAGAAAGGTAAACGTAGTAGAGAAGGAAACTACAACAAAACGAAAGAGATGTTTGGTGGAATGAAAACGAAAAAGTCCACCGAAGCTAGCGAGTAGAAATCTACCATTCAAAGAGCTAAATAGACAGAGACGAACTAAAATGAAATTAAATATTAACGAAGTAAGCTTGAATCGCGTAAGATTTTCATGAAAAAACGGTATTTATGGAATAAACGTCATTTCAAAGCAATCTCTAGCGATCAAAGTGATCTCCAGCAAGAATAAAGTACAGTGCCCTTCAACACAGAATTTTAGCAACTCACAAAATGCGAGGCATATATGGGGTGATTAACCTGGAATTTTGGAAATTTACAGCTGGTCAAGCATACTTCGCGGTAAGTCGCGGTAAGTGACTGAAACAAAATTTATTTTCCCCCTGTTAGTTTACTTAAATAAAAATTTATTTAAAAAAAAATTGTTTTTATGTAATTTATTTAATCGCTTATTTTTGAATGTAAAACTGGAACTAACTTGAGTTATAGATAAATTGAAATCTTAAGACGAGAACGGGTATAGAACTCAATTATGTCTTTGTCACCGACAAAATAGAGCGTCTTCGGTAGTTGTTTATTAAGTGATTTTTATGAAAATTACGATTAATTCAACTCCCCTTTTGGGTTTTAAAGAAAGATGCCAGAGCGAATTTAAATTTAAAAAAGTTCTCATGTTCTCTCTTATTTTATTTCGTTTATTTTGTTTCTTATCTTCTCTTTATTTTATTTAGTCCCTAAAGTTTTTCTTCCAAATTTATAAGTTCATATTGTGTTGAAGTAAATTAAAAAAAACATATCGAAGCTTCTCTTGTCATTCCCTTTTTTTTTAAACACTGCTAAGCAAGCAAATCTTCTCTATATAATTTCTTTGATTATTAAACGAATGTGTTGTTCCACTTTGACAGAGTGTTCAATGACAAATACAAAAACTGACCTTCTGAACTGCCGGTGAAAAAGTAAAAAAACAAACGACCAACAACCACGACAGTGTCCGTAATAAAACCTACAGTTATTTGATTGTTACGACTATTGATGGTTTTTCGATTTTTTTGTTTGCCAAAATATTGCTACAGTGTGGAGTTCTATGCCGAAATCTTGTACAAAAATGAAAAACGGAATTTGCAGATGATGCGGTTTCCGCAAAAAAAAAAGAAAAAAAAAATCATTAAGTCTATTAACGAAGTTAGAGTTTGTTACTGTCGCTTTTAGAGTTTGTTATGTGTCTATTTTATAAGATTTTCCATTTCACCCCAACCACATACGTATCAAAGATATACAAGTAATAAAGCCGCACCGCAACTGGTTTACTTTAGAAATTCAGTGTAACGATGTCTCATCCGTTTTGACTTTTTTTGTGGTGTTGCATTTTAGCATTTTGTTCTTTTTTTTTTTGTCTTTTTGCTAGGTTACATGGCTTACAATTGATTTCAAGTCTTCATTGATGAATGGCAAACAGATGAGACCAAAGTTCAATTAAAAGTTTGACTGCTCTTCGTTAAAGATTTTCTTAAGTGAATTTATTTGATTTTGTCTTAGGGGTTCCCGCTTACCTAACTTTTTATTATGGTCCTTACCATGTCATATGACGGCATATGCTGCAAAGTATGTTGAAGTTGCATTTATGCAAGGGGACATACCGTCAATATCAGTATGAAGAGAGTGGACACCTTTGTGTGCATAAGAGTCATTTTAATTTATATTCTTGATCACTGGGAATTTTTTTTTGATCGCTTCCCGCTTATTTCCATATCCGTCCATACTTTCACACTCTTTTATTAGATTTGAAAAAGGGTCTAGGAAATTGAGGTTCCCAGCCTGGCTTTTTACCTTACTTACCTTACTTACCTTCAACTTTGCGAAACCCGTTCACCCACAAACAAGTTTATAATTCAAACAAATCAAACATAATCAAAAAGTAATGTAAATAATATATCGGTCATTGATTATCTAGAGCTAAGTAATATAAAATTCGACTTTGGTCATCAACTCTTCTCCAAGCTTTCCGTTTCTTTTTTTACATTTTTGACGGTCTTTAATATACTCCTCAGTTTCCTCGTCATCTTTTTCCCTAGAGTATCCGTCTGAGATTTGCAAACTCATAATAGGCGCGAGAAACCCGATTTGAGGAACACAGGGCAAAGAGAGGTATCCACTGCATTTAACATCATCGGTATCCGTGCGCTCGCTTGCTTAAAATTGGCAAACAATAGATAAATTGTTATTTTCGAGAAAGAAGCGTTTTTAAGCTTAGAGTTTAAAACGAATTTTTTTGTATCAAAACGCAAAGTTCAACTATTACAAGAAATTCGTTAATTTTCATCGTTTTGAAAGTAACAAAATCACGCTTACTAAACCCTCTGTAACTTGTAAGCAAATGGTCGAGTTGGAATGAAATGTGGACAGATATCATTTCGTGGATAACAATTACTAAAAATAATATGTATTCATTTTATTGGAGGCCGGGATTATTGACCGAGAAATTATTTGTGAACCCTTTTTTTCCGTAATAAGAATTGAACGTGGAAAGTAATTTGCAAATGTGTAAGCTGTGTAAACTAGATGAGCAACAGTTGTAAAATTATGTGTAACCTAGGACTCAAGGGCTATATAAGTTTTTGGGAAGAGAGGCGAATTCTTAGGATCATGTGCCTCCTCGAACAATCAAAAAACATCGCAAGGGCTTCGTTAATTTGCGAATAGAGTGTGACCAATGGAAAGAAAGTCATTACAAAATGAATATCTGGCAGGTTCAATGTGGTCATAGTAATGTTTGGTACTCAATATAGTTTTATTTACTTTAAGGCGGGCTAATGAAATGCAGTCAGCTGACCTAACGATGGAAGGATCGGATGATCGCAAAAACATCGCAGTGATTTCAATGATCAAAAATATACAAACGTAATTACTTATGTTTTATGGCAAAGAATATTTATTCAGTTCAATGCAAAAAAAAAATGATTATTTTCCATAGCTCATCTGTTGGAATCGTAAAATGAAAAGTGCTTATGAAAATGAAATTAACGAAAATTAAAAAAAAAAAATTAAAATTGGAACTACGGCAATGGTATCAAGGAGCATCAAGTAAGTAAGTGGAAGTATGATATTACTATTAACGAGCAACTGTGTTCAGAGCAACTAGAGTTCATTCGTGGTAAGTCAGTCGTTATATTAACGGACAAATTTCCTCAATTTCAAAATGAGTTAATAATCCCGCGTTGAATAACAAATAAACGTAAAAAATTTGTTAAAAAAGTCAGCCAGTATTCATAATAGAATTATTTTCATATTTATTAAACGCGAATTGTATAACTCAACATTCAATAAAATAAATACTGAAAAAAACAAACAAACTATGGTAGAGGTTATGCTGGTTATGTATTTTAATAAATTAAAAATTATTTGTTCGGTTTACTTTTTTGCTTACTTTTCACAATGCGACTCATTCGGTCGGAATCAATGGGACTAAGGGAAATTTTTCTTTCGCCAAGTAAGCTTGTTTGTGAACGAGAGTGAACAAACCTCACAAACCTATTAACGAACGTTTAATTTGGGACATAATTTGTAGGCATAAGAGAGATTTGTTCTCAATCTTATACAAACATGAAGGTGACTTTTCAAACGACCCCACGGAAAATGGAATTGTAGACGAAACGTGTCAAAATATATACGGAATAAAACTATTGTAATAGGTGTGAAAGGTATGCGGAAATGGCCTTAGCTAAGCTAGTTATATGGGATATCGTCAAAGAAAATGCGAATGGTACGAATCACCATTGTTCAGCTTACGGATTGAGGAGTTTTGGCGTCCTGGGTGACTTTACATTACAACCAATATGTATTGTGTGTGTAATAGTCATCGATTACAAACATTCTCATTTTTATTAGCTCTCAAAGTAAGATTTCGAAAAACTACAAAATTCTTTTTGTATTAAGATTCTACGAAAAGAATAGCATGAAAACATTGTCTCTTTTGTAAGCTAGTTGTTTTTAAAGGTATTTACCCGCGTTCAAACTCTCTTTCTAATAATTTTCTTTAAGAGGGTTTGAAAGGTTTATATCGCCAAGACGTAAGGAAAACCATAGTTGAACAACTTGACCTAGTCCGTATCCTAGAAGTTTCTGAAGAATTAAAGCAAATGCCTCAGTGACTCGAAATTATTCTGGTGCTAAATATTTTATATAGAATGTTTGCCCTTGAACCGAATATGCAGTACGTTGCAGTGACGTCTGCTATTCTTGTCAAATTCTATATCGTCTGGATAGAAAATATAAAACTCAAATGTTACTGAACGCATATACTATGCAGTCTGTAGAGTATTAGACTTCAAAGAGGAATTGATTTAACGGGAATTAAATGACGGAAATGATTATACGAACAATAAATTCTTGAAGTATTTATTAGACATTTGATACACGCAATATTCTAACAACTCTGAGAGTAATTTCAACAAATTATATTATTAAGTATATGTTGTAAAAATTAAACAAATATTTACTGTTATATACTTGTTAACTGTTATACAAATATTTACCCACGTTTTACTCTTAAGAGAATTTTCTATTTTTTCTATTTTCAGTTGACTTTTTTTTTTGTTTTTGATAACAGAGTGCATGTGTAGTATATTCTTCCAGTTGAATGCTTTACTGTGTTACAGTAAAATTTCTTTATGGTGTTATTGTGTTAGTGTAAATGTTTTTATGTATTTTAAGCTATCGTTACTGGCATAGCAATCTGTGCATGTGTATGCTCATATAGATTGTGCTAAATGCTCAAAACTTTCACATACTTATGGTTCTACTGAGTGTTTTTTTTTAAACTTTTTTTGTAACGCAAGTACATATGTTTACGTGTGTGTATGTACCTGTGTTTTTTGTTGGTTAAAAGATTTATGTGTTATTTCCCATAGATTTGAGGCGGTTACACAATATTGCATGTTTGTTGTAATTTATCTACACCAACAGCAATTGGAACGTATCGAATGAAGATATTTGTTTCAAATAATTTTTTTTTTATTGACACAGCAGTACATAAACGAACATCTTTGCTTTACGTTCCTTTTAGTTCATAGATTCGTTATTATATTTGTTTTGCGGGTACCTTAAGTTTACAGACTAACATATTCGTGTGTGTCCCAGTTTGAACAAACAAATTTCTCTGCCTTAGGTAAAATTTATGAAAAAATTGTTTTAAACGTATCCAGTGGTTTAGATAATAGACGTGTTAACTAATCAAAAAAAAGCAATTGATCTGAATTTGTTTCATGAATCTCATATTAAGGTACATTTGGGGATAAATCAAATTGTCTTTATTTATTTAGTACAAATATTTTACAGATCACTTATGTAGTCAGTCAGCCAGAGAACATGATGATGTAACAGCGTTTTGATTACTATTGTTATACCAAAATTAATTAATATTTTTGTATCAAAAATGGGTACAGCTATTAGCTGCTTTTTTTCTAATTTTTGTTAAATTTCTAATGTTGGGCTTAAATAGTTTAGATTATTTAACGATCATGCCGGATTACGATTTGCTTTTATAATAGATTAACATATAAATGGTTTCGTAGATAACTATCCGCTAAAAATTCTATTTGGCAGTATGTAGTATAGAGTAACTTTGTCTTCTTGAAGTCCGGAATGCTTTGTTAGAACTGTGCTTCTTTTACTCTACGGCCATACTGCTTTACTGTAGGAAGAAAAAAGTGAGCAAGTAAGGGACTTAAAAAAAGCAAAGTTACTTATTTTTCGCAGTTGTTGGCCGAATTTGGGTTTTAAAAAAAAAAACAAATTTAAATGTAATGTCGACCAAAACCAACTGTTAAATACATTGTCTCGTTCGTAAAATATCAATAATTTGCATTGTTAACATGTAAAAAATTTGCTTTTTATAAGAAACCTAACATGGCGGAGGAAGGAGGGGAAGACGCTATTATAGATCCACTTTGATCGAAAAAATATTAAAAACAGGGTTCCTTTATATAAAAGGCTTACTTGTCTCAGGTATGGAGAGAGGGTTCAAGGAATTGGTTTAAATTTGCTACAGTCTACGATCTAAATTTGCTAATTTTTATATCAAACTATTGTATTATGAACCAATTTTCATCATAAAGTGTTAAAGATTACATCTCTTTGAAATATAAAGGGCCAGGTTATTAAAAATTGTTCCTTTCGATCTAAGTTTTTCATATCGAGTAAGTGCATCGAAATATTATTCATCACTATTTTTTGTGAAGAAATTCCAACTACAGCAAATTTCTCAGACATAAGTAATGTTTTACAATAAGGCGTTATATGCGAAATGATTATACAAAAATTCTCTGATCCAATTTATTTTCAATATTTTTTGTTCTTGAGTCAAAACACACATTTTCCAAAGTTCTTGAAATTATTTTAAAACTTGCGATCTGTACCTGTTGAACAAAAGAAAACATGTAGAGACCAACAGACGAACTTATATTGATTCGCAAAATAATTCTGAATCGGTTGGTATAAGGAAAGGTGATCTATGTCTTGTATACAGCCTTTCTGTGTGTTCCATACATCCGATATAAATTTTATTTACTCTACAAAAAGCGTTGAGTACAATGAAAGTTCTCAAATCCACATGCACCTCCCTTTTCTGTCTATTTGAGCTAAAAGAAAAATTACGCAAAATTATAATAAAATTGTGACTACAGTCCCAAACCTTTTCTAGATCTTTAGCTATTATCCAAACAATAGATCTAGATCTTTAAATTAAAATATCTTCATCTTTTTTCTAGAGACAGAACGATAAAAAATGGAGAACCATCCCTTTAACGATCTATATATAGCTCGATTTAACTAAATCGACTAACAACAGACCCTAAGGAACTTGTAATTATCTCGGAGAGCATCAAAAAAAATAACAAAATTATTATACCTCAAATATATGAAAGTGACTTTGTTGGTATAAATTGGAGCATGTCAATCGTTACTTTGCTTTCTTAAATGAATAAACTTCAACTTAATGAAACTATTTAACTTTTAAATTTCTTTAAGAAAGCAACCACCTAACTAATGGTTTCAAAAAATAGATTGTCCCAAATGATGGCGACAACAACAGTTTTGCAATTCTTTCTTCCGCCACTGGCGAAGTTTCAAACTTATCAAAAACTTCTTTGCATGATGTACGTACACAAAAGAACTTTATATTGCTTTAGGCAAAAGAGCGTAAAGTGGTTTTCTCAGCAGAAATATAAACTGAAGGAACAAATTAGGTTTGTAGGTAAGTTTTTATATATCTTCTGCTATGCGATGAGGTAAGGATATCTAAAGAGCGAAGGTGTGCAGACGAAAAATACTTGTCAGTTCCTTAAATTATTTTTTCGAAATTATTGTTTGCAGGTTATCTTAAAATTTAAACTTTGTTACGAAAATAAATTCATAAACAAAGATTACAAAATAGCGAATGAGCTTCAAATTAACTGATTAACCTGAAAAGATACAAACAAATCACGAACACTTCACAAAATAGAAAATAACAAAAATTCATAACAAACCAAAGCAAACTTAAATGAGAATTAACGCAAGAGTATTCTCATGAGAATTTAAGCGGCAAAATACTGTTATAACTTCACTTAGTTTCATTCAGATAAAGTAAATTGGAAAACACTACACACAACTTTCTTGATTCATTTACCAGGCCTTGCTTTACCTAGATTATTAGCTGCTTTAAAGCATTTTAGTTCTTTTGAAGCAAAAAAAAACAAATTGTTTTCGTACACGACTCAGTTTGGAATTCACAGAAATCTCTCTGCTTGGCAACGTTTCAATTACTGCAAACGAAATGGCTTAGGCTTAGCAAAAATCATTGTTCAGATGAGTGTGAAATTTATAAAAAAGAAACTTCCAACACGAACAATACTTAACTCATTAATTTTGTATTATTTAAGAATTTTCTATATTGTTTGATGAAAATACTTATTAAATGAAACTCTTGAAATTTAAATCGACACAAAACAACATGACTTATAGTAAGAGCTTAGAAACTCTCGAGAAGAAGTTCTTGATATTTCACTGATAAAGACACACAAGAACGCGTAAGACTAACGATGTAGTGTTGAGTTTATGTTGGCGCAGCTGCTTTTAAATAAGTATCACTGAAACATATTTATCTTTATTTTACGTTATGTTTCCTTTTTCTTGTCATGTTCTTGTATAGTTCTTTTTTTGAAATTATTTTCATTTTGTTGTTGTTCTCAGACAATGTCTTTTTTAGCTTGTTTATGGTACGTTTTATTTGGTTATTTACGAATATATCTCGATTCTGCGACTTTGGTCCACCCGCACTCCTTTAACTTCAAAAGGTAAAAGACGGATGTATCATGGATTATGAACCTCGTCGTCCTGACGGTGATAGACTAAAGGTTTTGTTTCGGTATTTCTTGACTCTTCAAACTTGTCACCTCGTTATCCTCTATAGTAGTGGCCCAATGGTTTTATTACGATGATAGCTTCTTTGGATTTTAATTAACAGATCTATCGTGGTGAATTAATATATCTTTATTTTTTTCTGTTTTGCACCAGCATGATCGAAGATCATCCGGGGTGAGATGAATCACTCTTTACTTACCATACGAATTCAATATAACTCGGGACCTTTGGAACTTTCCATTATAATATAAATATTCTAGAAGTCGTCATTCTCGTCTCTGGTCCTTCGATGGACATCGTATGATAAGTCTGATCAGATGGATTTTAAAATATGTTTCAATAGTTTGCTGTCCGTGTGATCAGCTTTATATTGATGTAATCGAATCAGCTCGTGCTGTTTATTTTGCTTGCTCTTAGTTGAAGTCAATGTCAAGACCTACTACCGTATGAGCATAGACTATTGGTTTCTGATTTACCTAATCTTGAGAAACGTACAAACAACTGAAGCATAAACTTCGCAGTCAACTTACTGAAGAGGGAAAATCATTCGCATTCGCGAATGAAATGAAATTAATTAAATTAACATAAATGTTTCCTGTAGAGCTCTTCGATAGTATGTTCCGATTATATATATTATAAAATTCAGCCTGTATTATACCAGATTCGTTCCACTGTCAATTTTTCCATTTTCATATTCATTTTAGTTTCCGTTTTTTCCTTTTTTCGCTTTATTTTTGATTCATTCCCCAATCATTCATCGCATTAAATTTTTCTCTAATGCTCTCTAACTAGTTCTGATCTGTTCTTTTTTATCTATGGTTCAATGATAATTTAGCATACATATAGGATAATTTTTGTGTGTCTTCTTTCTTTATTATATATGCAATTTCAGATTCTTATTGTTAATAATAAAATCATTGTAACTAATTTTCGGATATATGAGTGAGATGTAATGAAACTTCCTGCGTCTTTCACTACCTGCGTTTCGCTGTCTTCTCACCATCTTCTGAAAATGCTGCAAGTCCCTGGAAAGTTTATACAAAAAAGAAAATATAATAAACGTTTATCTAACGACGTTCGATAGGGTATTAAATATTTTTGAATACAATTCCAACTTATAAACTGTATCTTAGTACCCTATTATATAGATGATGAAATCATTTCATTGAAAGTGTCATTGGGGCCGGAATATGGACTACTAGGTTGATTGAATCATAATATTGGGAATTGGTAGCCCTTCTCTAATCGAAATGTTAGTTTCAATGGTGAATGCTTTGTTTTATAGGTCTGGAGTAGCATAGTCAAAATTTCAAGCCAAAACGAAAACACTTTTAATGCTATAAAATATATTTTGTACCCGTATATTCTAATTGAGTTTGGAATGTCTGTTTCATTTGTAAATCCAATCAGAATTAATTTTCCACCATTTCCTAGCTTGGCATTGAGTATATTTTTTAAGATTTTTAGCAAGTTGTTTAAACATAGGTATATACATCTACTTTTATATTCTTCATTTCTTAGAAATATTGCACATAATTCCGAAATGAACCTCAAATCTGATGTCGCGTTGCAAGACATGAGGATGACGTTTACATTGCCACTTCATCCCATGCTATCACTCATGCACGATATGATAAAGGAATATTTTGCTATGTTCCCGTTCGGCTGTATCTGATAGGTTTATGGAAATCTTTGTTCCAATTGCATTATTTTGTCTGATAAGCTAATCATTTTATTGTACAGATACAAGACGGATACGCAGATTTAGAATATGATTCTGAAGTGATCATTGTAATAAAAGTTAGGTCTAAGTTACGCCCAGCTACATACATCGGCATAAATCTAATATATCCTGTATCAGGGGTGAAGTACGGTAAAATAAGTAAAAATAATAAATTTTTCTAGTCACGTATACGCACCAGCACTACTATTATGTTGTCAGAACGCAGCAAGGATAGCAGCATAGCAGTTCGATGGCAGAATATTTACATTAAAGCATAATACGGATTATTCGCTGTATTGAGTTGAATTCTGCATGAATAAATAACAAAACAAATAAAAACATAATAGACGGGCAAGTTCGACCATTAAATATTCTACACCGCGTTGACTAACACAATTTTTTATATACTTTCATGATAAAATATCAAAAATTATATCTTGATTATCTATACAAACTAATGCTTTTCATAAGAGACTTTATAGGAAAAACGGCTAAAGCATAAACTGACCTGGAAATTTTTATTTTTCTTTGAAGATCTTATTCTTCAACTATTTCTATTTTAAATTACTAAAAAGTAGACTTTGTTGTCATGAAAAGTCTTACTTTTTATATACGAAAGGTTCAAAAAATAGAAAGTCTCCCATTTCGTGAGATCCCCCGAAGTATACGAAGTGTCCAAGAAATAGACCTACTTAGTCCAAATTTGAAACTGTTCATTTTTATGTCAAATTACTGTAATGCACCAATTTTCGTCATAAAATATTAAAGATCAACCCTTTGTGCAGTACAAAGGCTTCCTGTTTATTAAGAACCTATATATGGCGTGCCCAAAATCATGGTCCAAATCTAATACACTTAATTTTTATGTCAAACTAATCTTAGCTATTCATTTGCATCGTAAAATTCTAATTCTTCTTACAATATAAGACATACTTTTATAAAAATGATTACATGGGAGGCTTTCTAAGAAATGGTTCCATCCGATCTAAATTTTATTTTGTATATCAAAATACCAGTTTTTCTACCGACGTTTATAGGAAATTCCAGGAAATTTTTGTCGTAAAAATGCTCTTTTCCAATTGGGCTTTGTATGTAAAATGGCCGTAGAAATAATCCAATCAAATCCATTTTCAATAAGGTTCGGCCTTAGGCCGAAGCATGCCAGTATAGCAAATTTCATCGAAATATGTCTAAGGAAGATAATACGGACAGACATCAAACTTATCGACGGCCAGACGGAAAGACCGGTAGTCGAGCTTAAATCGCTATAATGTACCTCCCATCATAAGTTATGTAGGGTGTAAAAAATGCATATGTAATAATTTGTTGAATGACAAATAGCTTTGGGGTTTGGGTTAGTTATTAATATATATGTAAATAGTTAACATCTGTAACAATGCTGTTAATAGCCCGATTACTCGTTTGGTAAAAGCAAAAAAAGAAAGTCAATCATGATAATTTATTTAATAATGTAAGAGAAAAATGTTTGGCAATGACCTTAAAAACTAAACTTATTTCGGATTGATATCATTCAGAACAGAAATTTTCGAATATTGCTGGTAATAACTCCATTTAATCGATAATTTATGCTATTCTAGCTAGAGTTCAAACACAAGTGATTTGGATCTGCACAGGAAATCTTAACAAATGAATTACATGTCACGCTTTTGAGAGGATGAGTGTGCAACTCATTTCTAATTTTTGCATTCAAAATCCGACGAAAAGGTCAAAGAAGACGATCTGCTGTATGAACGACTTGAGATCGTTCTGATAAATAAGTAAGGTATGTAATAAAGAAAACATCGTAATCAACTCTTAGTTCAATACACCACAACGATGACCTAAATTTTCTACGCTTTTCAAATATTGCGATTTGTAAAGCGTCTGAAAATAGCTGTCTCGTCTCCATTTTAGTCTTTCAATCTAAGAAAAACATTTACGGTACAGAAATTTTAAAACCAACAACAATGGAGATCAAACCTGTATACCGCGGCAATTCATATCCCAATTCATGAGCGATGTTTAATGAATGCGTTGATGTATGGTCCTGTAAAATTTGAATTTTTTTCCCTTCAAGTGCAACTGTGTTTTTCGTCATTTTGTTATTAAAATGAACAATACGCACTTGTTATTGTTGTGTCGTCCCATTGTTTTTAATGCAATTAATGAAGATTATGTCGTCTGTATCTCAAAGGAGTATTGACTACAATTTTTGGATTGTGATGTACTTTCTTCTTAGATGCCCTACTTGGCATTTCTGGTATTAATAATACATCGTATGTTTATGAAATATTCACATATATTCGGTAAAGCAAGTCTCATTTACTTCGTTCGCAGGGTTCTTCTAATTGAGAATGGGTACAGTTGACACCTCGAGGATAGCTTGGTTCTTGCGCTCGCTTAATCGTTAACGTTTTGCAAATCCTGTTATATTTTATTAATAATAAAGCTAACAAATAATTGTGAATTTAAACATTTTTAAAATGTTAAAATAGAATTGTTTGTGTCCCCTCTTTGGGACGAGGATATCTTAGATTTGTCATTCCGGTTAAATTGTTAAGAATCTTCATTAGAGATTCCCTAAAGGTTTTAGGCGAGTTTGCTTCTATAAATTATTCACGGTTTAAAAATTGAAAATTAATTTAAATGTTTCAGTTGAAAGTAAATATTTAGATGTCCCCGTAATCAATCTTGAAATTGTACATCATTTGCCTACGAACATCGTAACAATTGCTAATTTCTACGACTCTTAGATATGTGTCATCAGAATCATGATTATATTGTATCACTATAATATCTTTTATTGGCAGTTACAAATCGAATGATAAACTTAATGCAACCGCCAATAGTAGCTAAGAAATTGAAATTAACAGAAATTATTATTATGTTCTTTTAGGTTGAAAAAATATCCTGACGTTTCGGCATCTTGCACTTAAAATTATATTAGCCTTTTATGTTGATAATGGGTTAAGTCCAATCTCAAAATATCACAAGGTAAGGGATTTCATATCTACATTTCGATTTTATCTGCTGATTTATGAATAATTTAGATATAAATTTAAAATTAAATCTAAATTTAGATATAAATCTAAATTGAATATCAAATATATCGATTATAAAGACATAAATTGATTTAGGCCATATTTTGATATTAAAGAGATAATTAGAATAACTGCATTCTGTTGGGTTTTGACTATGATTCTACATAGATTTCAATTCACCTATAGATAAAAATCAAAGAGGACAGAACACCAGTTGTTTCCTTAAAGCGACCGTCATTGTAAATATTTTTTAAAATAATATTTCAATGCTAAGTTATATTCAAAGCTGTTGTAGCATAAATAAATTGATATATAGATTTATCGTCATATTTTTATATCTTATATTTTTATATATTCTTTTGCGATAAGGTGCCTGTAACGCAGTTATATGAAACGTAGAGACTCTCAGCATAATATTTTGTTATTATATAATAAACTTTAACTATCAACACCGGAGAGTGTATAAATAGCCCACAGCAGTACAAAGAACCTGTGCAGTGAAATGGAATTGAAAAAAATTTCCATAAAATAAAATACAATTTAATTCTTTTTTCTTCTTTCCCACATTTTAACCTGAATTTCAGATTTCTCCCACTTTTTTTTGTACGCTTGAGGTAATTTATTCTTTGGTTATGATTTCCTTTTTTTTATTAATTTTTTTCTTTTTCTCTTAAATATATCATGAATTTTGTAAAGTTTTTCTTTTTAATTTTTATATATATAGATACGTAAATGAATAAAGGATTCTACATTTGCCGAAATTTATTGTCTATGAAGCAATGATAGTATTAAAGAAGTATGTTACTGTAAGGAACTGACTTTAAAACTAAACCATTCAATTAAGAGAATCATTGGAATTAAAAACTTTCTAATAAATCGTAAAGGGTCGCTCGGTCTTATTTCTTTCTATTAAATTATTGTTTTTACTTCATTTTTCTTTCAGTTTTCTTAACAATCCTTATCTCTCTAGTAATTTAAGTGGAACATCTATTGTTTGACACTTGTGCATAACGTTCCATTTTACTCTAAATTTATAAATGGAAAAGTTGTATTAATATTACATGAAGGCTTCGACCGTTTTCCAACGATAGAAACAAAGCAAAATAGAAGCGGTTGTGGTTAAAACTTAGAGCAAGAGAAGTCTAATATCGCGTTACGTGACTGATATTACACCTAATTTGTTTATTTTACAACACTAGCCCTCTAGAAAATCCAATTAATTGTCTCGACATCGACGCCAACAGGAGTAGTTTGATGAGCGGGAATGTTTGAAAGTTATGAAAGAAAAATTTGCTCGTAAGAAAGATTGATGAGAATCCGATTACATAATTATTTGATTTGTCTGTATTTACAAAATTTGTAAAACAATTGAATCCATTCAAAAATAAATGAAAGCATTTAAAAGCGTCCATCGGTTGACATTACTTCGCTTGCAGCAATCCAAAGTTAAACGTCAAATAGCCCTGATCGAAATTCTTTATAGTTAACTTTTTTCTGTCAAATATATTCATTTTTTTCATATTTTTCATTACTCTGTAAAATTGTATAAATTAAAGCTTATGGCCATAAAAGCATAGTTTTCTTGAGAAGTTTTTGAAGGTAAAGTGCCCAGATATAGACCAACTTGGTTCAAATACAATAAATTCAGATATCAATTCACCAATCTGAAATAATTTTCATCATGATTTACTATAAATTATATTTTTTTATCATATAAACGCCTGTTTTTTCCTTTATATGAGGAGGGATTCCAAGAATGATCCCATCGCATTCAATTTTTTCATATTTGTTTAGTACTTGCTTTTTGAAATTTGTATCGAAAATACTCTCTTCTTAAGATTGATGTCGAAAATAGTATCTTTCTGATATTTATGTCGAATATACTCTCTTTTTAAAATTGATGTCGAAAATAGTATCTTTTTGAATTTTATATCAAAAAAGCTCTCTTTTTGAGATTTACACCGATAATAATTTTGTTTCGAAATTTATGTCAAAAATACACTCTTTTTAAAATTTATGTCGACAATACTATCTTTTTGAAATTTGTATTGAAAATGGCCTCCTTTTGAAATCTATGTCGAAAATACTCTCTTTTTAAAATTAATGTCGAGTATACCGAGTATTTGAAAAAGGTGAAAAGGTTTCATACTTCAACATTTTTTTTGTATGGCGAGTAGTTATCGAAACGGTCCGATCCATTTTTAATAGACTTCGTCGACAAACCGGAATATGCCTTTAACTATATATAATGCAACGTATGAAACTTCATCAAAGTACGTCGAAATCTGCAACTTGAACATAATAATACATGGACAGGCGACATGCAAATATTTTAGAAACCTAATATAGCCGATGCATGTAAAAGACACTGTTTTAAACTTTAAAAAGAAAAGGTCTTAAGAGAAAAAGAAGTCCTAGGAGGACTTTTTGTTTGGAATTCTAATTCTCTAAAAGCACTTAAAACGGAAAAAAAGCGTTTTGCCAAACGCAAAAAAAAAATTTCACTGACATCATATGACGAATTCTAAAGTAAAAATTGTACTAAAACAAGTTTTATTCTTATGTTCCACAATAAACTTGGATGCATTTTAATTGTTGTTACATACCCTTCAAGTTGCACAAATGCATATAAGTCTTTTGATAGATTACTTTCCCTTTCTATTTTATGCTTTACCCTGTTCTTGCTTGGAGCTGTCATATCTCTTCATTTGTTTGTTTGCTTGCTTTTAAATTTTCGCAAAACATGAAGACCATCAGTGTCGATAAGGCACCGATTGTAAACAACAAAACAAGAAGTTCCTTCAGCCCTTGCTGCTATGACTGATCTTTTAATTTTCTCTTTAATTTAAATGGAATGCAATAGCCCCTAACATGTAGTGAACGTGTGCGAATGCTTCATTTGTGTTATTTTTAGCAACATTAACAAATATAATTTTGAGCGCAAGAGGAGTTTTGCTGACTTTTACGGTGACTTTGATTGAAATAACGATTTAGAATTCGAATATTTGAGGTGAAATGAAGATGTAGATCGCATTTATATGCGTGATAACTGACAGTTTTAAGTGGTAGTAAAAATTGGCCATGTGGCAGCAATTGAGAGATTATGCCCTGTAGCCAGGTACGTAATGTATTTAGTAAACGACATACGGACATGATTGCAAACGTTTGTAATATGTTTTCGCTGCTAATATCCGTTATGCCGCTGAAGTATGAAGGAATGACTGTAAACAATTCTATTCAGTAACGATAAAGAAACGTATTACATTGACAAGTAAATAAATATGCGTGTGTACTGTTGCCAATGGGATACAATTTTAGTATTTCCTTTGTTTGGTTTCCAGAATTCTTAGTTTATTTGTTCATATTCATGTCTTCGTTTCAGTTTAGTTTACTTAAAAATTTTGTTTATTTCTGTTTCCTTAGCTACTTTTGGCTACGGATAACTATAAGCATAAATGTAAACAAAACCTACAAAAAAAAATCTCATCCAATCTTAGTGTAGTAAATATATAGTTTATTACAAATGAACAAAAATAAAATAAAAAAACAAATAAATTCACGACCTCATTTTCCCAACATTCATTATAAATTGCTTATAATTATATATTATTGCCATTTGAAGTTTTATTTTTTCTAAGAACAACTCTGTAGAAAAGGGTTCAAAAAATGCATCCATCCAATTGAAATTTTCTCCACTCATTTATTACATCTACTCATTTCCATCTCCACTCATTTAGTACATCTAAATATTATTTTTCATTAATTTCTGTAGAAAAATATGAGAAATGGCGAATTCTCCCATATACAATGGCTTTCTCTAAAATCTAGAGGAAAGTGCCATAACAATGGATCGATTCAATCTATTCTTAATGAGATTCGTTCTTACTCCAAAACGTCTGTGTGCGAAATTTCGGTACAATATATCGAAAATAACCTGTTCTTGCAGGTTGTACGTGAAAATATACGAACAGACAATTGACATACAGATATGCCTAAATCAGGTCACAAAATGTTTCTGAATACTTGTTCCAAAAGGTGGGTCTATCTCAAATCTATTTAAGTGTTACACAAAAACACGTTTATTATATGTTTACCGCAGGTGATGCGTTAAAGTGTTACAGAAAAATGACGAATTGCGTTCCAAGGCAAATGCAGTTTATAGAAATGAAATGAAATGAATTGTATCTGTATCTTATACGTAACCAGCTTATAGGGCTTCCAGGCTTTATGGTTACTTAATAAAATGAAAAAGTGAATGAAAAATCTTAAGTATTCAAAAGCAAATTTAAGGAAATCAGGTGCAAGGAGAAATAATTTTTGATAATTTTTGAATTTGACAAACATACGTGAAAAATTGTCAAAGAACACTTAGTGGTCGGTCTTGCCTCATTATAATGCTTGAACTTGTTTCTGATTTTACTTATATTAAGCAACCAAAATATCAGGAAAAATGTCAAAAACGATATATTAACTTACTTATGATACGCAGACTTTTACTACATTCATCGTTTCATTATATTCATAGAGTAATTGCAATTAGTTTCATTATGAAGGGAGGAAAAAAATAAAAATTTGTTTGTCATTTTAATAGATGCCTGGAGTTTCCTAGAATATGTGGAAAAAAAATTCATTACTTGCAAGAAATTTTTTCCTTAAAACATCAGGCTTTTCCCTAAACCCTAGTAGGAACTTGCAGCCAAATGTCTTAACTGTTAATCTCTAACGTCTCTAATACATTAAAAGATGTCTTTAAAAGGTATCCGTGTTCAATTAAAAGTAACAGTAGCAGTAAAAAGTAAACAATAATAATATACTTGGGAAGTCTCATCGAGATGACCGCTAAGTAAATATATGGCTGAGAGTGATTCAAACGGGTGTAAGTGCTCCTGTCAAGAAATTACAAATTTATAATTAAATTTTTTTGATTCTCTATTATTTCGTAAGATAAAAACTGTAAAATGTCTAAAGTTAAAGATTTCTAGCGAGAATGGTTTCAAATTGTTTGGGACGCACGCAAAAGCTCCTCGGAAACCACATGAACTATATTTATTCTTGAACATTATTAACAGGCCACTCGGCATTCATTCACTTTTTTATCTGGCCGTGTGTTTATTGTCGATACGAGTGCGACTCGTTTGCATACTTTGTCCCTTTTTAATAAACCGCAAGGACGAATTAAAAACATGTCATGTAACTAAGTTTACTAGTAGTTTGGCACGCCCAGGATGAGGTACAGTTTCCTAATATTTAATATATAAAAATTAATATTAGATATTACAGTAAAATAATTTCATACATCATCGGTTAGAAAGTGTGTATATTCAACATGTATATGATGTGACAGCTCAAGGCTGTCATTTCGTTTTAAGGTTACAACGTTGGATATTAATGGCCACAAAAGCGTGAGATGAAAACCATCAATTTTATTACGGTAAATGTGAACTGGTGAGTGGTCAAACGTAAAACAAATGAAATATTAACACAAAAATTTTTTATAAACAAACATTAGGCGGCGACACTTTGAGTACTCAAAAATTGTTCATTACATTTTATGTGGGGGAAGTGAGTGCACCATGTTGTATGGAAGGATATAAGTTTTCATGTCTTTAGTTATGCTTGAAATCGATATAAATACAGACAGTTAATAGCAGCGATATATATTAACTAATCCAAATAATAGGTTTTGATATCTGATGCAACTTTTTAATGTTTTGTTAAACCATTTATGTTAAAAATTCTACACTTCTGCCCTCTTTATGATAGCTTAGCAAATAAAACTTAAAATTTGAAAATATTTCTGATGCTGCTAAAGTGATTTATCCTATTCAAAAGCAACCATGATATTTTTCCATCCTTTTAACTCTCATTCTTGCGTAAATTGTATTTAATTACAGGATTAAGCAAAATGTAGCGAATCCTGTTTCATTTTTTTTACTTCTTTTTATTACTATTTACATTTTATATGGATAGCAGTGTTCAAACGATAAATTAACGATTAAAGTAGATTTCATATAGCAACCATTTATTTATGATTATCATTACCCTGTGTTTTTCATATTATAGTTTGCGCTGTCACTGTTACAACTACTTTAGTATGCGAGGTTTATTCATGAAAATCCTCTCTTTATAATGTGTAGGGTTTTTTTTACTTGTCAAATGTTGAAAGTTATAAAAAACTGGATTCCTTTCTATACGTATTTATATGTATATCTGTGCGTTTGGATAAATAATCAATTTTTTTTTTGTTAATTTATTTTAAAAATCCATATATAAATTGGATTAATTTTACTCTACAACCGTTGATCTTATTGTTCGTGATGTTATAGCGGTTTATAGTCGATTAAAAAAATGAAAATAAGCCAGATTTGTGACCACTTACATATATATCAAAGAATTTCAAGGGATTACATTTCAATTACTATACAAAAAGTCTCGCATATGTCGATAAATATCTTGTATTTCAGTTAGAAAATAATGCATGAGTTGGCTGACGCATTTCATTCGTATTGCGTATAATTTCACATAAAAAGATATTGAACATTTTTTATGAATTAGTTTTTATAGGTATGTAAGTACAATGACTTACAGGATCGAAAACTAATGGAAATATAAATATATTAATCCTTGCACTCGGAGTTTATTCATTTATATTACCAACAATAGGAAGCAATTTGAGTGGAAAGATCATTTTCAAATAGAAGTTAATGATATGCCCGTTAAAAGAAATATATATTTATTGAATATATGTATATGAATTGAAAATTATTTGCATAGTGAAGTTCATGAATTTAAACACAAATTATAAACGGCTTCTCTTTGGAGCTATCGATCGCGAAGCGTTAACTATTATTCCTAGAATATTGCGAATGCTATCATGATTATATTACACGTTAAAAAAATGCTATGAATCAAGGAACCTGATGCTTAATAAATCTAAATTTAGCAAAATCTTTCTTGAAAAAACAGCAGGTAGATTTCCGTCTCGTTACGTCTATACATTCGTCAGGAAAGAGGTTTTGTTACATAAGCCGAACCTATTTTTGAAAATGGATTAGACCGTTTTTACTACAACCGTGTGTGATATGAAAAAATATGGCATTTGCTCTCATATTAGGACCTTGCAAAAATTTTGGCAGGCAACTTCTACAGGTAAAACTGATAAGGTAATGGGAAAAACCGGGTTACTGAATCTAAGGGTCGAATTCGTCTCGACGTTTGACCTTCCTTTACATAAGATTTTCTAATTTTCCATTTAATCTTATTGAATTGTTCAGTCACTAATCATGGATGGCTCAGAAATGTATTTTCGGTGTTCATTACATTTCTTGTTCGATTTGAAGAAATCTCATACTGAAACACATCAAAAGCATATATATAAAGACAGCTGATTGTGATGCTAATCCATCATATCGCAATTGTCAGTTTTGGCTTCAATAGTAGTGATTTTGAAGTCCATGACAAAGAACGGCTTGGAAGATGAACAAAGGTCGAAAACAATGAAAATCCAGCTCAAACTCACAAAGAATTTTCGAACAGCTTAGAAGTTGATGAATTAACTGTTTCTAGACGTTTACATGTTGTAAGGAAGCGCTAGCTAACTACGTCATGGAAACTTTTCGTAAATCTGCATAACAACATAAGATCTCTATAATTAAGACATTGTAAATACATTTTTTTTATGTATCTATTGCACTCAGGCATTTAGCATTTAGCATAGTGGTGTGTGGCGAGTTGCAGCTACAAAAGCAGCAATCGAGGAGCATCGCTCTTTCAGTTTGCGATCAGCAGCCAACCGAGGAAGTGAGTACTGGATAATATTTTTCTTCTTTTTTCCTTCGTTTTTCCTATCCTTGGTGCAGCACGGGAACGATCGATATATGCCAACGAGTTGCCGTTCGTATCCTTCCTCTGCTTTCTTAAGCCTTGGTGCTGCACGGAAACGATTTCTGTATATTCCAGCGAGTAGCCCCTCGTATCGTACTGTTCTCCGGTCTGCCCAAGGATCATCTTTTCCTTTTCTCCGTCCTTTGTTGCGGGAAGTACTGTCGCAGCGAACTCATCAGATAGGGCGCCTTCTGATTACCACTTGCTTAGATCGATGGCGGGCACGCTGTGAAAAGGGTCGATTCATGGATAGCCCGAAAAGATCATCAGTTCTTCCGACCCATATCGCCACAAGTATAAACGTATTGTCCTAAGTTTAGACCACATTGATTGATGATCTATCTTACGAACTGGATTCTTATGAAAACTAAGGCTTTATATGATAACAAAACTTAAATTTAAATATTTTATGACAGAAATGTGTGAAGAACAGGAAGAACTTTGAGTGAAATACTAAAATTTGCTGAATTTGGATCAAGCCAGTTTATGCTTTAGGCCCCTTTTCCTATAATGGCTCCCATGGAACGCAAACAAGGTGTAATTTTTTGTATACTCACTCTTTAATGAACTAAGTAGATTTTTTACAAATATTATTTTAAGAAAAAAATTTCTTCGATTATAAAAGAAATTTTTTCTGAGAAAATCTATCAATAATCAACTATAAAATTGCTTCAACTTAACCAATAAAAACAAAAGAAAAAGAAAAATTCTACACAAATCACTAGAGAATATTATTATGAAGCTTCATTTAAATGTTAACTTAGTTTTTCTCGAAACTATATTTTTCTAGCAGGCTGGATGTTTAGA
Source organism: Glossina brevipalpis (assembly GCA_000671755.1). Taxonomy (NCBI): domain Eukaryota; kingdom Metazoa; phylum Arthropoda; class Insecta; order Diptera; family Glossinidae; genus Glossina; species Glossina brevipalpis. The sequence goes on along the minus strand of KK351011.1, from coordinate 9,776,786 downwards.
ACTTCCAGTTCTCAGCCGATTAATTTCAAATTCTATAGAAATCTTCATCGATTGCGTAGTGAAGGAAATAGGATTTGTTTTGGCTGGCTTGCTTTAGCCCTTTTTTATGGACGATCGTTAACCGACTTTTCCAAAAAAAAAAAAAAAAAAAAAAAAAAAAAATTAATTCTTAAATATTCCTAATCAATTAAATCAATATTTTTACAGAATCCGACTTGCTTTACTAAATATTGATTCATAATCAAAAATGTTTTAAAGGTTTTGTTTTAGAGAAGTAATTACGATCTGTGGAAAGAAGGAGGTGCTACGAAAACAATGCATATTTTACAAGAACTATTCTGTCACAATTTGGCTTTTAAAATACTAATGAAATATTCTACTTCATCTAATATACGATTATAAGTAAACAATTGTTTTTTTATGCATTGACTGCTCTTTCGAAAAAAACGGGCCCTAATTTCGTGCTAACGAGGTAGGCTGACTTCCTAAGCAAAGAGCCAGAGGGAAATAAGAGCTAATATGCTTCGATGCGCATTTTAATTTTGTTTAAAACTTTGATTTATTTTAATATATTAAGCATTTTGATTGTGTATATTTATTACGCATTCGCATGCATTTAATTACCAGTTGCTGTGTGTGTGTTACTTATGTTTTTTGTACACTTTATTCACTCTAGAGATTCTTGAAACGTATAATAAATACATTTAATAAATGCAAATCCTTATCGCATTTCGTTTTTTGCTTTTTTTTCCTTTTGTTTATCAGTTTATACTTAAATCCTCTTATAAGGAGACATCATGGTTTTTATTATTTTTTCTCACAGGCGCCCAAAGCAAATGTAAATCCATGAGCGATAGAGTTGCTGCTAGAACACCTCTCAGTTCAACTTATATAAAGTTCACGTTTTTTAAAGATACATCTTTGACATACATCTTACAGCACGAAAGAGGAGAAATGAAGATTAATGTTCTTATGCCTTTATTTCTGTTGCCGTCATAAATTCGTGCTGGCAAATAAAAAGTTGCTTTTGAATAAAAACAAAAAAATACCCGATTTTCCAAGAGTAAAACAATTTAAATTGGAATCTGTTTCCTTTATTTTTTTTCTCATCGCTTACTTGCATTTAATATTAAGTCAAAAAGAGCAACGATATTTTATTGATACGTATCCATGAATATTGTTATTTTTCCACCGCTCACCCAGCGTTATGCTAATAAGAATTTTTAGGACTAGGGCTTAAGCAAGTTTAATATTTTTCCTCTTCTTCTTTTTCTTCTTGTTCTTACAAATTAAGTTTATTTATATAAATTCCATTTTAACTTTTTGTAATGAGCGATTAAAAAACGTCAGATTGAAAAGATCACAAATTATTTTTTTAAATTTTTTCCTGTCATAATATTTTTTTTTTCGTTAACATTTATTGTCAATTTACTTAAAAGTAATAAACAAATGACTCAACCTTATGTTAACATGAGTTTTATTCTCCACTGAGAATAAAACTTTATAATTGTATACATAATTGTATACATTTATTATCTACACATGTATATAAATCTATTTTCTAAATAGTAGGTCTTGACTGTGGAATCGTATCAGCCTACTTATCTCTTCATTATCGTCTAGTAACCCTATAGCGAGTGAATTCGAATGATGGTTAACTCGATCGTTTGCCGAAAATAACGATTTCTTCTTTAACTGGTGGAATGCGTAAATCTTCAAGACTATATTTGTTTGTCATAAATCAAGGGGCTCATGTGATCAATCTTAGCGTTTCAGGTTGGCAGCGCTGGAGGCTTTCAACGCCGGAGCTGCTCGCTGTACCCTAAAATTGTACACCATTTCTTCAATTAGGTTTCAGAAATTAAATTCTTAGTAACGAGCTAATGTCCAAATGCGTTTTTTTTTTGCCTTTATGTAGTCTTTCCAAAAGCAAGCAAGTGCTTAGTAGAGTTCCATTGAGCAACTTGAATACCGTTAGGAAATTCCGAGGAGCAAACGTCTATTTCTAAAAGTAAAAATGATATGCGTGGATTCGGCAGCATTTATGCATGTGTTCCATATAGAGATGTTAATAAGATGCATTTGAAAAAGCTTAGAATCTTCGTCTTTACGCACGCTTCATGTAATTAAAGCTGTATCATCGGTATACGTAGCGACAGTGACGTCTTTAGTGTAGAGCACAAGGTCTAATACACTACACCCATTGATTTTACAAACATCTGATATTTTATTGTATTTGATTGATACTAACGTCCGTCAACTCCTATGCTAGAGATGCTAAAAAAACTAGAGAGAAGCACTTCAGTTATCCGTAGAACGTCACGGCCGACAACAAGAAAAAAATTTTTTATTTCTTAGGCCCTTGCTAAAAGCTTGCACGGTAGGGAGAAATATTATGTAACGTTCGTTTCAACTACTAATGTTATGTATTCAACGATTGATAAGCCTGAAGACTTTAATTTCATTCCTATCAAGAACAAATGAAATCTCAAAGTGAAGTAATTGGCAAAGTGGTAGTTGTTTTCGAACATCTTTTTAATACCCATAAGCATCTTAATACACACAATGTTTGTTGTCTAAGCTCAATTAATTGTTTTGTCTTTTAAGAACCAACTAAGAAAAAGGCGATGAATGTATATGAAATAGACGATAAATGCTATACTAAGTTTCAGTTGTTATGGGGCGCTCAAGTGTCCACCATTCCAACATTTAACGATTTTGACACCAAAGAAAGCGAACAGAAATTGGACAACACAATATATCTGTTATTATATGCTTTCCTTATTGAAGTAATTTCTTTGTACGCAATATCAATAAATGATATTGTGTATGTGTATGTTCTATATTAACAACGTTTTTTGGTACATAGTGATTTTAATTAAATTCTTGCCAAAAACAATTAGAAATTTAAACTAAAATAACTGAATAACTTGCATTCATTTTAAAACGAACTTCAAATGCTCAACACCGTCCAGGTTCATAACGCTTAGTAATTAATTAGTTACAAGCAAACGATGAATATATTCGAAATATAGTATAAATGCTACTACACTCAATACGAATACGCTTAAGGGAGGTTATCAAATATTATAGTCTCTATACTTAAAGCAAATAATAAGTATAAGTCCATTCAACAAACTAAAGATCCTTTAAGGTCAATATATTCAATAAACTTATTTTTTTTGTGAACAGTTTGTTATTGAAAAAAAAAAATTAAAAGAACGAATGCTTTTATAAAAATCCGAGTAGCTCCTCTATAAAGCTTTTTCTACCCAAACATTTACATATAAGGCGAATAATAAGAAGACGGACGGAGAGGTATAGTAAATTACTCTAACAAAACTTGCATACATATTTCCCTATGGTGCAAACGACATGATAAACTTAATACATTTTCATTATGGTTTTGAAACAAGCAAACAACAACAATAGTTAATTTTCTCTTTGAAACAAAAATTTTAATTAAACTTTTTAGTTGCTTTGCATTATTAACTTTAGAAAGTCGTTAACCAAAGAACTATTTGTTAATAATACGGGCGAACATTCAACAGCAACAAAAATAATTAAAAGCAAGCAGAAAAGTTACATTTTCGTGAAATGGAAATTTTGGACACCAAACGTTTGATTAAAAGTAAAACTTATTCGCGTGTCAATCGACCATTAGGGGGCATTACCGTTCGGAACATTTTCCAATCTTCTTACAAATATTTGCTTTTCAAGTCTTTAACTTTTGTCTATTATTCAATGTAATCAAATCGTATCCATGCATAGTTATGAGATCTATGATCATTAAATAACATTTGTTATATTTTTCTGAATGATGCGCACAAAGGAAAGAACTTATTAGCTCGAACTGCTTACTCGTATACTTTAGTATACCTTAGCACATGCAATGAGTATAAAAGAAGAACAAAAACAATTTCAATTAACGACCGAATATGCAAAAAGCAAAAATTATAATTTATCTCAAATTTTTTGCAATCACAAAAGCGTATACAGATAATAAAATGAAATAATGTGTAGTTATCGATAAAAATTATAATCTTCGCTTTTGCCATAAAATTCATGCGGTTGACTAAATTTAGATTTTTATTTGAAACGTGTTTTTATAACATTAGTTTACAGACTATCAAAAGTGTAAAGTGTAAGCAAATGTTATGGAAAGGTGAGAAAAATAGCAAAGATTATTGTCTCCAAATGGCAAAAGTTTAAAAATAAATAAATTAAAATCAACTTTATAAACGGAGAAGATTTAATAATTAATAATTTAATAATTAATGAACAAGTATAAATTAATTATTAAATGAAAAATCTAGTATATGACACTTTTTCTCTTAGTCTTCTTATCTAATTGGGTTCACCTAGAAAACATATTTTCAAAGAATTTACATGATTACTCAGTCTGACAAGATATTTTGAAAAAAAGATGTTGAATTTGATTTTTAACTAAAGGAACATCCATCCAGGTCATCATGAATAAACCCTAAACAACACTTACTTATAAATAAATTTTAACTTATAGTCTTGTCTAAAAAAAAATAGATCTTTATCAGCTAGTGGTCATCCTATTCCCTTTTTTAGTACATGAATTCATTTCATTCATAACTCAACTATAATGATAATAATAAAGGGCTTTTATACTTACCGCTGTAAAGAGAAAGAAAGAAAAACGGTGAGAGACACAGAGAGAAAGAGAGAGGGAGAGGGAGAAAGGAAGGGAGAGAAAGAGAGCGAAAGGAAGTAATCGGATTTACCAGGAGCGTAATTTTGTAAGCAAACGACAATTTCCAGAATGGAAGATGGCGAGAGTCTTCGATAAGATCTGTTGACGCTGTAGATAGAAATTTTGCTATCTACAGACTTGACGTAAATGAGGGAGTATATTTGAAGAGTAGCAAAAGCAAATTTGCTCAAATAATAAGATTTTATCGAAGACTCTCACTATTCTCTATTCTGGAGGTTCTTTTGCATACTTACCCTTCACAACTGAAATGTCTGCATTTGCCAATGAGCAACATCGAAAGTAACTTTTAATGTTGAGAAGACATTATTTCATCTTATTGAAAACGAAATATCAATGATGTTAGAAAAATAAAAAAAGTAAATAAGAATAAATAATGAACCAAAATAAAATAAATAAAATGAAAATAGTAGATAATAAAATAAACAAAATAATAAGTAAAAATAAAAATAATTAATAATAAAGAAATAAATAAAATAAAAGTATAAAAATAAAACTGATAAAATAAGCAAAATAATTTCCGATGATTTAGCTTTTCTACAAAACAAGGAGATAATATGAAAAGAGGACTCAACACGAATAAAACAAAATAAATAAAAGTCGATATTGAGAATGTAAAGTGATTAACAACAACTGCTGCTACACATACGTTCATATTCTTAATGCTATTCAAGCGAATTTTGTCGGGGAATTTTTGCTGATCAAAAATACTGTTCGAAAGTAAAATTACGCTTAAATAAATTATTAAAACTAGAAACCCAAAGGGGACATTACGAAGAAATTTCTTAATAGTTTTTTAGTAGAATAATATAGAGCCATCTGGATTGGAGGTCTCAGTAAGACGACCAGTATGATGCATAAACGTTTCGACTACAGGAATATAACCAATCAGCTCCATCGTTAGTAATTCTAATGGAAGATATAGCGAAGAAAATGCGTGACACAATCCAACGAAACATTATTATTATCATAAAAACTCATTTGGAAAAACAAAAAAATACTAGAAATCTGTAATATAAATATTATTTAGTATCAAGAGATGCTGATGATTTAAATTAAGTCTTAAAGTTATTCTACAATAAATACATCTGCGTTATTTTACATTACAACGACCAATGTCGTGTGGGGGAATGTGTTATTCCACACAAACGGTGTGTAAGGTAATGCAAACATTTAAATTTTGTTAAGGCAATAACACAAAATTTTCCAGCTTCTCTCTCTCTTTCTCTCTCTCTCTCTTTCTCTTTTTCGGAATGATAATATTCATTAGCAAAGCTTATACTAACCATTAAATAGAAATATAAATTAAGGAAAATATAAATTAAAAAGCGTTTAATGTCCACATGCGTACTTATCATTCAAGCTACATGAATTTGATATTCTGAATCTGAAATTCTGTAAATTACTGAAACGTGAAATCACATGTCCGGGATTGTCCGCACAATAATTCCAAGACAAAGCGTTGTCTGTGGCTTGTGGAATCATCTTGTTGAAACCAGGTATGCTCAACATCGATATCTTTAATTTCGCACGAAATAAAATTTGGTGATGATTTGTTTATAGCGATCGGAATTGTGCGCGTCGTATAATGGAAAAATTTGAGTCTTTATTGATGCTTGCGCTAACACTATCAAAATTTCTGGGCGAGCGAGTTTCGATAATATGTGAATCTTAAATAGTCTGTTACAGACCAAGTTTCTTCAAACTTCTTACGAATTTGGCCTTTAGTGCGCTTAGACGGATGATTATGTCGACCATAATCTGGTTGTAATGCACAAAAAGTATCTATCACAGGATCAGTATTTTTGTAGTAACTTTTTAATCTTTTGACACTTTCAGCGGTTGTTAAGCGATTCATGTTGCAAAATGGCAAACGTTAGTCGAAACCTATGATGCTCTGTATGGTAGTTCCGTCTTACACATGTTATTGAAATAAGATCATCAAACGCGGACTAAGAAATGGTTGACCTTATATAAATATTTCTAAGAAGTCAATGTGAAAATGGCCTGAAGCAAACAAACCAAAATTCAACAAAATATTTTGCAATTATAATAAACTGATATGAATTAATGAGCATGAGAGGTACAAATCTCTTATTTGCTTCATATGCGTATATACTTATCCAGTATATTATGCACACTAACTGTTCAGAGTTAGTCCTCAAACACTGATGTGCCAACAAAGTGTGTGTTGTTATTAATGTATTTAAAATGATCCGTTACATGCTTATGTGAGTTTGTTGACATTTCATTTTCTTCTAGTATTTGGTAGTAATTATATCAACTCTCCGGCACATTGAGAGTCTAATTCTTCACCCTGTATGCTACATGATTACAATATAATGCTTATGCAAAACAAATTTACTGAGCATTCATTTTCTATTGATATAAATAATTAATGTAGTCATGAGTATAAGTAAAAAGAAATACACTGTCTTTCAGAAGTCTGCAAACAGGTCTTTCTATATTTAAATAATTAAAAATAACTTCTTATGAAAAGATAAATTTCTAGTGCTTTCGCATTGAGTTATATTTTCAAATATACTTTTAAAATGAAGTAATTAACAGAAGTTTGATTAAATATCCTTTGATTAACTCGATCGAAATCATCACAAATTCATTCGCTTGTTTTACGAAACTGTTTTCAACAGAAGAAAAGAAATGAAAGTTAGAAATACGATGATCATCGCAACAATTCTTATAAAACTAAGCATGTGACGTGCATAATTATTGGTTTTCGTTAAGAAAAAAAACCTGCAATTTCCTCTCTCCATTTCTCTTCTTTTCTTTTTTCTATCTTTCATTAGTTAGAAGTTAAAAATTTTTAAATACATTGAGTAACTCTTGACGTCTATACTTTCTTCACGTTAAATAACGTGATCGATAAAACAATGTCTGTTCGCTTGCAATTTCAAACACTAACAAACAATTAGTTTCCAAATAATAATCGTTGTCGTTAGTATTAACATTAAGAAGAAAATAATAATATAATATGTCACACCCATCTTACCTCTCAAATAGAGTCGTCATAGATATTCAGCTTTATCGTTCATGTTTAAGAGTCGTCTATTCTGCGCCTTGGTTATTTTTACTTTGAATTTCGTAATGGTTCCATTGTTCATAGCTCTTAAGGATTTAGGAGCAGCATCTTTCGAATTAAGCATCATAAGCACAAACGTGATTCAGCGCGAAAAATATTATTATTAAAAAATACCCTTTTTGGAAATATATCAACAGAATAAAATGAGTGTTTTTCTATTTTTTAAGATGATGTTTAAAAATAAATAAAAATGAAAAATATTTGAAAACACCAACATAAATATATATACACAATATTAATAAATTATATTATGAAGGGTTTATATTTCTTTGATATTCAAGAGTTCACTAAAGTAAACGAAAATTTGTAGATATTTTAAATTTGTCCGCATACTGTTTAAAAGCAGTACACGACATGCTTGTGGAGACGCTTACGTAGATAAATAAATCCAGTTATTTTTCGCAAAATGTGCTTAGCAATTAACTTAATTTGCATAGTTTGTAAACAGTATATTTGCTGAATAATTACATACGGATATCTGCAAAGTTGCTGTAAAGTAATTGAATTAATATGGACCCAAAAACAGATTCAGACAAACAAGAAGAAAATGTACTTTAAATGAATGTTTTTTAAAAAGAGCTTTCATTAGAATATTTAAATATATTTTTTATTAAGAGGTTGCTGTGACAATACCTATGCTTTAGGAATTACTTTTGTCTCTTCTTCTGCTACTTCTAATTGGCTTTGAAAAGGATTTGTGTTGAACTTTAGACAAACGTTTATTGCAGGCTACAAATTGTTAATAACAGTATATTGAAATTTTTATGTACACCCTACACCTTTTGCAATACGAAGCTTATTAAATATTATCCAGAAGGACTTAAAGCAGATTTAATAGGATTGGTTCTATCAATTTAAATATATTTGTTAGTCTGCATTATGCGCAAAATTATTGTGTGTTTATAAAATGAATACGTTTTCCGCATGGATTTATGTGAATTGTCTTTGCTAAAATGTGGGCTAGCTTCAAGACCTTTTGAAATTTAATTACAGACGCATTAGGATGATAGCCCACTTACCTATGCAAAAAAAAATTGGATGATAGTAATAGACATGCCAATTCAAAATATTTGTAGTAAATTTGATTGTTAACAAAAAAGAAAGACCAAAAATTATATGAAATAAATTTTATTTAAGTATTTTCCAGCGTTACCCACCGCATTCTTTCGTTATCCGTCACAGATGTTTTTGATGAAATATGAAGTCCATGTGGTAAGAATTTCATAATCTTCGTTATATTGCGTCGTAGCGTGGTTTTGTAATAAAGGAAAAAGCGCTGCTTACTTAGAAGGCTTTAACATTTATGTTGAACACATAAACGCATAGGAAATAGTAATTATGAACTCTTTTAACTATAATGTTCCCTACTTTGGATCATGATGTTAAGTATTTCGGATAGCATTTAGAACCTTTCAACATATATCAAAATCTGGTTTGTAACTTTTGTCAAAGTACAAGCGCACTGTTCATGATGAATAATAACAATAATTTTTTTTTTTAATTTTTTATAACATAAGACATGATGTAGCTTTTCATTTATGTTTGTATTTTATATTTTTCTTTAGTTTTTGTAAGCATTTGTTTATATTTCCATGCTGCTTTATTATCAATTACCCTAGCAAAGACACGTACCAACTGTGAAGTTAGCCCCTCTTTTAGCGAAGAGAAAAAAGGGGGCCAGACAAATGGGGGCTAACTTCACACCAGTTAACAAACGTTAAAAGCCGCTAAGAAATAATTATTTGCAATAGAAAAGAATTTTCATAAGATTCTTCAAGATAGTATTGAGTTCGAACGGTGTGTTTTCTACAATCAAAAAATAATGCTTAGTCAAGACAGGAAATTTGAAAGCAAGCGTTGTAGCGCTGCCATAAATGCCGAACTTTTAAAAAAATGACATGAAACCTTGACAGGTTTAGTTTAGAAGTTTTTTTTTATAGTTTGAAACTTTAAAAGGAAGATGGAATTGTCGTTAGTGGTGATAATCTCGGGAAATTTTAAGCGTAATAAAATGTTTTTTTTTTTTAAATGTTAATATATCTAAACATTGTTTATAATATGATGTGAGTTTTCTACACACACACGTGAAGCATGTATACGATGTTATTTATTCTAAATGTGAAATAAACTTATTTATCCATTTTCAATATGAAATCAAGCTTACTTACTATTCAAGCACTTAAGGGGGTGGTTACTCGGGTGAACATCTTACAACCGAAAATAAGCAAAAGAAAAATATTGTTGTATCTTGGAATATTAAACTAATCACTTTTGGGACATTTCTTGCTTGGAATAGACACTGTAGCAAACGAGTGTCATAATTATGTGCATCTTCTTATGACTAAGTTAATTAAAGCGTGTGCTCTTTAATAACGTAAAAAGTACTTTTAGAACTTATTGTTAATTTTCCTTTTTCTCAATTGGCAGTCATACAGCTGTTCATGTATTAATCTTCGTATAATTTACAAACACTTGTTTACTTACAATTTTTCTTGATACGCACATTTCCAATCGCTGTTTATTTATTTTCCAAACGATGGAGTATACTAGATTTGTTGTGTTGATTGCAACGGCCAGCAATACGTATCAAAAATCCGTAATCTATTTACATTTCTGCTCAGTGCAAGATTCTGATTTGCTTGATCCGTTGTCAAAGACCTCAACTGAAATAAATTTTGTTAGCTGAAGGCTGCAGATAAAATTTGAAAATAAGTAAAAACTTATCATTTTTAACTCATAGCGGATATTGATATAAAATGCGAACGAAATCTTCACCATAATTATTTGAAACTTTCATGCGAGAATTGCCTTAACCCGTCTAAAACAGCACTCGTAGTATGCTGATATATCTGCGTCATATAAGAGGTATCAAACTAATACTTCCAAACTCCAACTTGTGTTCTAAAAGATTAGTTGCGATTGATCAAATGATCAAACGATGCTTTTGCGACTAAAGAAATACTTTAAAATTTTCATGCTGCTTCTTCTTGCTCGAGATGATGATTCACTTCAAAGCGAATATAATTTTCTTATTTCCTTATTCACAAAGTGTCTTCTTGCAAACATATGGAAATGTAATCTTTTAAACTTACTAGCAGCTAGAATATATGTGCTTGTAATATAAGAAAAATTGTGTAGCAATCCTAAGAGATTTATATAACATTAGTTCTCACAAGGAATTATCATACGCTTTGATTTGAAGTTTGCTACATACATTCTTAAGTTTCTACAAAAGCTGTTGTTAACTCATTCTATTCTCGAGCTGTTCGAGTGTTATTTGTTATATGATAGATTTACATAATCAAGTAGAATATATTCGTATCATATTTTCGAATCAAGTCGTATATCATCTACTATGACGACATTCTTTCTGTGACATTTGTACTTAAATCAACATATTTATTTAGAATTTATTTAAACAATAAACTGTTTGCATTTCAAGCAAATATACTTTTCTTGGTTCACTTAATAAAGCCATACGTTAAAATATAGTTCTGCCGAAGGATATTTTCAATCATTATCCAATGGCGATGCTTGAAAAATTTGAATTTTATTTTGATTGAAGAATTAAATTCTAACATTTCTCAACATAAAATAAAAGATTTCCATTTAGTATTCTTGATTTATTCAGTGTATACAGACGATGATTATAGAACGCTGTGAGTATGGTGAGATTAGAAAATTGTAGAATATTACGAGCCGCTAAAACTGAATGAAAATAAAATGTATACGAACGTCAATTGAACATATTGAACGACGTATTATTCCTAAAAAAGAAAAGCAATAGAGGTTAGCAGACGCAAAGTCAGCCTCCTGCATGCACATTGCAAGAGTTGTCGAGGATACACGATTGTAGGTCCAATGGGAAGTTCTGCGGCATCCAGCGTATCTTCAAGACATAACGCCTTGTGATTATTACCTGTTCTGATTGATGCCGCATAGTTTGGCTAGCACGGGAAATGAGGAAAAAGTGCGCTAATGGATCGATGATATTGTTCTTTCAACACGATACCGCCATATGGCCAGAAAGGTGGGAAAAAGTCGTAGAAAGTAATAGAAAACTTTTTAATTAATATATATTGTATGCATCTCTGTATGTATCTCTTAATAAATTCCTTTTTCAAGTAAAAAAATTATCAGAATACATGCAAGCATCTATTGTAATCAAGAAGCCTTTTTTGAACGTTAGCTCTCTCTGAAATTGTCGCTCATATTTAGATCGCAATTTTTTACTGGTGTGAAGTTAGCATCCATTTGTCTGGCCCCCTTTTTTCTCTTTGCTAAAAAAGGGGCTAACTTCACAGTTGGTACGTGTCTTTGCTAGGGTAATTAATAATAAAGCAGCATGGAAATGTACACAAATGCTTACAAAAACTAAAGAAAAATATAAAATACAAACATAAATGAAAAGCTACATCATGTCTTATGTTATAAAAAATTAAAAAAAAAAATTATTGTTATTATTCATCATGAACAGTGCGCTTGTACTTTGACAAAAGTTACAAACCAGATTTTGATATATGTTGAAAGGTTCTAAATGCTATCCGAAATACTTAACATCATGATCCAAAGTAGGGAACATTATAGTTAAAAGAATTCATATTTACTATTTCCTAAACGTTTATGTGTTCAACATAAATGTTAAAGCCTTCTAAGTAAGCAGCGCTTTTATTTATTGTTAAACAACGATATGACGCAATGTAACGACGAGTTCAAAAGATTATGGAATTCTTACCACATGGACTTCATATTTCATCAAAAACATCTGTGACGGATAACGAAAGAATGCGGTGGGTAACGCTGGACAAAGCTTCAAATAAAATTTATTTCATATAATTTTTGGCTTTTCTTTTTTGTTGACAATCAATACTGCAAGGGCTTTTGAAATTTAATTAAAGACGCATTAGAAGATGACTGCTCTATTTCTTAAGAAAAAAAAAATGAATCGCCAATCGACGACATCTTATCAATCATTACAATCATTAGCGGATTTTATTTGCATTACGCATAATGCTACAAAAAAAGATTGATCGAATGCTCTTACTTACGAATCCTTTTGTTCTACTCTCGCGCATGGTTTTCTTACTCAAATCAATTTAGCGATAGAGAAATTTATTGATTTCTATTTCTATTCTCTTCTATCTCTAACATCAAATATGCATGCGTGCGAATCGACCACGCTAGCCTGCGCACATTTAAGCGTATCAATTACGCCATCACAAACATTGTTGCCGAATATGTATTTTCATGTTTTCTAATTCACTTACATTTGAGAAAAAGGGAAAGAGAATATCGATTACAAGTATGTAAGAGTCGCCTGCTTACTTTTATTTGCTTATACGTAATATAATATACATATAGGCAATGTTTATGAAGAATGTTTATACACTTTTATGCTAACCTGTAAACATGACCTTTTTCGCAATATAAGGAATGTGTTTTACTAGGTATTGTATATATTCTATTAGCTTAGGAAAAATATAAAACTGATGAGTTGTGCGCCTTTAGAACTTCTTAGATTTTCAAGAACATTTCCGAGGCAAGATTTGAATTTTGATATTATGAAACAATATTATTTATTATTATAATTTATTGCAGAATTTAAAGTAGATGCATGCATAGTTCATTTATTTTAGATAACTTAAGAGAGTAAGATAAAATAATATAAATAAAAGAAACAAAACCTGTTAAAGCAAAATTTTAATTATTACAGTAACGATTGTTGTTATTATGATTAATAAACTAAACTAATCTTGCTTAAAATAATTTTTACAAAAAACCATTTAAATATATTCGGAAAATTATCTTTCGAAGGATAGTTTTTTATGCATGATATATGTATATTCCTTCCACATGTACTACATTGCATAAATGTATGATTAACTTGTTTAGAATAATATAGACAAATATGGCTTAGGTCTTCCGAATTTTTTAAAACTATTTTCGACTAATATAAGCTACACTTATTAGGATTAAAACCAGAAAGATTACTACTTTTTGCGAAACGTTCTTCAATATATTTCAAAATATGATATCCGCACGACCAACTGCCTGTTTGTAGTGTTGCATTTTTTACCATTGTTAAATTCCAGTCATCTTCTTTATCCAACCGATGCCAGCTGTTACTTCCAGCAAATTCGTTGTATGTACTAATAAATTTAGCTTTAAAATTTCTAAAGAAGTTATAGCCTTTGTCTATTTATAAAGGATCATAAAATTCTATTTCGTGCATTGTTTTGACAATAGCCATACACCAATGATTCCCGTTTGCATTAACAGTTATTACCATTGAACTTTACAGAGGACTTTCGAAGTTAAGTGAAACGTTGTTAGTTATGCAACTGTAACCAATGTGAGCAGCGAAATAGTCGACTTCTTCATTGTTTTCCAAAAGATAACCTAAAATATACCTAATTATCTCGTCACTCAACCATTTATTTTCTGATTTGGAAGATGTGGAAGTAAGAGATAAATAATCTCTATTTGTTTTATAATAACGACCGTTTTCCTACAAGGTAATTTATGATCTCTCCTGAAGTTGATGTTATAGAACAACCATGCTCTATAGAGCGAAGACTTTCTTCTAATACAGGGGAAAGAATAATTTGCTCTTGTCTTGAATTTTCAACCTGAACATCTGATTTCAAAGCGCTATTGTTCGAATTTGGAGAAAATTCAAAACATTAAAAAGTAGTGTTAAAACTTCGTGCACTGTTCAACGACCGAGGACAAGCTAACAGAGACCTATAATTTTGTTCCTTCAATTTAACGAATTTACTGGTACGTAAAGAAAGTAATTCCCTTTTACCCCAAGATTGCGGTCCTACCTGGGCCATAGGTCTCCCGGACCATAATAGAAAGTAAGAAAGAAAAAAGATAGAAATTTGTAAAAACATAGAAATGTGTAAAAACATAGAAATTTGTAAAAATATAGAAATTTGTAAAAATATAGAAATTTGTAAAAACATAGAAATTTGTAAAAACATAGAAATTTGTAAAACATAGAAATTTGTGAAAACATAGAAATTTGTAAAAACATAGAAATTTGTAAAAACATAGAAATTTGTAAAATCATAGAAATTTGTAAAAACATAGAAAGTTGTAAAAACATAGAAATTTGTAAAAAACAGAAATTTGTAAAAACATAGAAAGTTGTAAAAAAACATACAAGTTTGTGAAAACATAGAAATTTGTTTCTGATGAATTTTGAAGTCCATGTGGTAATAATTCCATAATCTTTTGAACTCGTCGCTACATTGCGTCATATCGTTTCATGTAGTGTTTCATGTATATAGGAAATGGTACATATTGACACTTTTCACTACCCTACTTTGGATCACGAAGTTAGGTTTTTCTGATAGCTTTTATAACTCTTTAATATATATCAAAAAATTGGTGGTGTATTATTTCTTAAAAAGTTTTTATAATGAGGTTTGTACTTTGTGATTTTTGTCAAACTACAAGCGCACTCTGCATGATGAATATTGTTAAATAATTATTTTTTATATTTTTTATAACATAAGGCATGATTTTGTTTTTCATTTATGTTTATATTTTCTATTTTTGCTTAGTTTTCGTAAGTATTTTGATTATTTTTCCATCCTGCTTTATTATCAATTATCTTAGCAAAGTCATTTTTAGCAAAGACGCAAACGTCAAAAATTTTTGGGGGCTAACTTCACACCAGTGTTTGTTAACAGTGTGATACGAATGAAAATTATGCTGATGGCAGTAGAAAAACAAAAGAACTATTTATTGTCGTTATTCTCTTTCCCTTTTTCTCTAGATATAGAAAAAAATACTACTTTTCGTATAACCGAAAACACATATTCGGCAGCAATGTTTGCGATGGCGTAATTATTACACTTAAAGGTTAGGGAAGTAGCGTGATCGATTAATACGCAGGCATGTTTGGTGTTAGAATAGAATAGAAATAGAAATCAAAAAGTACTCTATCACTAGATTGATTTCCGTAAGGAAAACGTGTGCGAGAGTAGAACAAAGGAATTCGTAAGCAAAGGCAATCGTGCAATCTTTTCTTGTAGTATTATGCGCAATGCAAATAAAATCCGAAAATGATTGTAATGATTGATAAGGTGTCGTCGATTGGCATATCTATTACTATCATCCATGTTTTTTTGCTTAGGAAAGAGAGCATTCAATCTAATGCGTCTATAATTGAATTTCAAAATGTCTTGCAGTAAAATTGGTTGTTAACAAAAAAGAAAACCCAAAAATTGCTTAAAATAAATTTTATTTAAGGCAATGTCCAGCGTTACACGCCACGTTTTCCTATCTTTCTGTTCAAATATGGATTGCATGTGGAAAGAATTCCATAATCTCTTCAACCCGTCCATACATTGCGTCACATTGTTGCTTAGTGATGAAAGAAAAAACGGTGCTCACTTAGGAGTCTTTAACATTTAAGCTGAACATATAAACATATAGAGAAAGGTAGATATGGACACTTTTGACTATAATGTCCCCTACTTTGGACGACGATTTTAGTTTTTTTTGACAGCTTTTGGGAGCCTTTAAGATATATGAAAATACTCAAGCTGTATTATTTCTTTATTTAGTGATAGCTTTAGCACAATAATACCAGACCACAATTTCGTACGTTGAACAAAATAACAAAATTTTCGGAAAATATGGCTAAAAATTTACTTACTGTCGGAAATTTTTTTTTGAAAAAACGGACTAAAATCTGACATAATTTAATTAATCGAAAAATCCCATGATGCTTACTAAAGAATTTTTCGACTCCATCTAAAATTTCAAGGCATGAACGGATGAGAAATTTATGTAGTCAGCACTGAGGTAAGCTCGAAAAAAATATTGTTTAGGGAAAAAACTTTTTAAAACTTCTTAAAACTTAAAAGAGATAAATGAATATATTTAACCATCGTGCAAAAATGGATCTCGTTGATCCTCAATCACATTTCCAATACTCGAAATCGCCAATTTAGAATGGGATATGCGGAAATATCAAAAAACGAATAGAGTCAATAGAACCATTAGGAAAGTCACGGTTAAAGATAGATTCTAAGCTCTAAATTGAAAGCGAAAGTATACGAAATACTTTACAATTTTTTCGCTTTGATCTAAAGGAAACCAATACGTGTTTGCTTTCCTAATATTAAAACAAAAAAAATGTTTAGCACTATTTTTCTTTTCTTTCATTAAATAAATAAATAAATAAATTTATATATAAAATATTTCAGCATATTTAAGAGAAAAGCTTTAAAAACTAACGTTTATAATCCTTAGCATTCTGTAGTAAGATTTTCTTGTTATACGTCATCTGTTTAAAACAACGAACCAATATTGTTTGCTTTTCTCTCTTGAGATTCTTTAGTTACCCTGTTTTCTTTCATATGCTTGGCATGTATGTGATACGTTTGCTTTCTATCTCATTCTCTGATAGTACATGGATATGAAACAAGTTTACGTTAGCTCGGTGAAAATGTAAAATTTAATGTCTGCCGTCTGTTAATAATTATAGGACCGTACAATGGAAATTGTCCCCATTTGCCATTAAAGCTAGAAGAAATAAAAGTAGTTAGCTTTAGTTGGTGAATCTAAGGGTTCTTTAATAAACATGGAAAGGATGGTAGACGTAGTTAAATTGATTAAAAATGATTTTGTTTTAAAAATTCAATGAATATATTTATTATGATAGTAGTACTCTCTATTTAAACCATGTACTCTCTATTTAAACCATAAGCAAAAGTTATACAACGATAATCTTATAAGGGACAAAATAAAATGAATCGTAATTTAATTCATAATTAAAATTTTAATATTAGGTTAAGTATAGCCAAAAGTAATATAATCATTTCATATTTCAGTTTATTCATTTTTACATACGTACGTCAATCCTTCGTGTGATCGAGTGATAGTAACTTGATTATTATGTTCAATATTTTTTAGACAACCTAATATAGAATAATGTATTCTTTTCTTCTGCTTTGTATTATAGACGTTATTGTTCTCTGTTGCTGTCTCCTTACAGTTTTATATTTTAACAATAGAAGTTCAAAGGTCATTGTTATACTTGCAATTCAAATGACGCTTCAAATTTCGAGCTTTTTGTTACATGTTGCCCTTAAGAATTAAGTTATGCCTTAAGAGGATAACAAACCCGAATGTTTTGTCTTTTCTTTTCTTCTTCATCCACTTGATAACATTGTGTGCAATTGGCTTCGTGTGGGTGCTAGCTCTATATGCGCAATAGCGCGTGGGTTTTATATTTGTTTGAAAGTATCCGTTTAGGCAAAGCTAAGCACATTGTTTCAACGAAAAAGCACGTCATTTAATCGTATTAAATGAATAATGTTTTAATACAAACGTCAAACGCACAAGAAAGAACAAAATAGAGAAAAAAAAGTAGACGGTTGGCACCAAGTTAGTCACTTTCAATTATTTGTCTCATTCATTTCATTTATTTATCTATATTCTGAAAACAAGTAGCGTGAATGCAGTATACCCATAAATTTACTTCTTAGCTTTTTTTGAATTTAATAAGCAATGAATTCATCCGTGACATTAATCCTTTCTAAAGATAGCTACGTAAGTGTACAATTGTTTTCTATTGAAGTCCCATTTAAACTATATCTCAGTTCATTAAATAATTTACTACACTCTGTTAAATCTCACTAAAACATAAACGCCCCTTATTATGATTTTACGTTGAACTCTGCAGTTTATGGTTCAATAATCATGTCATCAGTTTTATTATCTTATTATTAATATATATTATAGATAATATATTATATATGATATGATATAGTATATATCATATAAATTATATATTATGTATATATATTATATATGTATATATATTGTGTATTGTATATTGTATATTGTATACTACACATTTTTTTGATTACTCTTTATGTGTGTTACTGAGGGAGTGATGGTCTTGCGTTGGAAGATCTAAGGTTTTGTTTGGTACATTTTTTGCAATATTTGATTGAGAAAAAATTTAAATAAACACAGTAGCACGGCATTTAAACACTCAAATTTCCAACTTATATATTACAGTTATAATTGAAGTCGATAGTGCTATTAATTTAATATTGGTTTTCGCATATACGTCTCATGTTCTATCGGCAATGACTGGATCAAGCACTCTTGAACTGTTAACTAATAATCCCTATTCAAGTTTCAGTGCATCGACAGAGTTTAAAGGTTTCCTCTTTTCGTTGTTACTAAAAAATATATTAATTTGATTAAGTCTCTGATGCTTTTCTCAGTTCATTTCCTATACAAGATGCTTTTTAAAGTGAATAGAAAATTTCCTATTTATTATAGTAATAGCGGCCTAAGTTGGAAAGCTTCATCCTTAATGCCACTGAAACAGTTCTTTTGACAATTATTCTGGATGGAAGAAAACATAATTAAATCGTAATATACGAGAATGTTATTAAAAATATATTTAAATATTAGAAAAAAATTATTTTTTAGAAGTACTAAAAAGTGACAACACCGTAGCCATTCTAGCAAAGCATGCTTAACTTAGGCCAGGCCGCGGCTCATTATGTAAAATGGTTTGTGCAAATTCGCATATGAAAAAACAATTTAATCTATATATTGTATGATGAAACACGTAGTGAATTTAAAACCATTGATTTTTATTCGATTCACGAGTATTTGAATAAAAAAGTGTAATTCTTGTCGATTTTCGTCCAAAACAACGTCAATCTTTTGTCAATAAAAATAATCCGCCGATAACCATTTCCACCAACCACCAAAAACTTTCTAATTTATAAACTGACAGATGCAATGACACAAAATATCTGACAATTGTTAATGACAATTGTGCAAACTTAATAAAAAAAAAACCTACCTTCATATTCGAAACGCTCTCGTGTTTAAAATAAATATTTTTCTTATTTTTTTGAAAGTATGTTAATATTGTAATATCTTTTTTCATCCCGTGTTCATAGGAAACAAATTTTAATGTAATCAACTGTTTATTATTTGAAATTTTTTTAAATTTACTTTAAGCCAAACAAAAAAGGATATGAGAAACGTAAAGTACGTATGGTGGATATGATTCCTGCCTATAACAAAAAAATCAAGAAAAGAGAGAACTACCTGCATTTTGACGTAGCCTGACGTCTCAGGCGATATATATCATTAAACGTATTAAATAGCGATCAGAAGTTCTATGTTCTGTGGTGATTCTTACAACGATAATATTGTAATTGTTTTTTAATTTCTTGATTTCATTTTAATGGTTAATGCAAGCTTCTCATGCTTCTATTTACAATTGATTTGTAATGATAATCTAAGAACGACAAGTTTATATTTACTCTCATATTGATTAAGAATGTAAGCATATTTCTGAGACATGTGTCTGGAATCTGCAGCGTTAATGGCAATTCCAGTATTTTCAATAATATTTAAATGCTGTATATATAAAAAAGTTTTTGTAAATATCTTGTAAAACAGATATTGCCATAATGTCTTTGAATGTGAGCGAGAATACTTAAAAACACAATTTTATGAGCACATTATTCATCAGGTAATGAAAACCACTTAAAAAGTCTTTGAGTGCCTCTAACGACGAATGATGGGATTGGAGGTTTATTTTTGCTCTTAAAAAATTAATATAAACAAATAAGAAACAAAAACGGAGCACACCTTTTTTATCCACCACAGGTTCTCCTTATACTCAGTATGGGGGCATGGACACTTTGTCATAATATTTGTAACACCCAAAAGGAAGCATACGAGACCATACAAAGTGCATATAATATCTCGATTAATGTCAGACTCTAAACCGATCTAGCCCTGTCTGTCCGTCTGTGTGAGGTTGAGGTGATTATTTGTGATTATGGGCTAAATTGGTCAAAAGACTAACAATAAAGCCTAAACTTAAAATTGTAATTTTTTATTCCCTACTCATAAAGTTTAGATGGAATACAGAAGGTTGAAATTGTCCAAAATTATTTAATTGAGCAAAGATGCAAAAATTGAGCCATGCTCATACAAAGTTATACACGATTAAAATTTCATTTTTTTTCACTTATTTGGCATTTTCTACTTAAAGAAGAAAGAACGATGACAATTATTCTGTACATTTTACACATGAAGTTATGGCATAATAAAATGAACGATGATGGGTATACATGAGTCGGATACACTTGAATATAACTTCCTTACTTGTT
Source organism: Glossina brevipalpis (assembly GCA_000671755.1). Classification (NCBI taxonomy): domain Eukaryota; kingdom Metazoa; phylum Arthropoda; class Insecta; order Diptera; family Glossinidae; genus Glossina; species Glossina brevipalpis. Next base: position 9,755,767 of record KK351011.1, on the reverse strand, counting down.
CCTAGTTTTTTTACAGTTTTGCTTCTATTTTCTTTTATTGTACCTGGAGTAAATGCTTTATGGTTGTAAATATTGCTCAAAGTAGATTTGCGTTTTTTAAAAGCATTCTACGGTAGAACTTCTGCAAAGAAAAAAGAAACCGATAACAAATTTCCGAAAACAAGAAAAATGGAAATTATGAATAAACACTTCGCCGCAACAATTCCTATAAAACGAAGCATGTGAAGTTAATTAATTGGTTTGGTAAGAAAAACTTGCAGTTCTCTCTCTATCTCTCTTTCTCGCTCTCTTCCTCTTTTTTTAATGGGCGTAGTGGCAGCGTACTGGCAAATGGCCCTACGACATTTCGGCAAGATAGGGTCGGAAAAGCTTGTATATTGCCTCGAGATTGGACCTTATGGATCTAATCTCATGCTACATCCCCTTTCTTCGAATGAGAATAGTAGTTTGAATGCAGCCTTCGTGTGGCTTTACTTCGGAGGATGCCGTGCAACAAGGTGCCGTATTTCCTCCATCCTTTCATATACTTCGGCATGAATGCTACTACTGATCTGATGAGCATATTTCTCAAACATGCCCAAGTCGAACAGAAGAGAACAGTATAATCATGCATGCTTTGACGCAGGCCGCAGGCATTATCTGCTCGCACATTAAAGCAACAATGAGCAACAATGAGGAGCAATATTGCTGCCCTGTTGAAGCTTCAGTTAAGAAAAAACTTGTTTCTCCGTGTTTTCTTCTCACCCACTGTTTACCATCTGGGTTTCGGGCGTAAGTCTACCCTCCTTGCAAATCGTTTTTCCATTGCTATTGCCACGCCATTAACATATATTATTGAATAGGTATTTATAGTAGTTGTTCTATCTACCAGGCTATTTCTCTATCTCTTTCTCTGGCGCTTTGTCTCTCTCTCTTTCACAATTTTCTCATTTTCAATTATATCCAGCTAGTGAGAAGCATATAACAGAACTCTTTGTAATTGCTTATATCATACATGTACCTGCCTCAGAGGAATTTTTTAAAATTAATTTTTACCAACCTCTTTACTGTCTTACAAATTTACAAACATGTATGGTTAGATTTTATGACTACATCATATACATATGTATTCTTCGATGTGGAGATGTGGAGATGCGTGATGATATATATATACTCTATGGATATCTAATTAATTCTTAGTATGTACGGTCATCGCCTCATTACCTGAATACCAACGTTTGTATTTAGTACAAGATATTGACATAAGAGTCCAGCTTGGCAAAAGCGTGCAAATTTTTGATGTCTTACATGCAAGATAATTAGTAACATAGCCTCACTCATTAAACAATTAACGAAGATATTAAATAATTAAGTAATTATTACTGCGCTAAGGAGGCAATTCTGAGATAATTCGAATCTTCCCGGTAAATTTAAAGCCAATATCTTCATTTTCGGGACCAGGAGAATGTTTGCCATAAAAATTATCCAGAATTAGAATTTGATATCGATCAAGCAAATGTATGTGCCTTAAGTGCCTTTTATTCTGCCGAAATAAATACCATCCTTCGGTAGGGGGTATAATAATACGCGTATTTTCGAACTCTGTAGACGCTCTAGGAGTACGTCAAACGTTGCTGCAAAGCTATGCAATAATGTATGTTGATGAGTTGATTTTTCAAATAAAGTCATAGAATCGAATTAAAAGTATTACTGATGTGAAGTTAGTCCCCAAAAATTTTTGACGTTTGTGTCTTTGCTAAAAATGATGATGATTTGCTAAGATAATTGATAATAAAGCAGGATGGAAAAATAATCAAAATACTTACGAAAACTAAGCAAAAATAGAAAATATAAACATAAATGAAAAACAAAATCATGCCTTATGTTATAAAAAATATAAAAAATAATTATTTAACAATATTCATCAAGCAGAGTGCGCTTGTAGTTTGACAAAAATTACAAAGTACAAACCTCATTATAAAAACTTTTTAAGAAATAATACACCACCAATTTTTTGATATATCGTAAAGGGTTCGAAAAGCTATCAGAAAAACCTAACTTCATAATCCAAAGTAGGGAACATCATAGTGAAAAGTGTCAATATGTACCATTTCCCATATACATGAAACACTTAAATCAGCATAAAAAATTGTTAAGAAATAATTACTCTCCAGTTTTTTGTTTGTTCCACATGTAAATACGGCAAGGAAGTCAACCAAAATTGTCCTTCGAAAACTGTCGAGTCTATGTTCTGAAAAATTTTCTTTTTTTTCGATATCACTTTTCATTTTGTTAAAATAAATTCAGAAAAGTTACTTCACTTTTAGCGGTGGTATCATCCTTTAAATATCGACTTGTTATTGCCATAAAAAGAGTTATTTAAAGTAATATTGTTTTCCTTATGGGCTGATATATAAAATTTTCTCGTCTATTGGCTGCATGCACATGTAAGTTAATTTGAAACACGTAATTAAAATACGTGGTTACGTTACGTAGATACTCACACGAGCAGCGCCTTTACAATGAAAGGCAGCCATTATACCATTGAAAAAAAATATTTTTTCTTCAATTCTACTTTAGTTTAGTCTTTATTTTCTTTTTTGACGTATTTTTTGTGCATATTATTTTTTTACATTCACTATCAGTAGTTGAGAATGCAGTTTAATTAAATTTTATCATCCATTTGCAAAAAACGAACGCACAAAAAAAATACTTGGGGGGAGGAATACGTTTTGTTCGCGTTCTTTTCATAAATCGAATATAATTGTTTTTGTTTTTTGAAATTTAATTAGCAGATCTGTCGTTAGAGTTCAAACTATCTGCCAATCAATTCTTAAATTATATTCTGCGTAAAAATCGAACTGTAGCGTATAGGTAGCTGAAACAAACACAAGAGAGAATCCAATATCCCTTCACTAAGTGGCGATGGATACAGAAACTGCTACGAATAGAAACAAAGCACATCATGGTGAAGAAATTTTGCAAATTCTACTCGTCCGTAGTTAGAATCCCTTGAAGTTTAAAGAGTATTTTGTCAAAAATATTTAAAATTAATAAATTGACCTAATTTACAGGTGAATATATCTTTAGGATGACGTTTGATCTTTTTTAAAGTTGATGCCTTTAAAACCATAATAATTTTATTATTTAAAAATTTTCTTCTTCATTAACTTTATTACTTTCCTTCTTTGTAGGTTATAGCGTAACGAGTTACCACATTTAGACATGCATTCTCCAATTGAGGAAGTCTTCAGTACGTCCGTCCTTTGCCTTATTGCTCATCTGCTAGTGGTTGCGGGAGCATTGGAGCATTAATTTTGATTCTAATGTTTTTTTTTCTTTTCTAATTTTGTTTAAATCTATGTTTCATAATCTTTATTTATTTTTTATTCTTTTTGCATGTTTTACTTCACAATATATATTTTTCTTAATGTTCTTAAAGTTTAATGTTAAAAATGCTGATGATAATTCTGTTAATCGTTTCTTCAAAGGCTATGTCGAAACCAAATAGTCGTAAATGCTTAGGGTATAGGAAACCTGTCAGCATTTAGTTAATGTTCCGACGATTGAAACCGGTCACACTATTGTAATGAACTACGAAATGCAAAAGATGTTTGATTGACGCCACTCTTGAACCCTTACATACATTACAATCACAGAAGAAAACTTTACAAAGCTTTCGATCAAGATGAATAATAACGTGTGAGATTTTTTTTCACTTCGGCAAGAAATTCTTACCAACTCCATTTGAATAACATGGAATGGCTTTTACAGTCAACGGCGTCTCAATAAGAGTGCACTATTTATATTTTCTTTTTTCAAGTAAATGGCAACTCTGATATTTGGCAGCTGTCATTTATGATTGTTACCTTGATTAAAAATGGAGCGCACACAAAAGAAGCATGCGTGAAACCCATTACCCAAGTGAATGTCGTTTTTTCGCAAAAAGATCCTCTTCGCTAATGGGGCGTATTTCCATCTGAATGTGGCTTCGCAAATTAACCAAACTCGTTCAAGAAGAAGAAGAAAAATCGCAAAATACATTGATAGCAATACGACGTCTTCTGAAATATCCGAACTTAGAAATGTAATTTTCATAACTATTGGAATAATTTACGGCATCACAAGTAAAAGATGTCTTCACAAAAATGGTAAACTTTTAGAACTTTTCTCGAATTTTATATTGGTTATGAAAATGGTTTGGTTGTTAAATCGTCTCTATAACATTTCCTATACTAATCATAAAAGTCCAACCAGCAATTGTTAATATATTTAGGTTCGCCTTTAAATATGTACAACGAAAGATGTTCTTATGTAGTTTTCGAATTAATCGAGAAATTAACGCTTATTACACCGTAGCAACTGTAATATCCTTACGCGTTGCATAAGTCACAATCCAGAAACAACTATCCTGTGCCGTTCTGCTTCTCTCATCATTGTGCATATGTCATTTTTTCTTCCTTTCTTTCCTTTCTTTCTTCTCTCTTACATCTTCTGGGGGCAATTGTGTAATCCTTAAATTGGGCATAAACACTATCAAAAAGAGAAAACGAAAAGAGCAAGGCCCCTATATCGCGACGTGGTGGGGCATAGTGTTTAGCTAGTGCCCTTATGAAATTAATTTTATTTCATTTTTTTTTATTTTTCAATTGCTTGCCTATGAATGTATAAAAAGAGAGAGAACTTGGAAATATTTCCATAATTTTTAGTTGGGTTTCCTTTTTAAACAATATCCTTTCTAAGCATTCTTTACAAGAAAAAAAAAGTTATAGTCCTATAAAGTTCGAGTTTAATCTTATTGCGAGCGCTTTCATTTTCTATTTTAAAACTAGTGACGCTGGTGTAAGGAAAACTTTAACCATTTAAGGGGCAACGACATGTTTAACGTCTTTTACAATGCAAAGCTTTATGCTAACAATTTTGTTAAGAATTGTAATTTAAAAATCTGGTAAACCACAATAAAATTTGAAACGTGAAAGTAATAAAATAATTGCATTATGAAGGATCACATTAAATTAAAAACTTAGAACTCATCACAATTCCTAAAATTGCCAAAAAAATACACATAATAAGTAGAAACTTCGATCCATTTTCTACAGCAGATTATACATGCAATGTTTCCCAATGCTGCTGCCAAATTGAATCCACAGATTTAAACTTTTGTGAAGGGGAAAATAGTTACTGCGGATATTCTGAATTTGATATTGATCTATAGATTGTACACTTTATAAGGTATCTTAAGCTTTTTTCTTGATGTAACAATATTTTGTGTCTTATGGGAGCTGGTAACCAGGATGAACTAAACGTTAACTGAAACGTAAAAAATCATGAATACATCAGCACATCATCAAATGTCTGTGACTCTATATTAGAAGGTATTAAATGTGTGAAGTGTATTTGCACTGACGAACTTAACGGAAACAACTGATGCAATTGAATCCGAAGATACTGAATGGAATTGTACAAAAGCATAAAAATGTTCAGTATCCAAATATCTCTGGCTGGTACTGAACTGGTACGTGCCATCTCTACCGTTGCCTTCACCAGATGTTGTACCTTTTGATTACCTTTTATTTCTATTATTTATCAATATGGCTCGTCTTAGTGGCGATTACTTTTGCGACGATATAAGGAACTTTCAAAAGATAATTTATTATTTCTTTGCGGATTTCATATGCTGCCTACGCTGAAAGACGGCAAAAGATGGTGGCAAACGTTAAACAATATCTTTAATTCAACATTTTGCGATTATTTTTTCATAACAAAACTTTAAGGCTTATCCCGCACATACTCTTAACTTTTCTATCTCAAGATGGATCGCAAGTGGATTTAAACAAAACTTATCTATTCTTCTGTTTTTCCCTCTTTCTGTTTCTGCATTGTTGGATCACAATAAGTTCACTTCGAATAGAATAGAAAGTATTCCTCTTATTCCAGTTTATGCACATATTGTCATTATGTGAATTTATGAAATAAATACAAAAAAGATTTATTATATATTACAGTTTTTTTCTTTCACTTTGTTTATCTATAACAATTTTTTTATGCTGAGCTTACCTATTCACGCTGTGTAGCGCCTACCAAATACATCTGTATGTGTGTGTTCTTTGACTTTAGTTGCAAAAGCTACAGAGCCTCACATTTCGCTCCATACGTCACGTTGTGCAACATGGCTATCAAACACGTTGTTTGCACGTTTTTCCCCTTAATACTATTCCATCATCAATGGCATCTTTTGCATGCACCGGTATGCTGTACGTGATATGGTAGCTGTTAGCAATATATATATGATAACTATAAACTCTTATTTACATATGTATTCAAGTGTTTTATTATATGCTCTAAAATGTTTAAAATTTAAACTGCAATAAATCCAGTTACAGGTGTTTTTAAAAGGCATCATATAAATTCGCTTTAAAGACAACACTACATTTTTGTTAAGCCTTAAGCTCGAAGGTCCGTATATGAAAATTGATAAATGTGCTAAAAATTTTGGATTATTTCTGATGAATTCAGTTTTCTTTTATTTTTAAGTTGACTAAGTTTGCTGTCATATCTCCAATTTCTGTTTCCATTATTGTCAGTACAATTATAGCCAACTTATCTCAGAATTTCATAATAATGAAAAATCTCATATTATCTTAAGGACAAAAAAGGAAAATTTCTCCAAAATCTATTATATGCGAATAAGAAATTAAGATCAATTAAGAGCGCATTGAAATTTCTTCAAATTAATATCGTTCGTGCTCAATTTATTGCGTGTAGCATTCATCATATTATTGAAGAAAATCTTACGTAAGATATTATGAAATTAAAATATATTTAATCTCATGAATATTAATTAACAGTTGCTTGTGTTTGTTCATATTTATTTCATTCCTTAAAGGTGGATTGCTTTCCTTATACGTTATTACTGTTTCAAAAGTTTTATTATATAAGTCAGCTCTAAGCAATCTAAAGATTTTGTGCATTTTTACAAGTATTTGCTTTAGAACGAACATCATAATCTTTGTTTTCTTATTTTATCTTCTGGTCAACATGTATGAAATAATAACAAAATTGAAATTGATATTAAAAGCACCCAAAGGCTGCTAGCCTTTAATGTTCTCATGGGTTCATATAATATATAGCAATTAAAGGTTTCTTTTTTTCACGCTCAAGTTATATTTGAAACATTTTTATAATTACTCTTCGTGTATATTCTTCACTTTAGTTATATTCGGTGACTTTTTTCATGAACGAAAAAATAATATTTTATTTATAATTTATTTGCAATGTAAAGTAGCATCGTAGCTATCGTGAGGAAAAGATAATTACTCTTAAAGGAAAATAGAAACATATGAAAGCGGAAGAGCTTTTCTAGGTCTAGATCGAAGTAGGTTTAATTGTTAGGATTATGTAGTATTTTTAAGTCTCAATTTAATTTTACTTCATTCCTGTATTATTTCTTTTAGTTTAGTCGTTATTATTACTTTTATGATTATTGTTATTTCCCGTTTGCTATGCAGCTGCTAATGGCTAAAGGATTAAGTAAATTGAAATAAATTTTACCAACAAAAACAAATGTGAAATTTGTAAAAGCGAATACTTTCTCTCTCCCCTTTGAATATAAAGCATCGATACTAATTTTTTGCGTTCGAAAATAAAAAAAACATTTATAACTTTATTTAATTAAACAACTTTAATGAAAATAATTAGAAACAAAAAATAAAATGAAAAGTTTTACTATAACAACAACGTGACTACACAAGCACTTGTAAATTGGCAACAAGCACTTTAGGTTTTGGTTTAAAACTTCTCAATAGCAATTCAATTTAATTTAAAGCAATATTTACCGCAATGTAAATGCAGCAGGTATCTGTTTAATGTGTTGGTTATATTGGGTCGTCAAGGATAAAACTTTTAGTTCACAATTTTGCCAACTTTGATAGCTTGTTATTTGGCAATTTTAACGTTTCATTTTTTTTTTTGTTAAGAAGTTACACCTGTTGCCCGTAGGAAGGTCTAAAAAATAATGTTAACTTTTTTTTTGAAAACTATTCTTTTTTGACAATGGATCGGTCGAAAATTCGTGCTGTCATGGAACTACGGTATCAAACATAAATGGTATTTGGTTCTAATTTAAGTACTTGGCAAATAGTGTCGAAGCGATTTGCCAAAATTCGCATTGGTGACTCCGAACTCATGTCATTCACGCGGTCGCCCAGGATCAAAGCTCGGTAATGACATAGTAAAGGTCACCGTTGATTTTGGCCCATATAAGAGGGTTTATGAATTATCATATATCATCATATAACATATATCATTTATCATCATGTATCATATATCATGTATCTTAGATCATATATCGTATATCATATATCATACATCATATAGTAAATATCATAGATAATATATCATATACAATTAGATCATATATAATATATCATGTATCAAATATCACGTATCATATACCATATACTATATATCATTTCTTATACATTATACATCATATATCATGCATCATATGTCTTATATCATATATCACATATCATTTATCACATACCATGTATCATATAAGATATATCATAGATCGTATATCATGTATCATATATGAAATATCATACATATCGTATAGAAAGTTATGTTTATTATCACCAAACTTCTTCTTTTTTTACAAATTTCATCCTTAAGTACCCAATCGAATTGATTGCATTCTTCTTTATTAAAGTTGCTTACCAATAACATGAAATCAGTCATGTAAAAATGAAAATCGATTGAAGACTGTGATCTTTTCTTGAATCTCTGATCTTTTATAAAATCTAAACCAAATTTTGAAAAGAAAACAATTCTTAAAATAAAATAAAAATTCCGCAAAATAAACATTTGTGTATGTATTCATAAGATTTGACAAAAGGGAAAATAAAAAAAAAGAGGAGAAAAGTTTGATTTTGGTAACTATTGACATATGTATGATGTAGATCATAGTATCTATTAAGTTTAAAAGGGCAAGTGTTGATGTTATTACAAGGTATTTATATTAATTAAAAAACAATTCTAAACAAAAATGTGTTAATGTAGCTTCATCGAGACAAACACTAAGTAGATTTGAAACTGACAGTAATTCGAGTACCAAAGTGAAAAAAGATTTTAACACCAAGCATTACTCCTACGCCACTGATTGAACTGACAGTTTCTGGTATTTGATCGTATATAATATAAGATAAACTTTTCACCACAGTTCCAGTTAAGCGCAGGCAGTGGTATTTTATTATATTATGAGCCATGCCATTCAATTCACACCATTTTATTAGTTAATTCAAACTCAGAATATCAAGCACTTACATTTAGGGTTTACGGATTAAGTGAATTAAAAAATTCGTAATCAGGATGGCTAAGATTAATAAGTTAAAGTCCGAACTGTTTCCTTAGACATCCTTTCAAAGCCTCTTTCTAAATTAGAAAAATGTTTTCGGTAAAAAACTTGCAAGAAATGATTGAAATGATTCCTGCAGTTAATGGCTCCAAAGTTCTCACTATAAACATGTTATCGAAGCAATTGAACTTAGTTGAGCAAAGTGTATTACGCTGAGGACAGATTACGTTGAGAAGAACATTTTTCGTATATTTTTTTTATCAGTTCATCTGCTTCTGGAATATTTCTTCTCTTTCATATTTTACGGCCAATTTATTTTTATCGTTTTCAAGTGTTATTGTTCCTATCGTCCCTATGTGCATGTCTCTAGTTTTTATTTCTTACTTAGATATAAATGGAAGAAAATTACACTTAACTCAAGTGAAATCTTTATTTACTGTAATGCTTCTGTTAAGAAATTCATTGATAACTAAGTTTATAGTCAGAGTTTTGCTTCGTTATACCCTTAAAATGATAAATTTTATTTGAAAGGAAATGTTATAACTATTCTTAACGAGCTTTTCAATAAAAATTGGATTAACTCACGCACACAATCCAAGAATTGACATGATAAGGGTATATGGAATAAGAGTTTGAAACACTTTTAAATAGACATCGAAGACTTTAAAAGACGAAACGAGTAATTATTGGCAAAAAAAAAAAAAAAATAAAAAAAAATTGAATTTTTCTTTGCTTTCTTCTTCTTAACACTCCCTCCATTTTTTATTCTTCTTTTTCACGCTCTTTCGTTCTTTGTACATAAATAATTCATACATAAATAAATTATACGAAAAAAATCTATTTTTTTAAAACAAGTTTTTATTTGAATGAACTAAAAGTTGGAAAATGAAATTTGTTCTATTCACTTTTATGAGAAAATACACATGAAAGCTTAGCGCACTTAATATTTTAATGCATTTGAAAATCCATTTTTTCTAAACGTTCCAAGCTTTTATGTGTCCCCGCATAAAGGTGACTGTGACAATAAAACCTTTTTTTTTTTAAAAAATGGAAGTTTTTTTATGTAATTCATTTTTTGTTTTTCAGTCTATTCTTCTATTCCACTCGAACTAGCACAACGTATGCTTGACCGGCTGTAAATGATCTCATGTTTACTATGCCATGATCTACCGCACTCTATTGTATCTTGGGAACAATACAAGCTCTAGACAATGCAGTTGATAGCATTTCGAGCTCAATCGTGCCGTAGTTTATTGTTGCTGAAAATTGCTTTAAAATCAGATTTATTTTATGAATGAAGTCTATTTTCTGAAGTAAATGCTTACTGATGGAATTAGCTGTAAGTGCACCTGATCATGTGCGTAGAGTGGTCATTTAATGTCTATGACAAAGTTCATGAAAACATTTACAAGTTAATTCGATATATCGACATTGGTTGTAGTGCTATTTTAATTCCCACAGATCAGCTCCTTAGGCAGGCGTCCATTCTAGTAGATAACAGCCGGTATTACCTATCTTAGATTTTAGAAGCATAAGTAGGTCTTGCGCTTAGGTCTTGGACTTAATTGCTTCCTTGCAGTTGAAGTGATCAAGTTTGCTTTGATTACGTGAATACATTTCTAGATTCGTTAAACGTACACCTAAAGCTCTTTATCAGTACACAATTCAATCTGCCAAGTTTAACACATTTAATTTAGAATTGCTACACTTAGCTTTTTCGATTCTATTCCTTAAGGCCCTTTTATTTAATACCCCTAATAAAAAGTTTGTTAAGAAAACGATAATCCACCATTTTTTGGACTCCGCTATATTCAATGTAGAATAACGGCACTTAGCTTGTCCTATTCTACTTTTAATGCCCATTTTGAATATACAGAAAATTGAGAATTGTATTAAGTGAAGTCACATATTTAATGAAAAACGTCATCCCTCTATAACGGTTTTATTTATTTAATCGTAATTTTCAATATTTTGCATAATGATATGAGTTTTAAAGAACCGAGATAACTTTTATATAGATTCAAAATAGTCTGATATTACTCGATCTAACTATTTCTTTTTTATTAATATCAAAGGTTTCTTATTTCATCGAGAGGACAAAATAATATGAACGTTATAAAGGCTTTCGCAATTGCAGCCCTTTCATGAACGCTAGCATGGTGGAGCTATCCTGCAGTATTTGTTTTACCGTAACAGACTGCACTTAAGTAAGTGTTGAATTTTGCTGTTACTTTTGCCGTTTTATATTGTCTGGTCACAATCCTGGTATTGTATTGCATAGTTTTCGTGGTATTTTATCTATCTTCTTTAGTATCTGAAGCGTATTCAAAATATCAAACCGATGCTAATCGAGGCTCAAATATTATTTGAGTTGTGAAAAATATAAGGAATTAATAGCTTATTTATATTGCAATTAACAGGTAGCGGTTTGAGGGAGGAAAAATGAATTTTAAAAAATACATAAATTTTTTTTTCAATTTTATAATTTCAAATATATTTTGCGTACTGCGTACTGCGTTATTGTATAATGTTCTCATGACAATTTTTTCTGCAAAACTTTTGACACTAAAGTAATTTTCGATTCTTTCAATTGTCTAGATAATTGAAAAGGAAGATGTCCAACACATTTATAAATTTTTTGCATTGTTTCCATTTTCGCAGAAGCATTGCAAAGAACTCATTTGCGGCAAATGCTTTACATAAGATGTCAACAACATGCTGCTCAACCAACTTTCTTCTAACAAGTAACAATAAATTCAATTAAATGTTATTTACCTAAATACTTCTTCATGTTTTTTTTTTCTTGGATTAAAATTTGTGTATTTTTGTGTATTTAATGTAAGTGATTAAATATTCAATTCTACAGGCACTTGTAAAATCAAATTTAATTTAAAATAGAAAACAAACCTCGACTGTTCCGAAAGCAATAGCAAGTATTCGTAACATTAGGATGAATGAATTGTTTGTCTAACTCACCTGACATTATACAAATTAAATTAAAAAATAAATTAAACAAAAGAAGAATTGTCAATTATATATGTTCGTCCGCCGTATGTCAGGCATACGTTGGAAAGCTTGGATACAGCATCCATTTACCGATCGCCTTCTATTGTATATTTTTCAAAGATTAAATATGTATGATCTTCATGTATCCGCTTTTAAATTTTCTTACTTAACTCAAAACATCCGCTTAGTGGAGTTTCTTAGTAGATAAGTTCTTGGAAATATCATACTATTTAGTTTTTCATGTTATATCTCTCTATAAAGTAAGTCCAATCCTGCATAAATTAGATAAAAATCATTAAAAGTCTTTAGATTAATCGAATAGCGTAATAATTCAGTTCATTAAAAGCTAAACGTATTTTTGATTTTGTAGTCCTTACCTATCAACAACGGCTAGCATTTTATTCCTAAGACGAACGTTTTCAAAAGACAACGAGTTAATGGAGTTCACCAGTAGTTCAATCCAATAAAATCTGAAATCAGCTTAGGTCTTATTTTATCTATTTTTACTTTCAAAATACATCCACTCAGTAAAATTCAGTCATCGTTTTAATCTCAGAAAACCTGAAACCATTTAAAATTTGTTTGTTGCATATATTTATGCGACGTGGACACTATATTGTCGAAATAAACATCTCGCAACAATGCTGATGTTAGCTAGTAATTCAACACACTAGAAATAATATCAATTATATTAGAATTATATCAAAGGAATCGAACCTTATAATTCTATCATAAGGCGGGTGTCTCTTTACGAACCAACTACGACGTTTAATCTATACCTTTAGCTATAGATCCTTTGAAACATTATAATGTGGAGGTTTCGACAGTCCTTGGTGAGATATATTTTGTTGGTGTTTCACAAACTTCGTTCATGCGTTTAATGTGCCCACATGTTCAGTCGTACAAAATTTCTGTACGCTCAGACGTGTACGAATGTTATTGAAGTGTTTTTGACCTGAATTTTACAGAAAGCAACACACATACGTAATGTTTATTATTCGGACCCACTTGCACAAATACCTGTTATGGGTAATTCCATAGAAATTTAAATAGTTTTCAAAATTTTATTTAAAAGTAACCTTTATTTTTACTTGTACACTTTTAGTAGTGGAAACATTCATATAAGGCTGGTTATTTAACATCTAAGGGTATCTGGTATTTGCAAAAGAGGAAAGCAAAACAAGTTAAAAAATTTTATCCGGCTGTAACCGAATCTTTTATACCCGAAAAACTTGCATTTGAAAAAATTCGAAAACAAGTAAATTTCGATGCTCTATAATATTAGATGAGGGTAGCTGTTACTTTTCCTTTTTCAAAGATTACACGTTGTAGTTTTTATTTTGTATTGGTTGTAATTTATGAGTAATGAACGTAATGAACCCAAAACCCACAGGGCACAAGTTCGATTCATGTTTCAATACCAACCTGCCTGACAGAGTTTGTAATGTTTCTGATAAATTTGAAACATTTTTGCGACCAGAAGAATGTTTATCACAGATATTACACAGAAGGACAGCTAGATAAACGGATAGATAGATATGATTAAAATGATTCTAACTTTGATATTGATTAAGGATCCGAGCAAAATGTTACAAACAAAATGATAAAATGAATATATTCCCATCCTTGAGCGATGAGTATAAAAATTGTTTCTATTCAGAAGATAACGTTATTCTGCCCCTTTTTTAGTTTAACCTTTATACAAAGTTAAGGATTTTGTTTTCCTTTTGTAAGCAATGTTAGTACATCATACGATTACCGGTGGCATTTCAGCAATAAAAAAATTTTAAAATGTTTACCTTAAATTGTGTATATGAACGTGTTTATGCAGAGTGCATACAACATCAAGATGAAGATTACATTTTCTACTTTATGTTCCCATTTATTTCTATTCCATATTACACTTTGGCATTCATTAAATAAGAGTCAAAATTAAATGCAGATTTTTCTTTTCGATTTGTTTAAAAGTTGGTCATTGAAATTTGAGAAAAATATTTTACTTGAAAAAGATAAAGTAAACAGAAATAAAACAAACATAAAGTGAAGTGATGCATTTAAAATTTTATGTGTTTTCAGGTGAATGCTGTTGCACTTCACAAGAAATAAAATCTAGTTTAGTTGAGCTCTAAAAAAAATCAAATCAAATCATTAAAATCAAGGAGATAGCTCTGACCGTTTAAATCTCTTCTAATCTATTCATTAGTTTAAGTCGAAGGATTTACAATCAATCTTTACTATGAAATATCGGGGTTTCCGAGCAAGATCGCTCAGGTACTTTTACCATCCGATCGCCTTCATCGAATAATCTTTAATTCTACTTTAATATTCATAAAGTTTTATCAAAAAATTCTCAAACTGATGATATTTATGCGAACATCAGTAAGTCTTTTAATTGTCTACACCAATAGCTAGGCTTTTAAATGTATATTCTTGGCCTGAGGGGACATTGATTAAGAAGTTGACTCGGCGTAAGGCAAGAGAAATGTCAAATCCGCCCAATCAATCCTGGTCAAAAAACTAACTTTCTTGGGGGCTGAGCTTTCTATACTTTATCAAAATGTAAGAGGGCTCAATACAAAGCTCCGTAATACTTTAGTTAGTTCGGTTCGGTGTGATACTCAAATACTGGTTTTTACCGAAACCTGGCTGAAACCAGGTCTTGGTGATATGGAAATTCTTGATCCCAATTATCATGTTTATCGAAAAGACAGATTGTCTAGAGCTGGCGGAGGGGTTCTAATAGCAGTACATAACACCTTACTGTATAGCATTGATAAATCCAAAGCCATTCTATTCATTTTCTGATTTACGTGTCATCTTCGATATCAAACGAAGTTCCTGCTTCCAGAATTGATTGGATTGCCTATAGAATTGATTGAATGAACCGACGGAATTGCGAGGCACGCATTTTCTTTTGCGTTCGCCATTATTCTTTTAATTACAATTTACAATTTAATTTTAAACATTAGACTCGAACAATACAATCAAAGCGTGTCTAGTCCATATTCTTTGCCAACCTTTGCTTGCGCCGATGAAGAGATATGCTTTCATTTTATACGCGTATAATTAAACTATACAATTGCCGGCTGTAGGGGCGTAACAGTTATTGTTTTCTTCATAATTCATTTATTTTCACTTAATTCAAAATTTTTTCGATTTAGAATCCAATTGAAAATAAAATTCTATTCAAAGTTTACGTATAAATATAATAGATTTTCAAACTGATTCTCATTATAATTTGGGTTCTAATTAAACTACCATGTTCATATTAAAGTCTATTCTGGTTGTAATTGGAACTCTAGTTGCAATCTCTTAGAGATTTAGTTTCAATTCTAATTCCAAACATAGCTCTAATTGATCTTGAGGATCTGAATGATAATTCTAATCGAAATTGAAGTTTGTAATTATCGAAATCATATCATATTTTTTGTTAAATATTTAAAATTCCTTAGTTGGTAGCAAGAAATAATCAATTAAAGGTCTCAATTTCTTAATTAAGTGTTTAAGCAGAGGTATCCATTACACCGAAGCTACAAAATTCAACGTAGAATTATTGACATTCTTAAAATTTTTTCAAATCCTTGCAGGTAATTGTTAACATAGATTACTATGCACCATATTATACACTATAATAATTACTCAAGTATACGCCGTTTTCGCGCTGTAAATGAACAGTATTCTCGACACTTGCACGTTGTCTCAATTAGCTCAAAATTTATGGTTACATTTTATTAATATTATACGTATCTGTTTTTCTTTCTACTCTTCTTTCAATTAGTGCACAGATGTGAATTTCGGATATAAACGTGTAAAATAATCATTTAATAATAATTCTCTCTTTTATCGACTGTGCTTTTAAAAAAAAAAGAATATTTTCTCGTTTCCTTTTCCTGTGGCATTTACCTTTAATCGATGAAAATAGTTTTCGTTATGTCTTTGGTTGGTTGGTGTTCCTATCTTTTTCTGCGTGTTTTATCCAATTACTCCCAAGTCACAAAATGAAATCACTTAACGAAATAAACCGCATTTTAAGGCTATTTTATGTATTGAGGTCAGGGCAACCCAATAGATATATAAAGGTGTACACAATCTTATCTAATAGAAGCCAATATTGGTGTTATACAATAAATGCTCGAAAAGAATAGTTAACCACAAGCTAATAAGATGGCCGAAGAGAAATGAAAGAAACGAATAAAGATTAAATAATTTTTAAATTTTTCTATAAATTATCTTTAACAATAAGACCTTATATCGATAGTATGTGACTTTCTGGCATGAAAGTCATATAATAAATATGTTCTACATATGCTATCGTGTGACAAAAAAGAAGATTTTATTTGTTATTATTTCCGTTAGTATGGCTGCCTTGGTGGATAATTACAAATTGTTTCATTCCGATTGTTGGGATTGATTTGTTCGAAAAGTAAAGACTGGTTTTGGCAAGAAGTTGTTTTACTTTAGTGTTCATGGTTTTAAAGTGATCCCTTTTGAAAGTTAATTAGAAGTTGTGGCCTCTTTTCACAATAAGCAAACGTGAACCTACGTTTAATCACACATTCGAAAAAATTTTTCAATTGTTAATCCTATTTTTAACTATATTCAGTGATCACCTGCCTTCTTTAATAAGTGCAACTAAACCAACAATTTATGACGACTTGAATCGATCGGTTACAAATCATTATAAAAGAATATTTTACAGGCTCATTAATGAATACTGATTCATAAAAGTAAGTTTAAGTTAGTAGTAATATGAAAAGAATTGCACGATTCGTTAAGTTGGAATGATTACAATATTAGATGGAATTGGAAACAGCACAGCAATGCCGAGCGATGTTGGTTAAGATCTTCAACTCAACACAGCGATCTTTTAAGCTGTAAGAAACTTACTTCTAAAGATTCATTTTTAAAGAAAGGATGCTTAAACTGTCAATGGAAGAAGAAAGATTATTAGATGAAAAAGTGTCATATTAATCTATACTGATTCCTAATGAATTTGCAGAAATCTTTTACATCAATACGGCAGAAATTCAGCAACAAATATTTTGTTTAGGAACTTGCGTTGCTTGTTGTCTAAGCCCCGCGTAGAGATAGAACACATTGCTTACTGGCTTGGCTATAAATGTTAAAATGTTTACCAAAATTTATACATCTTGATAGTAATTCTAGCGTTTCCGATAACCCAATACATTTGATTTTCATATGCCACTACAACAATGGGAGAACTAAGTTCCCTATTTAATGAAATTCCATTGAAATTTAAATCGCCTTTAAATATGTTCAAAAAAGCTATTAATATTGCAATAAAACCGTTTACATGTGTATACAACAAACATTTGGATAATAAACATACGCTCTATGTACGCACTGGTGATTGCAGCTGTGTCTGCCTATTTCGATACAAAATGTGTGACATTTTTGTTTACTCATTAAATTAGGCGATATTTTCCAAAAACGAACAATTGGAACAATCTAATGCAATTATAAAATAAATTGCTTTTAATGACTTAAATTTACATATCTTACAGAAAAATAATAAATTTTCAATATCTTTTCTTGAAAATAATTTTACAAGCAGATTATAGAGAGTGTTGGTATCTAGAAGGATAAGAATAAAGATTGGAGAGTATTGGTGTCTCGAAGGATAAGAATAAAGTAAATACTGTATGTCTCAGAGAAAATCGTTGTACCCAGTATTTTTATCTTACGACGTATATGAGGAAATGGTTTTTTGTTTTTTCAAAGAAGGAAAATCTTATCCGTATTTTATAATTCTAAAAGGAACCTCTATTGTGATATCTTGGATTATATGCTATGTCTCATAATATATACATATATATTTTTAATATTTTTTTTGTAACTTCGTGTTTTCAAATGATTCTAAACTATCATATGGTTGACGTTTAGTGCTTTCGATATTTCCTAACAACTTACAGCAAAATTTCACCATTTCGAAGTACACACAAATTTTAAATGAAATATTCACCATATTTATGCTCTAAAATATTATATTTTCCTTTGCACTTACGTTTCTCAAGTAAAAATTTACTAAACAAGGTTTATCAACATTATCGATATCATCCAAAAATGCCCACTTAAGATCATTACGTAAACCCAATGGTAAGTTGCTATTTAAACGCAAAATAACTAAATCATTCTCATGAGTAGTAGCATTAAATGATTTGGCTATAATTATATCTAGCACATGAAGTGTAAGTTCACTAGCAAATTCGCTAGTAGTACCGGTTTCCCAGGGTTTATTGACGGGTGCTTTGTTCTGTAGAATCCCCAAAGCGTATTTGTTACAAACATACCATGCAAATGTGTGACAATTTTAATATTTTACCTTTCGAAGTCAACAAACGTGATTTTCTTTAGATACATTATATAATTATATAATATATAATATAGTATATGTTATATATACAATATAGTATATAAATGTATATAAATTTCTTCAACACCTTGGAACGTGGTACACACATTTTTAATATTTTTTGTTTTTAAAAAATTTAATTTTTATTGATATTCTCTCGACATACTTATTATGAGCCATTAAGCTGTTTTCAAAAGCTATACTTTTGTTTTCTTGTTAATTGAAATAATTTGCATGCTTCTATAAACAAACGAAAAGTATATGGAATTAATGAAACTATTTATAAACATTTCTTGTTCTCACCAACGATAGGATATTATCCCTGAACTGGTTTCTTTCTTCACTATTGCTTCCTGCTGTGCTTTATTACCCATTAAGCTTATTAAATGCTTTATTATTGCAGCTACCTTTTCATTCCAGAGTACCTTTAAAGCGTTGTCCACCGTTGTGTATATGCAAGCGTTTGCATTGCATATATTATAGAATCTCATTTGGGAGAAATAAAAGTCATTTAGTAAATTACGTTTATACGAGAATGAATGACAAATTTGTGTTTGTCGAGTGCAACAGCACAAATGATTATGTGATACATGTCCGCATATGTTTGTGCTTTTTGCAATTGTATCCTTGAAAGGAAATTGAACACGAGTAATGGTTATTCATTGCAATCACTTCGTTGTCGTTAAAGTGTTTTCATTTCTTTCGGGCTCACCATCAGAGGCTGGAAATATATTTATTTCGTCAAAATGTATGCAACATTCAGGAGCAAACTTCAGGGATTCTATAAGATGTATACATTTTACATCGGCATCAAATTCTGAACTGAACTATTCTTCCGTACGTCTGTGCCTGTCCATGTGTCAGCGTAACGTCTATTAGTTTTAAATTTGTTTTGTATACCCAATTGGAATACGAATTCGCTACACTATCAAATTAACTATTGTTCTCAGTGAGCATTTATTTTTAAAAGGCAAGACGATCACCATATGATAAATCTAATTGAATTCACTTGTCTAACCAGGTGATATTGTGTACACCGATTTTAGTAATAGATTGGCCATAAATTATTATTATGGTAATTATATTTATTATTATTATATTTTATATTATATTATTATACTATTATATTTATTATTATTATATATATTATTATATTATATAATTATGCCGCTTACGCTTCCCAGTACACTTAATTAACTAGTTACTCTTATACCATAACGGTAGATAACTAAGGGTGCTTATCAAATCATTTTATTCTGATGAATTTCGCATTACATTAGCAGTCCCGTAAGGATCTATTATAAATGTACAGTCTTGTATCCGTTTCAAATTAAATCATCTGATTAAATCATCGTTCTACTTGATCCGTAAACTGGAACTTCTATTTTCGCATGTTGAACAATCTCTAAATGAAGCAAAATCGATGTCAAGGCTTATTAAATGTTGCTCAGGAGAATTCGATGATCGATATATAACAAAAACACTATATATTGGTTTGATACAATATAGACTGGAATATGATTCGTTTGCATGGCCATCTTTTTACCAGTAAATACATTGAAACTTTAAATATCAATCTTGAGCTATCTCATTAATTCAGGTTCCTTTGCAAAATCTAAATTATGGTTATAACGTTACCTCTTTATCGGATCCCTTATGTTTCAGAAAAACTGATACCTTTAATATCTGCATATTGCTTATGTTATACTTAAAGTAGAATTTGCGATGAATCAGTTGCCAAGCTTTTGCATCTTTGTTTAATGCATAACGGCTTCAAGTGTGCTTCAATGCTAGACGTATACATTGTTTTTCCCTTTATAGGTTTATATATCTATAAAAATTTTATAACTTTAAGAATCATTTTATTTTAAATATTAAATTAAGGCCTTTAACTAAGTTAAGGCTTTAATGCTGTTTAAATAAACTGAATATATATATATAATGTAACTGATTATACTATAGTGTATTTAAATTCTGTATTTTTGAATCGATAAAACGTAATGAAAAGAAATTCAAACATGAAATGTTAGCAGATTATTTAAGTAACAAAGTCATATATATATAAGAGATGTACTTAATTGCGGTACCATTTAGAGTAGAACTAATTGCTAGTAATCAGCATAATATATTTTTAAAGCGATATGGTAAATAAAATTTAAGAGACCAATATTTTAATTAAATTTCAAGCGAATCACTACAGATATTGCGAAACTACCATTAAAAATGCATATTCCTAGTATTGGACCATATAAAAAGTCTCCGCGGTTATTGTCACTAGATGGTGGTATATCTGGCAATACTCACCTGATTGTCTCAAATAAACATGTGTTTAAAAGGTAACATTTCGGCTTACATTTTTTGTAAAGATAATTTCGTTTGCTCATGTAAAAAAGTTATAATGTTTTAAAAAAGTGCGAAATATCTGAAGAAATACGTTATGTGATGCTTTTCTATGTGCTATGAAATATACATTCCGAAACATGTGAACTGTACGTTGAGGATGCTGTGAGTGAAAACTCGACTCCTTTCCGGAGATTTTGTTGTCAAAGATGCCCCTCGCTCTAATCGGCCAATTACTGAAAAAGTCGCTAAAATTTTGCAACTGTTATGCTAAAGACCGGCAGGCAAGCTGTCAGAAAATAGCGAAAGTACTAAACATCAACCATGTGACAGTTTGGAATCATTTGAAAAGAACAGGTTGCAAAGAGGAATTCAAAAATACACCAAAACAACCGCGGAAAAATAACATATGACTTAGTATTATTACAAATCAGGGGCACCTGACGTAATGAGTAAATAAATTTGAGCTTTTTTTACATCTCAGTATATTTATAGCAAAATTGAAGTATAGAAAACTTATTATTATTTTTTACTTATTTATGCTTTAGCGATCCAAACCAAATACTATTATTTTAAAAACGTTTCAATTTTTTGAAAATCTTTTAGGGGACGTTAGGAAACTCGTAAAACGTGTAAACACTGGTTTCATTTAAATAATGAATTAAAAATCAATTGAAATTGAAAATTTAATTGCGTTTTTAGTTAATTATTATTCAAAAATGTTATTGTTTTCAAAAAAAAAAGAAACTTTTTTTTAAATCATTCAATTCAAAAATGTTTCAATTTCCCCGAGGGCGATGCATACTTTTTATTTGAAAAGTTGGAAAAGAAAATTATTTTATGATAACTTATAGCTTTAAAGAATTTTATTTTATATATATTTTAGTAAAATAATAAATAATCTAAAAATTAAATTTTTCTTAAATCGTATCTTGTACGAGCATTAATTCAATTAAGCTAATAATGTATGAAAAACGTTTTGTCAAAATTAATTAAAGCTTTTCTAGATATGTAACTTGTATGCAAGTAATGAAAATGATATTTTTGATTTTTTCAGTTCAGTACACGTTTCCTTCGGAATATTTCTGTAGATCTTCAGATCTACGACTGGAGGATAACGTCCATTCTCGACTTCAGCTAAAACCTCTTTATCTCGTTTTAAGCTACAGATAGCTGGCGGATCTAGAGCAGCTAGAGCAATACAGGAGTAGAGAAGTCGTCTACTTAGTTCGATCTTTTCTGAGTCCTAGCAGCATCTTTAAGGTTCTTCATAGAATTGGTTCGACACTGTAGTATGCAAATGACAATGGCCTACAATATTTACGATTACAGTTGTTATATTTCCTAAATCTGATCTGATTGTGCTTACGCTTACATAACTAGTTATATATATTATCATTTTGTTTTTCTTCTACAAAAGTTTTTAATGCAAATTTGTTTCGAATTATATTATTTTTCTCAATGTATTTCCTTCTGTTCTATAGTAAGACCTGCGCAGTTGAATTTAAATCTCTCCTGGAGAATTAAAATTTATATTCTATGTTCTATGATAAATGAAAATGCTTCTTTAAAATAAAGAAATTTTATCTAATGATTTTTAACTAACACTACACAAATGTCAAAGTACAGCTGTGGATGAGAATGAGCTAGAAATACAGATTTCATGGTATTTTCACAATAATATGAAAAACAGTTTAATTCCCGACGGCCCGAGGGTGTGTTGGTCACTTGAAGCAATGTATAGTGATTGTGAAAAATCATAAAAATATATAAAAAATCATTTAAGTCTTTACCCAAAAAAAACTTTATAAAAAACTTTTATTGAAAGCAAACTATTTATGATTATAAATGATTATAAAAAATTAAATAACAAAAGAAAAAAATATAAAAGTCCCTTTCTAAATACAAAGTAGAAAAATCTATTTAATTACTTTTACGGCATAATTATGTTTTTTATGTTTTTCTAAAGTAGAGTGATTGCATTACAAAATAAAAAATAGAAAATATGTGCAGCTATTAGAAAATCCGGCTTTAGCATGATATGTGTAAATAAAGAAATAAAAAAATTGTTTGCTTTTGTCTGGTGGATTGGAAAAAAATTCTTTTTCTTTGAAAGCTTCAATTACAGGGGTTGCAGTGTAATCTGTTACCGGCCTGATACGTCTGCTAATCTGTCAGCTTGTCTGTCCACTATACTCTGTATTTGTTTATATCCATTACATATAAATTATTATTATGCAGACTTACTTACTTACTGTTCTTTATCTTTATTTCTTCTTTATTGATGATTCGTCTGCTCTTCTCTCCGGTTTATTAAATACGTCTACACCGTAAAAAAATTCACTTTTAAATCACATGCAACTGTATAAGTATGTTAGTATTCATAATTAACAGAGAAGAACGATAAGACACTTAAGTAGATAAAAAGCAAAGATCAAGACACTGGCGACACTTTTTCTTACAAAAAAAAAAATAAAAAAAAAAAAATAAAAAAAAAAATAAATCTTTGAATTCATTCACACAGCTTTTTTTGATTGGTTTGAACATTTCTTAACCTCTACAATTAAGGCATTAATTTTTGTTTTAGTTCTCAAATCATTGGCTCTGAATTTAGTTTGCCTTTTTTATGGAAATTTCTAAAAAATTTTAATTAACAATCTCTGGTCGCTGTTGTTTCACTTTCACAAAAGTTCTGAAATTCCAAGATTATATATAAACAACAATAAGTCTAAAATTTTATGCGATTTTTAATTTATTCAATTAAATAAAATAAATTTGGATAAATAGATACATTTTTCAAATATAGTTTTAATCCCTGTTTTTCTCAGCAATAGTAAGAGCTTTCATATAAGATTATTGTTTTTTCTTTTTATTTAAGGATTAATATGTAAAAGTAAAATCTGAAAATTCCAGTTACGTTTATTTTTACGAAACCTAATATTAGATAAAGTGCAAGAACACAAAATCTGGCAAGAACTTTAGCTTTAACTTTTATAAATAACAGCTTGTCTTTAAGAAATGTTTATCGACTATTAATTAAAGTAAGCTATCGGTTTCTGATATGATGATAAATTTGGGGAAGTTTAATAATCAAGAATCGGGAATAAAGAAAAACGCAAAAATGAAAACCTACTATACAAGAAGATTGAAAAAGTATTACATACTTGATCTTCTACTTAGGAATTAATTTATTTTTTTTTCCTTTAATTATTTTAATGATTTTTCTAAATTCATATAGTTTCCGTTTACATTCTTAAACATCATATCTGTTTAATAGTATTGTTCCCCTTAGGGGACACCTCACCTTTCCATAACATTTACTCATTATCTTTTGCCTAGATAGCATTTTAAATACATATAAAATAAATTGTTTATCTGCTCAAAATCGTATTGATCTCATCATTATTTTGATAAGAGATATACGGACAGACAATTTTTAAAATTTCATTAAAATGTTATTTACATAGAACTACACATTCTGCAAATACTTTTCTCTAATTTAGAATAATTAATCCTTTCTGATCACCAACGTGTCTGCGTATGCGGAGGGTATCCGCCGGCTATGCCGAATTTTTTATACCCATCACGTTTATCAACGTATGTGAAAGAACTTCTAATCTTTCTGGTAAATTTGAAGCCGATATATGTAAGAAAATGTTTACCACAAGCATTATACAGATAAGCCAAATGTACCGTCGGATACGTCTAGATGAATTCCGAATTTCATACTGATCAAGAGTATATACATTATATGTGGTTCCAGAAGCATCGTTTACTCGGACCGACGGATAGATAGGCTGTCAAAGAAACAGTCAGGCAGACGAATGATTCTAAATTTGATGCTGATCAAGAATATATATACTTCTTCACTTACCGTCCATGGTAGGTATAAAAATATTCAAGAAATTTACTCTAAACTAAGTGGAAAGTAAAAAATGGGAAAAGCACAAAAGGATAAAGATAAAGAAGAAGAATAGAAGAAGTGAAGAATTAAGATAATAAAGACCGCCATGCTACTTTTATTCTAATCTTTAGAGATATATCAACGGAGTTGAAGCACTCTTATTATGATGATTGTAGCATAAATTGCTTCAGTAAATGCATGAAGCTTTTCGAAACAGCACATGTTTTATAAAAACCAAAATAACAATATTTTACGAAAATGTTGTTTGTTTAGCTCAGCCTTCTCCGTTAATTTGTATGAAACGAACATAACACAACTTCAGACAAAAACAGAAACTGAAAGCTACTTAGACCAAACAGTTTGAGAGCCATTAGCGTTGTCGTAGCGCATATCATATGTAGCAAACGAAATGAAATTGAAAAACTCTCTCTTATATTTTTGGTAGTCGGTTCAACCAGCCATGCCATTCTGTGCGTATGTGCGGAGTGCATCGTCATCTTTCATTGCTGATATTGCACGTTACACTTGAACGAAAATATTCTTTGACATATAAGCAGTAATAGGGAACCGCGAAGAGTGTACAACCGCCACCACAAGCAGCAAAACTAGTTGCAACTGAAACCTATGTAAACTTTTAACATTTGGTGTGTTAGTGCAGCAGTATCATTCGCGATTGTGGTTTCTATTAATTGAATATTATTCCGTGCATTGTTGGTTGATTGATTTGTTTTAAAACAATAGTAGGTTTACCATCGTTTAATTGTAATGGAATGTATGTATATAATAATATAAGCTCACTACCGTGCGATGATTTACAGTAAAGGTTTTTGGCTACAATAAAGTAATCATTGCAAACATCAAACGCCAACAGCGATAGAAATCAAAATTGTTTTTATGGTAACGGGGAAAAACAGTATGACCTTTGAGGACAAAAAAAAACAAATTTTATTCTCTTTATTTTTGGTATATATAAAGAAAAAATAAAAATAAATAAATCGAAATTCTTTACAATTACGTTAGCATTTGTTCACTTTATCGTTTACTGAATAGTAAGTTTTCGTTTGCTTGATTATTTTTGCGTTTACATGTATATCTTAATTTTCTTATCTAATCTCCGGCATATGTTGTTCATATGTAAATATTTAATAAAAAAAAATAACGTTGCAACTTTACAAATGTTAGCATTATAACCAATAAATTATGGAAAAAAATTTTAATCACTTTTTTTTCTACATGAATATGTAAATAAAATAAATAGTTACGCTTCATAAAGCAACTGTTCCACTAAAAATAACTAGTAAGCTATAATAGTTAACTTGTCATTCAAATTTAATTCAAATCGTTCATCGCTGGCAATGGTTTGACAGCAGTTAGGCAAATGTATTCCAAAATAATTCATACGTTTACTGCTGAAAATTTGTTAAAAAACTACCGCTAAAGCCGCCATGACTTTGCGCCAATTTAATCTAAATTAATTTGAATTTCGACGACTATCCGAAAATTAATGCAAACTAATGTAAAATTAGGTTATAAGCTATGTAAGCTTGAATGTAACATAAATAAATGCGCTTATGTTGGCAGTATGAAGATATAACTGCGAATTACTAACCTGCAGCAAAGCGTTTATAAATATTGACTGTTTCTATTAACAAACAACACGTAGACTGTGATTACAATAATATTTAATGTGCAAATAGGCAAAAATACGGCGTGTGTTCAACAAACAAGAGACCGACTTTTCAAATTTCGTGGACTACGTACATTCGACTTCAAAATTTTTTTTTTTTTTTTTTTTGTTGTCCCTTGTGTGGATTAACATTATCAGCCATTTTGCATTTTTACTTTTTTTTTTGACAGATATAAAGACTAGACTTGGTTTGGTGTGATTGGCGGTGTTTTTCTATCGACAAAAGTGAAAAATAAAATTAAGTGCCACAACTCATTTCTAAAGTTGACTGTGGCACGACAATGGTACGAGATCTTCACAGGAAGAGATTTAAGAGAGGAGATTTTAATGAGATATGTCCGCCCGGACGTCTTAGCACTTTAAGAACCGATGAAAACGCTAAAGTAGTGAAGAAAATTCTTATGGAGGATCCGTCCAGTCATTATTAGAGAAGTTGCTAAAGATGTCGGATGGCTCATGCCATGCAATTTTTTCCGATTTTTTGGCCATGAAACGTGTGGCAGGAAAGTTTGTCCTGAAAGTAATCATTGCTTGTTCGGGATTTGTTAGGCAAAAAAAACACCCTAATCATACCTCAGTTTTTCGTGTTCCCAAAATTGAAAAGACCCATGAAGGGACGGAGGGTCGCTATGAGTAAAGACATAAAGATCACATCGAGCTGAAAGAGCTGAAGACCATATCAGCCAGCACATATCAGAGGTACTTCGAGGATTTGAAAAAGTGCCGGCACAAAAGTATTACACATCCGAAAATGGTTGGAAATCAATGTACAATCTAAAGTTGCTTGTTATTAAACTTAAATATACGCAACTCAATATTTTTATTTAATGTACATTGCCAACATGACAGTAAGTAACCAATGTATGTCTGTGCTTACGTCAAACTTCGTGGTAGAAAACCACAAAAAGTGCAACTATGCGGTAACTTCGCATGCAATTTGCCATTTTGACAAAACGAAGTTCATGAGTTATCAGTGTCCGTCCATTTATCCGCCCGATTAAATGTGCGCATTCACGTGTGCATTTTCTTTATGTGTAATTGTTTGTGGAGTGACCGCGAATAAATAATGAAACCCCCCAAACGATTCCACTACCTGAACTAGATACACAAATCCATACGCTAACCAAGCTCCGGACGTAGAATTTATATCGTTTATTTCAATTAAATTTAATTTCACAATTTTACGTTACACTGAGTAAGTTTAGTTGTTTTTTCGTATTAAAACATTAATTTTTTTGCTTTCCTATCTACTAAACAAAATAAACCCATAGAACATAAAAAAAAAGAAATTAAATCTTAATGCCAAATATTTGTTTATTCAAATAAAACATACATACATATATATATATAAATAAATTTTTTTCAAATACTTTTAATATAAATAACATAATGCTGGAGAGAAGATATTATTAATAGTTACCTCCGTCTAGCTCAGACGGACGTATAAAAAGTAAAAAAAGTGTTGATATAGATTTGTCTGCCAATTGTTTGTCAAATGTTTGTCCATCCTTTAGTTTGTGTCCGTTCATTAGTTGATTTCTGTAACACCTACTCCCAACACTAAGTGTGTCTGTGCTTTCGTTAAGTTACTGCTTGTACTCCTGTCGTGCTTTAACATGCTCCATCCCGCCCTTCCATAGCATAACCATTACCAGAAAAACTTAGCTTAGATTTGCAGTAAGAGCACTTTGCACTAGAGCTAAATATACATTTAAAGGTAGGCGATGTTGCTTCTATTAGGTCTACAATTACTACCTTCAGATTAAATCCTCTAGATTTTTTTTTATTTTATTCTCACCGAATATAAAATATATCTCTTATGACCCCATAAGATAACGTCGGTATTGATGTTAGAGTATAAAATTTTAATTTTTAAATTTTTAAATCTTATCAGCAAACTGATGATCAGTTGGTCTGTGTTCTTTACAAAAATAAATCCTAAAATTTCTAATAAATTAAATCTTAAAGGTATCTTTGATGATTTAAAGAAATATCCAAATTCGAAAAAAAAAGAAAAAAGGTCCAGACGCACGGAGAGATAATCAGACTAATTAAACCAATTAAAATTTTATTCCGCTCATAATTGTTATGTCTGCTTTGTAAATTATATTTGTATGAACTTGAATGAATTGAAATAATTCGCATACTATTACGTATAAGGCAAACATCAGTCACTTCTCTACCTGAATAAACATTGAATGTTGAATATATTGATAGGCACACCATTGTTCTCAATCGTTTATTTCCTGCTCCATATTATGTTTGTTTTTCACTACAAATTTTATTTCATATCGTTGGTAAATAAATCTCTATTTAATAATTAATTGCAGTATTTTCGGTACAAAATGTCGATACATCGCATTTTTAAATTATATTCTACGAAATAAAACAATTTATTTATAAGTTTATGACGGTCTGCAACGAACCACGAAAGCTTTTCGTCCTAAGTAATTATAACGGAAAAAAGGGTAGCTTTTGTCCTAATCAAGGAGTACATCCGGATCATTTCCATATTGAAATTTTAAAACATTTTCGCATCGATAACGATTTACTTTCATTTTCTGTTTCGTGTTCCGATACGGAATAGATTTTCATTATGATTAGTTATACAGCGTATGTATTATATTATTTTATATCTCTTGCAACTGGCAACTGGAACCCATGGGAATTTCTGCCCTTTAGGAAATTATCTTGCGGAAATTATCTTCCGTTTACAAATTTTATGAGACTTTTCCGTGTATAGTACTCAATAAACCATATGTGTATATGTTGTCTGTATAATCTGGATGACAAATGATTTAAAAAATTTAATGTTTAATTTAGGGATTGTGCGACTAGGAAAAGTTTGTTATCAAAAATTGCTGAACACAGATATGAGATAATTAAGTTGACAAATATTTACATATTTACGTAAATTGAGAAATGAATCAATGATTGTTTTATATCATGTACTTTTAAAAAGTATTGAGCCCAAGATAAAAGAAAAACCTTTCTTTAGACTAAATTTCAGTGGATATCAATTTGAATTGAATATAAGCAATAAACGTATAAAAAATGTGTATTCATTTTGAATACATTTTTTGAAAGTTCAATATATTTTAGATTAAATAAAATTGAAATTTTTGGAATTGTTTTGTGCATGCGTAGATATCGAAACTATTGTTATTTTCTATTTAATCATAAACAATATTAAATGAAATTTTGAATTTCAATAGAAGATAAAAAGTTACAGCTAAACAAAAACTAATTCAAATACGTTATTATTATGATTATAGTATGTAGAGAAATTTTCATTTAATTACAGTTTTGCAAACAAAGTTTTCTACTCATATAGAATACGAAAAAATAAATAAAAACCACTTCTCCTCCCACCAAACAAAAGTTGTCAAAAAACTACTTTTTTAGGCTATTAAAATGGCTTAGCCTTTTAAGTTCTCCATTATGCGAAAAATTAGTGTAATAATAGTGATTGAAAGAAGTTGTATGACCTGCTTTTTTATCTTCGGATGCAAAAATACATTCATCCGTCCACTCTTCTGTTCGTCCGTTCCCGTATATGGTAGTTCGTATAACCAACCTAATACATTTCCAAGTGCTTGTCTTTTCATTCCTCTCTAAGCCTATCTGATAATTTCTTCCTCAACGCTACAGTTTATAAGTGATTTTCCGCGAATTTTCCATCATTCTCTTTTTATGACGGTCATGTAAGCTCTTGAAATATGCTCGTTTTAAATCTATTACTTTGGAATCAGTACTCAAAGATATATGTCTACGTTCAGTACGATGAAGTAAAATTTTCCATGCATGGAATCGTATCGAATTTTTTTCAGTGATGAGACTTTTCTTTCGCTTAGTGGATATGTGATCTGTGATAGTGGAAAATCAACGGTCGAAAAAACGTCGCATTCCCAAAACGTCACGTTATCGTGCGTCATTTGCTTTGGGAGTGTGATAGGCCCGTACTTTTTTGAAAACAGCGAGAGTATAACACAAACCGCTATATCGACACGATCTTGAATTTTTTTTGTGAATTTGAACACTTCAATGTTGAAGATATGTATGCGGATACATCATCGAAAATAACCTTAAAAGAATCCAGTCCAGTAAGATATCCCGTGGAGGATATTTGAATGATGTTGTATTCCACAAATAATGCCAAGATCTAAATAATATATCGGAAAAAACAATTTAATCAAAATCTCAATCAGAAGTGTATTTTATTTACATTTACTATAAAACGAATGAGTCCTGTGCTATAATAGTGTGTGAGATCCTCATGCGCATGTTTTAGGTTCTCTGATAGAAAGTTAAAATCCGCATACGCGTAATTTTTTGACGGTTCAAAAATATGAATTTTACTGATCATATTGGGGATCGTACTGATAATATTTAGTTAACATAGTGTCTGGCTTTCGTTAGTTTTAATTTTTTGACTTTTTTTTTGTATCGAAAATTTCTCTAAAATATTTAAAAAAAAAAACAAAATCTAATTTTTATTATAATAATTATAAAGCATTAGGTTGTGTAAGCTAAATACATAAATTTTTGAAAATCTTCCATTGTGCCTTATTAGTAAAGACTTTTTTGTGTGTTGTTAACTTTTCACGGAAAAGTTCCAAAAATGAATTATTATATCCAAACCTACGTTTACGAAAGTACATATAGAAGAGCAAAAGTTGTTTAGTCGTTCCATTTATGTTAGCGTCGGCACGAACAAGAAACCGTTGATTATTTTACAACGTTTACTGAGCACATTTTAGATAAGAGAAGAAAAAAAACATGAAAAATGATAATTAGTGAATGTGGATGTAAGTAAAGGTTGGAATGTATTGATGCATTATTTTAGTGTAAGCAATGGCAACTATGACCCGTACAATTTGTCTTGGGAGAAACGTTTTTATATCCACCACCGAAGTGTGGAGGTGTATTCATTTTGTCTGTTTGTTTGCAACACCCAGAAGGAAGCATCAAAGATCCAACAAAGTCTTTATTTATCCTGATCGGCATCAATTTTAAAATCGATTTACGCATGTCCCTTTGTCCGTCGGTCTGTCTGTCTGTCTGGCTGTGTAATGTATGTGGTAAACATTCTCCTGGCCTCTTCAACTTTGACAGAAATAATGCAAGTTCTCTCACGTATGTTGGCATTGAAATTGGCCCAATCGGTCTGAGGTCACGCCAAAAATACTTAAATAAGCTGGAAAGCTGAGTGCTTTGTTCACTGCTCCTAGATTACATAATAAAAATTTCCACAATATTTCATAAAAATAGAAAAACTCTGCCACGTCTACCTATTAAAATTTTTCTGTTTCTACCTTTTTTTGTTTACTTGAATTATATAAATTAATTAATTAATAAAATTTAAATTTACAGGCTTTATTGCTTTATTTTATTCGCTACAAAAGTGTATTAATTGTATTAATTGTTTGTATCGTTTATCTGTATGGATTAGAGAGTGCAGAAAATAAATGTGTTCTTGATTAAGATGGTGCTTATAACAAGTTTATAACATCAAACGTACATATTGATAGAAAGCCTTCATAAATGCGGTAAACTCCAATGATTTTCTAACAACCATTTCATATCAAATCTAAATCTCTCTCTCTTAAATTCTTTCCTTATATTCCTGCCGATTTATTTTCTCAAAGAACCTTAAATATTTGATGGATTTTCAAAAAAAAAGACTTGTTCAGTTTTTCATGGTTTCGGACTTTATCTGCAGATCTAAATTTATTGTTATGTGTTTTTTTTTTATCAAAGTTACTAGTCCAACTTTTAAAAATTGATCTGTCATATAAAATCAGGTGTAAATAAAACGTAGCATATATATATATATACAAATACTTGTGCACAAATGCGTACAAAGCATTCCCATCCATCTTTCAGGAATGAATTTACGATGTTTCTCAGTAGTAAACTGTTTATACTTAATAAATATCTTAAAAAGAAGCGAAGGGTAAAGCATACGACATAATAATGCTAATTTATCAAAGATTGTTGCACATGCAAACGTTATATCTAAAACTAACAACAATTCGATTCATGTCGAATCTCTGTCTCTCTCTCTCTCTCTCTATCTCGTTCTACAGTAAGAGTTGTATGCAATTATAGTAATAAGTAACTATATCTCATAAATAAAATTTTGTACAAATACCATAGTAGTGTTAAAATTTTATAGGCAATTCTGTCCTTAAATAAGTTTATTTATTGTTGCAATATATTTATAAATAATCAGCTGCTTATGACACGACTACATGTAACAGGTGTCGATAAATAATTACTTATTTTATAAAATAAAAAATATTTTTAATTTGTTGCCAAGAAAACGTAATAAAAGTTGCACTTATAGTTGCTTATTAGAGTAATGACACACTGTGTGACATGTTTTTGAATATAGAGATGACGCAAGTGCTTTTCTGAACTGACAAGAGTGCATATCAAGCGTTGCTTTTTATTCACACGTGTGAATATTTAGCGCTACAACTGAAAAAGGTTTATCCCTCCCAAAAAAAGATTTATCTTAAGCTGAATTAGTGTATCTCTTTCTTTCTTCCCTTCTTCCCTTCTTTTCTTTTATATTTTTAATATAATCTTGTGAATTATTGCAAAATATTTTCGTCTCTATTTCAATTTATTTATATTATTATTATTTACAGCCAAGGGCATATAATAACATCATTGCCATTACATAGATAACATAGATAAGGTATAAAATTTCATAAAAAGTATTGAGATAAACTCTAATAGAAGTTAAAAATGAACTATTGCTTCTCTTTTAATATATTTTGCTTCATCTTTGCTTTAAGAACCGAGCTATTCCATTCTAAAACTTACGAAAAATCAATCATTAATAATACTTTGTAAATACCTTGTATGGTTAGCGTGAATAAAAATTCAATTTACTGATATAGAGTCGAAAGTATATGTTCTTATTGCGTTTTTCGAAGTACCTGCTGCATATTGAAATTTGTTCACTCAGCCAGAAATAGGTCAATTATATCGTGAATATCGCGGTACAGGTGAATCAAAACCAAAACAAAAAAATATCACTGATAAAACAAGATTCTTTAAAAAACAAAACCAAAAAAAATAAACGATTCTGTTATTAATACAACAGAGCATGTGCGTCGAAATAATTATACCAACTAAAAAAAAAAAAATAAATAAACATTTCGATATAGTAGTGCTGGTATTCTTTAAAAAAAATACAGTCTCATTACTTTTTGTCCACAGTTGTAGGAATTTCGCCAGTTTCGACGAATAATTTCGTTATTTGTCTACTAAAGCAATAACTTTTATTAAAGCTGCGTAGTCTAGTTTTATTTACTTGAATATTCGTCTTCCTTACTAGGTTATTAGGTTTGAAACGTATTTGCCTGAAGCATTTTAAGAATGCAACTATTTTTGTCGGGTTCTGCTATTGATGATGCAAATTAATTGATTGAATTTAAATTTCAAATGATTTACTATGATTTTTATTTTACTCCATGAAATGTCAAAATGTCAAAAGTGAAGAACATCGCCTTCAAAAATTGCATCAGTGCTGCTATTGCTATTTGCTATTTTCAGATCCCGTACACTTTCATTCGATAACATTTGCTATCTTGATTAATATTTATAATATTTTTCATTTATTTCCCTTCTAAGTTGGGAGATATTAATACAAGTATTGTTGCTTCCATTCGAAAATATTATATAGTTTGCATTTCATTAAGAAGTCTAGAATTAACAAAACCGTTATCGCCAATACTTTTAGTTGATATTTCTATACTAATAGTAAACTAAAGACCGTCAACTTTGTAAAATAAGAATATCTCTTACGAATGCAGCAACAAACAAAATCAACAGGGGTATTGGAAATTTTTAATTTATGAAAATAAAATAATTTTCGTTAAATAAAATTGTAAATATTCATCAAAATTCCGGACTAAAATTAAATTGTAAAAAATTATTGTATCTCATCAAAGAAAAAAGCAATTTGATCGTATATGTTCAAAATCTTAACATTAAGGTTTCTACTTCTTCAGTCTTAAGATATTTAAGAGCAACTGATGCAACCTACATTTAGGTGAAAGGGTAGTTGTGTTGCCAAAGGGGAACGTTGAGCAACCGATTTGTAAACTCATTGTATTAAAGAATGTATACATTTTTTAGGGGTTTTTCTTTTGAGTACCCAAGAAAACGGCAAACATTGTGTAGTGATTCCATCGCATTATTAAACAACTACCTTTTTATCACACCCTAATACTTGTAAGCTTGTAAATGGAGAATACTGTCATATGCACAAATTCACTTTTCCTTTAACATAAGTAAATTTTGAAACTTTTCTTTATTGTAATAAGATATGTAATAAGATACGTGCGTGTGTGTATGTATTATCATATATATGTGCAGCTTTACGACGGCATACACAGCATCACATTTCTGGATGCGAAGTATATACGTACAAAATAAATTATTACATATTGCAGTGTAATGTATAACGTTGTACATGTGTGTGCGCAAACAAATGCAACAAATAAAAAATAAAAATAGTCTGCTCCCTTGCAAACGTAATTTAATTATTTCGACTCCATAGTTATCATAAAACTATACGTATACTAGATAATGTAATAAATCATATTAAATTTTATAACTTAAAAACTTTTAAGGAAAACAGGTAAGAAAAGATAAGAAAAATATATTCAACTGTGACGTAATCGTTTATATCTTTCTCTTAAAAAAACACAAAGTAAGAAAATTCCCTCTGTTCTTACAGAAATAATATTCCTCTTTAATTAATCGGTAATAGCAGCTTTCGGAACTAAATATATCAAATCAAACCTGCAAACAAATAATAAATCTGCTAATCTATGCGTGTAAATATGAGAATATTATCACAAAAAAGGATGTTTCGACATGCATGGGTGTTCTAGACGAATGAAAAAGTCTCTGTTTCTTTCCATCTCTATCTATTTCTCTCTCTCTCTCTCTCGCTCAAAACACCACAAAATATTTAAAAACGCTCTTAACGCCCTTATGTGTGAAGTATAAAGTTACTTCATTAAAAACTTTTGGCAAAAAGTTATGGAAATGAAATTTTTCTTCACTTGCAAAATAAATTAGAATTTAAACAAAAATCAACTTTTTTAAAAAGATAAAAATTTAAAACGGTTTAATTGAAAACAAAAAAAAAGACGGTAAATTTTATATTCATCACTAGCTTGATGTGTTGAAACGAAAAAAAATTTATGCAGCAATTTTTTCGTTGTTTTTGTAAATTCGCAAAGGGTCTTCATTATTGATGGCTTTACAATAGATATTTAACTTTGCATTCCAATGAAACTTCAAACTTCAGCTTTGTATGGCTGAAGCTTTGGTGAGTTTTATTTACAAAAACCAACCGCCATTTCCATATTGATTCGGCTTCTTCTAGCAGCAGCATCATACATATACTCTACTCAATAGCAAGATATGCCGAAAATTGTATATAAAAAAAGGCAGGAAACTGAATACACAATATTAGAAAGTATGCTGACGGCAGTGCAGAGCAAAAGCTTAAGACCAAGAAGAATAAGGAGATTTTTGTTGCTGATAGCGAGTTTAGCCGACTAACAAAATATATTAGAAACTGAAATTATTTTTTGTAACTACAAACAACAATCAGAGTTATTTTTGAAAAGGACGTCTGTTGTCAATTTTAAATCGGTATTTGCCGTGTGTTGCAAATTATAGACAGGAAATTTGTAAAAAACACATTTATTTGATGATATTTTCGGTTTATAAACTATTAACGAACGTGTCTGATAGTCTTCAAAATTTTTTTTTAATATGTGAAGGTATTTAGCCTTATCTTGTGTCTCTTTCTTATCTTAATTGCAGAACGATGAACCTTATGCTCAAGCTAAATTACAGATTTATATTCTATATCTTATTACAACACTACATATGGCTTGTGAGATGCACTCCCGCTAATATAAGAAAAAAAAACATGCAACCAACAGACAAATCTAAACTAAACTAAAACTCATGCCTTGATGCTGTCGGAGACATTCTTCGGTATTTGGATTAATGCTTTCAGTATTTGGCTTAAAGCAATTGGTGTTTAGAATGTGAGCCAATAATTCTATTTTATCATGATGAACTCATTATTACCGCGTATAGGCTGGACATTATTGTCAGCATCGTATCGATTTCTTTGAGAGATAAATTTAACCATTTTTCTCTCCTTATTACACCGATATTACATAAATTTCCTTTCTTTTACTTGTCATTTTTAATACTTTCTAGACGGGATTCACACTAATGCATTGTGGATTTACATTAGAGTAGACTTCATTACAATCACTTTCCTAACTATTTATTTTCAATGGTACTTCTTTCCAAATACTAAATTCTTTGCTTTTGGCTTTTTTCTCTTCAAATATGAAGAGTGCTTCGCTTATAAGCCCTTAATACCAGATTATTTCCTGACGTTGACCCTCTTTTCAAAAATCGTCAGCTACATGAGATGCTTTTACTTTCTAAAAATTGCGGTTAAAGCATCAAAAAACTTTTCATTAGTTTTTCTTAATTTCCAAACATTTTTACACAGTTTTTATGTAGACTTATCTTCATCAATTTTAAGATTTTCATAACAATATATGTTATCTATCATACAGGCCCAATTTTAATTGGAATTATATTTTGAGAATAAGAAATCTTGATAAAAAATTATTGTAATTTTAACATCTCTCTGGTACACAGAAAGTCTCTAGGTAACGTAGTTGATTAAATACACATTTTTCCTACTAAAATAATATCAACTTGAGTCGGAAAACAAAGTTTCTTCTTTTATATTGATTGTTAGTTTCATGTAAGCACATATTTACGTAAAGCAAAGCAGAGGAATAATTTTCCTTTTATGTGTGCAAGGTTCGTTATTTATATATATATATATTTAAATTGAGTAAAATTTCTATATGAAATAGTACAGATAAGCCTCTTTTAGTGCGGCAAAAAAGCCGCAGGAAACCGCTGGAAAAACCTTCATAAATGTCTTTCACTAATAATTTTTCAAAACATGTTTTTAAAATCCGTTTTAGAAGATTGACGTAACTTTACAAAGAAGCGAGAAAGTACTTTCCAAACAAACTAAATAATTAAGTTTCATATATCGCATAAAAAGAAATAGCACAAAACAAATCGCATGAACAAAGTAAATCACATAAAGCTACAAATAAAAAGTGCATAGAAAGTCTTCGCACAAACGCAGGTTTCGCTTTAATTCAAATTTTCTTAACACTAGAGAAAAATGTTTAACAAACAAAACTAAATTTTTGGTTTCTGGAGTATATATTGAGCATTCAAAATTTTCAAATCTGTTTCTTTAGCAAATTTATTGAAAAATACATCAAATCAATAAAGTAAGACAAACGGAAAGCCGGACTATATTTGACTTAAAGGGTACTCCTTTCTACTCTTTATTAACTTAAAGGGAAAACTTTAATAAATTATTGTTTTATGATTTCCAATATTTGATATTCTAAAAAATTCCTATAATTTCTAATTTCTTTGTAAAACGTAATGATACATAATGATAGTAGCACCACTCGCTGAGGTCTGTTTCCAATAACTACCCTTGGCTGCGTGAAATGATATGATAACATTGCTTCTGGAAATTACATTTCATATAGATTTTCAATATTTTCAATTTTCTCCTTAAACATTTCTCCAGTGTCAGTACAAGTAAATTTAAGAAGTCAATATCAAAACTAAAACTTCCATCTGCAGACAAAATATTCTCTTTATTTTTTGCAACTTCAGTCTCTCATTAGTCTAGGAACAGAATAAAAATTGAATTAGCGATTCAGTGTTTTTTTTACGAAGACTTACAATGGTTCGAAAAACGTTAGTAACAACGCAGCCTAAAGTTTTGAAGAAAACATCGTTTCAAAATTAAAAACAAGCTATGATTGTAATAATTGTTACAGGATAGGATCCAGTTTGCTGTTCCGAAATTAAACGTAAATAAAACACCCTTTTGATGAAGATTTTGATCAAATTTTTATTCTAGTACGTTGTATACATTTTGCCATTATTTTTCGAATACAAAATAATTCAAAATTTTTCCAGGGAATATTTTAAAAGACTGGAACTTTTTAAGGTCGTTTTCGATTCGGAAACCGTCAAGCGCAACAGAAGAAATTTTTGATAATTGATTAAATTTCAAAAAATCCAAAAAAAATCGAACACATCTGTCGAATTAAATATAGAAAGTAGTAAATGATATAATTTAGTTCATCTTTATACAGCAGCCAAAAAGCAATGTTTTTAAGTCGTTATCTAAACAAAAAAACAGAAAGGATTATCGGTTTTGCATTAATTTTTGGCAAAGCTAGATACGAATTGACTTGGCTTAAGCGGTAGTGTTATTTTGCGAGTACAAAATTATAAATCATTTGCATGAATTTATTTACGAAAGACAAAGAAAAGCATTAAAAACAATTTTCGAGCAAATTTCTTATTAAAAATTTGAAAATTCAAATTAACAGTGCTTACCAAAGCACATATAATTTTTTTTATAAGGCCTGCTCATTTTCTATCTGAAATAAAAAATCGAAAAAATCTTGAAATATTTTTCAATATCTCGTGAAAGACGTAGAATTTGTTGAAAAGACTGATTTACAAAAAATGTCCGTCCAAAGAAAATCTGTGAAATTGCTTATAATAAACCAAATATAAAGACTTTTTGTACTTCACTAGAGAATGTCATCGTGGGGCCATAGATGAAGTTTGAAAGCTATCGGTTGAGAATTAAAATCGCTAAACTTACGAGATTAAAGATTAAGGCATAATAGAGTTTAACTAAAGTTTTCAATTTCTTACTGCACTATTATTGCTCTACTTGAAATATATAAATATAAAAAAAAGAACAAATAGTAATGTAATCAGTTTGCGGGATTACAATACGATTAATGAACGAATTTGGAAACTAAAGAAAATGTTTTTGACTCTTAAAGTTCCGTTTTTTTACCACAAATATATGAATTTGTTTCAAGCATAAGTATCCATATACCATAAGTGAGTCAACAAGCTCTACAAGAAGTATCGCTTTTATTATTTTTTTTTTAAAAGACAATTTTCATCTGATAATTTAATAGAAAAGCTTTTATTATTTGAAAGGAGTATTATAGCGGTTATGCTTGTGTGGCAAAAGAACGTCCGAAATTTGGTCGCACATATTCGTTCGAAAATTTTTTCAAATTATGTTCACTTGCGCTACACATTCCTTTTTCAATCGATTCGAAGAGTTTGTGGTTCACGGTATGTATGAGATATTCTAAGAGCATTCCGAGAAGGAAAACTTTAATCAATTCATATCACGTCATTGCAACATATAACCATTAAAATTGTTTTTGGAATAATTTTGTGATTTCATTGACTCTTTGGGTCATGTTTTCAACTCCGTTCAATTTGGTATAAAGAGATACTGCTCGCATACAAATGCGCCGCAACAGATTGATGTACGTAATTACATCAACATATTAAAGTATAATGCGATCGACACTATTACAGAGTATTAGGTGAATATATGGACACGTTTCATTTAGACATAAAGAGACACATGTGAAAAGGAAAACGTTTTATAAATTGGAAGCCATAAGTTCGGCAGAAAAAAGTAAAGAATAAAGGAAGAACTCCCCTATAACAGCGTAGTTAACTTCCGTCTTATATATGATGTACATATGTCGCACATGTCACGTAGATGATATAAAAACATGAGACGTTCAAAACCCAAAACGATTAACTTTCTTCTCTTATTTAAAGTAACTTTCTTTAATAGTCAGACTTAAGACACTAATGATAACAATTTTTACGGCCATTGAATAATAAATGATTTTTTTTCGTAACAAATGTATAACTGTCCCATTTCTTGACCTTTCGTGTCATATGGAGCCATCTTTTATAATCTCGTGTTAAACGAAGGTCTAATGTATTATCTACGGATAGTATACGTTGGGTGTATCTTCGCGCCTTGCAAATGTTTCATCCTGTGGTGTGGGCAACAAAGTTATTTTTCTTTTTACGTAGAATATAATTTTTGCTGTTTTCGGGCGTGTCATTTTTAGATCAATTTCTCTCTAGAAGATTTTGAAACGCTTCTCAATATATCTTGTTAGTTATTAATGGTGTTTTTCGATTTTCTCGCCTAACTCCTTCATGAATCTTTTTTTGAAATCTGGCTTATGTTTATCAAATCAATTGTAATTCTACATTTTGATTTTTTGGAACAACAAGATATTGAACTTGAATTTATCTTATTAAACTATATTTAACTGAAACTATTTAATTAAAGCAAAGCTGAACAATAAAACCCTGGTCTCTACAATAACTCTAAAGCAAATATAGTGCTTCGTAGTACCATAGATTAAGAGAAACCATTTCGTTTAGGTCTGCCGGTTTTCAGGATATATACGCCGATAAGTAGATACATACGTTTAAATCAATTCAAAATCGTATGCCGATATATTTTTAATAGGCCTTCAACGCCCTTTCCAGGGTTTTATGACTGCAATGACTATTTAGATCATATATTTCGTTGGTAGATATATTACACGTGTATTAGTTGAACGCAGTCAGATCGGCAGATTGTTCAAAACTTCTTGCTCCACCAGTTGTAAAATATTATCGACTTTTTCAGTGGCTGGCCGATCATGGCGATGTGCATCTTTGACATCAATATTTAAGGAACAGAATAGAGCAAACTTCTCTTAGCTCCTTTCTTCATCCGCAGCATTCTCATCGTATGCTCCAAAAATTTTTCACAAGTTTTTTCAGCGTTTTTTAACTTTTCCATAGTAGAGAGTGAGTATCAAAAAGTTACACGATGATCCCCCTGAAAGCAAAATTCTAAAGAAAGAGGGTCAGTGCAATTTGCAAACATGATCATCAGACTTTATGTGTATAGACATTGTTCATACAATACGTAAGCAATACACTGATGTCTTTTTTTACGATTCACAAACGGGAAATAAATTAAAGAAAAATAATTAAATAAAAGATAAATTATTATCCTTTGAAAGAATTAAAGTATATTCTTATATATAATGTCGATATCGGTTATACACAAGATATCATATTTTAATTTTCATCTTTTGTTGAAAACAAAGCATAAGAAATTACTTTCGGCTTAAATCGCACTCTTTAACGAGAGCTATATTCATATGTCCCGAACTCATGCTTTCAAGAAGCATGAACGATTTTCCATTAAAGAAGAAGGTTTGAATTTCGATCCGTATCCATTTTGTTCTTCTTCTTGTGGTGACTGGCAACAAGAAAGAGGAACCATATCCTCAATCCTAAAAGGGAAATCCCTGGGACGCCCAAGTAACATTCTTATGCTCGAAACTTAATACTATAAGAAGAAGATGTTATATTAAATCTTGAAATGAAAGAGTGAATATATTAATAACGGCTAAGGAGATTGAGGGGAGTGAATGAGTAAACAAACAAACACATGCTTTTCGATTAGTAAATCGATTATAGGAGGTAGATGCTATTGATAAGTGTTACATGAAGTAATCAGCTTACAACGTCCATTATACGATTGCAAGTATGGCCGCAAATGCGTATGACAACAAATGTTATTAGTATGTGTGCTCTTATAGACATCAATTGAATTAGTGTAAATATTGTTGGATATATGTGTAAACCTCAAACAAAATCGCAAAACATAGATAATTAACAAACAGACCAAATGTTAATATCTATCATCTATGGATAAAGCGAAATTAATTTTGTTTTGTACTCAAATAATATGAATAATTGACAAAGTAGATACGAATAGATTTAAATATATATATCTATATATATATAATATAATATAATATTAAATATAATATAATAATATAATATAATACATATGATGTATAATATTTTGCCATTAAACAGTTTGTTGTTAAGCAATGAGATAATAAAAAAAAACTAATTAGAGCATTACCTACTCTATACGCTAGTGTCATTATATCGAATAATATGGAATACTTTATATATAAAATATTATCCATATTTTTGTTCAGTGTTACCTGTCAACGGGGTTACTTTACAGCAGTCCTTTGGTCTGTTGCTGAAACGTATTAGATTTTTGTGTAATATTAGAGTTTTGTTTGATGTAAAATGTTAGATCGAAAAAGATTCATACGTTCGCTTGTTGTTGAAACGCTCTGGTTTACAAAAAACGACAGACAGGTAGATAGATAAATAAATAAAAAAATGTTTCATTTAGTTGGGGCTCATAACCGTGCATTTAATAAAGCATAATCATGCATGCATCATAATCGCTCGTAACCATGCATGTAACTAACAATCCGGGGTAGATGCGCTTACTTAAAATTTGAAAAAATGTTTTGAATGTCAGCAAAAATATTCGTGTAGAAAAGTTCTGATCGAACAGCTAAAAGACATATTGTTAATAATATACAGTGACTATTACGGAGATCTTTTTCACTTGTTTTACAACATGTGATATATAAGTTTTAAT
The DNA here is from genome assembly GCA_000671755.1 of Glossina brevipalpis. Classification (NCBI taxonomy): domain Eukaryota; kingdom Metazoa; phylum Arthropoda; class Insecta; order Diptera; family Glossinidae; genus Glossina; species Glossina brevipalpis. The sequence goes on along the minus strand of KK351011.1, from coordinate 9,712,622 downwards.
TGCAGATATTAAGATGCTGCATAAGATCTCGCCGTTCTCGAAGCAAGAGGATTAATACGGCAGGGAGCTGACCCAAAACTGCCGTTTTTTTTTATTAAAAAGTACTGTCTTGAATTCTTAGGCACCAGTATGACTTATCCTATATATATAGTTGACATAGTTTGAGGAGGTTTTTTGTCTTGAACAGCTACTTAAAGGATGTCCCTTACACGTGCAAGCACGATGTTGTTGAACAGAATAGATTTTATGTAAAGTCGGGAAACCTAAAAAAGACTAGTGTTTGTGTACGTTGGGCTTGAGAATGGGAACATCTAGAAAAGCGGGAAGGATTACTGCAACTAAATTATTCCAAAGGCAAACACTGCAGTTAAAGACCGACGAATCGCGATATGTGTTACGATATCAAAGCAAATATCAGAGCAAATACTCATAATGTGATTTGAATATTCATGAGTGTTCTCATTTATTTACCTGGTTGTAGCGTATTCTGAGTTACCCCGATCAAACAAAGTCAACGGTAAGGAAGGCTACTAGCAAAAACTGATTCATTTGCGGCGAAAAGCGGGTTTGATATGCCAAAAATCATAATATCGTAACTTTTAGATCGAAATAGTAATGATAGCGATGCTAATGCAAATGACGAAACTCGCACACGCAACGTTAACAATGCCACACTGGTCTTTGCTACCTTTCAGGCTGTAATTGCTAGATATTGATCCTCCTGCTTAACACTTCGCTTTCCGCTCTTATGACGGACGATACTGTAGAAATGTGTTTTTTTACGTTTAAAAGATCAACTACCATTTTATAATGATGTGATAAATATCAGACAACTATTGAATAATATGCTTCCAGTAATTTTTTTATAACAAACATTAAACAATAAAATAAAATTTTAAAAATTTATTGATAATTCTTTTACTTGCTGTAAACCTGACTGATTCATTATTTTTCTTCTTCCGTTCATTTCTTATCTGTCCATGTAAAACGTACAAGATATGCTTCACGATTACAGTGTTTCGCTAATTTTATTTTCTCTTAAAACACTTAAAAATGTATATTTTTAATCTTAACTAAAACTAATACTTGAAATATGACAAATGTCACTACCTCAGATGGCGTAAATGTTCACACACCTACCGTTTAGGTAATTAGCTTGAGTAGACCAACCATTTAAATCTAACCGCACTTAACTCATCATAATGCATGTTATTACTCATTTATAATGAGTATATTTGGAGGCGTGAAATAAATTTCTGGAGTTGGAGTTTGTAGTAAATTGGAAAGCTAACGTACTTAAGTCGTTGTCGTCATAATAATAGTTTGATAAATAACAAATGTCTAAGTACCTGACACATTAACAAACGAATGCATTTGCACACTAATAACGCATTTAAACTACAATGAATTTAGTAAAAACACGTGGGAAAAAAGAGAAGCAAATGAGACATAACCATAACCATAACGATTACAAGGAATATAATAATTTTTTGTACTAACTTTGAGTAAATTTTTGATCAACATCTGCAAACATATTGATGGCGATTGCTTATTACTTTTTCCTTCAGAGCTTTAGCAAGACCTTGAGTTAAACATAACCATTCTGAAATTTAGTTTAGAGCTTAATTTAAAGAATAAATGCATTTTATACATTTGATATACATTTTTACATACGTTTAGAGATATGGCATAAACACGATAAGGAAAAACCAATAACATAAATTTTGAAATACAAAAACAATAGGAACATAAGTCTCTTCGCCTAATTACTAACGCTTCTTTGTTCTTCTGCGACAAAACTATTCACATTGACTTTGTAATTCCAAATGTTAAAAACAAATTTAATGTCTTTCTTCAAAATGAATCCAATAAAATAAGAAGATTCTAAAGCCGTCACTTACTTTATTAACCATTTAGAAATTAAATTATTTTTGTTTCTTAAATTCTATGAATATTTTCAAATGAAAGTCTATATGGGCTCCGAATTCTTCAAAGTTATCAATACTCCCAGTAAATAAAATATGTATATCATTAATAAATACATAGGCCTTACACGAAGCATAGGTCTTGCACGAAGCATAGGCCTTACACGAAGCTAGATTTAGAATGTCGAAGAACTCGTGCAGAGCAAAGCGCCAATAATTGACCCCTTGAGGCACACCACTGCGTACCTTTAATGACTTAGACGTGATAGCACCTACAAATTATACACGATCTGTGAGATACGAGTCCATTAGAGCAGCAGCTGAAAAGTCAAAGTTTGTTAATTAAATGTCCACGCGAAACTATATCAATGACTTCGATTAGGTCGAAAGAGATTAACACCAAGGGTGTTTATCATTTACGGTCCATTATAATGAATCTGTAATATCCAATAACAAACATGTAGTGAGTGCTTCGACCATTCATAAGTCGATATTACAACTCACTGAGAAGTGAATCATTGTCAAGACGTGCACTTCAATCAAACATAACAAAATATATAGTCCTAGACGTAACCAGCCTCACATAAAGAAATAAGTTGTCATTTGAAAAATAATTTTAGAGGTCATAAGTTTTAAAATTCTAAAGCTTAAGTTTGAAATTTTAAGATGCTGCCTTTATTTGTAAGTCTTCAACACTGAGGGATCTCAACCAATTTGCAAATACAGAAAGATTTGACGTTTGATTTAACGTCTATTAGATTCTAATAGATTCTACTCTAAAGACATGTGCTCCTTCGTATACAATAACGAAATATTGAATTACAAAGTTTAAACGAAAGCGGCCAAGACGACTATGTAGACATCACGTTGTCGCGATCAAGATCAAAAAATTAAACTACGAATTGCTTCTTAAGTTCCCCCAAAGTAGTATTTCGTGTTATTTTTTCTTTTTAAAATTGAAAAAGAAGTAAAAGATTTGCCACCGTTGAAGTGATATAGTCTGCAGTTGATGGCTTCACATGTACTACTGCAAATATCGAGACATCGAAGCTATTAAGCAGTCTTTGCAGCCCTCTATCGGGCGAAATTTTTTGAGATTAGTTAAGTAAATGTACCCCAACTCAAAATATTTATGCAATTTACTAACTAAGTGTCAAAAGTATTATACCTTGACACCGCGAGAATGGACATAAAATAATGGTCCAGTAACTTTTTTTTTATTTTCATGATATTTTAAAGCCTGAAAGTATAATAGTTTCAGAAACACTGTCAAAAGAGAAATACATATTTCATCTGAAATGCACGGTTATAATATCTACGGCATTACTAAATGAACGCAAGCAAGTTTTTTTTTCAAGTGTCATATTAAACAAAGCAATATCAGTGTCAGTAAAAGCTGCAACAGCTTATAAAGTAATGTAAAGCATTTGAATAATTTTGTAAGATCTAAGTAGAAAAACAAAATCTGCTTTGTCTTTTACGTATAAAAAAATAAAAATAAATAAATAAAAAGAGAGGGAATGAAGTACAAATAACAGTCACAAAAACAAAACGAGAAATAATGTTGTCGGAAGTAAATCTCTGCGTACATATCCGAACAATGAAAAATTTTCAAGATACGCTTCAAAAAATGACAAAACTGATAATGCCTTCACTAACAAATCTGTCATTTATCTGGTTTATGCAAAGGCGGTGATGTTTGCAAAACCAACAACAAGAAATGATTAAGTTCTGAAATGTTATACGTTGCATTTTAAATTGTTCGCCACTGCTTGTTTTCTTTTCTTTATTCCAAAGAGAAGATTAGATGTAATAAATTATCTTTCAGTATTGCTTGACTTCGACGTGATTTCATGTTTAGAATTATTTTAAATCAATCATCAGGCGAAAACTTTTAATATTTAACGTAATCATCATTAAGGGGTTTTTATTTTTGTAATGTGGTGGTTACAAGCAGAAGAAGATAAAGCAGATTTGATACACATATACCTATAAGCGTTACGCTGAAATTTTTCATTTCATTTGTGGAAAATGTGAAAGCAATTTAGGAAAAAAAAATTTTTCATAGGTAATAAAACATTTTTATGTGGTAGTAAAACATTCTAATTCACTATCAGTAGCGTTTCTTGCCTGATATTTGCAATATTGGTCCAAACATCGCCCTATTGAAAAATGATATTACAATATCTTCTCGCATGTTGCAGTTTTTTCCTCAAATGCTAACAAATGTGCATCAAATGGATGCGGTAACGTTCTATAGAGCTGATCTCGTTGGGCTGGAGAAATGCGATAAATTATCATAATTTTTCTCGTTTCGGCAAATCGTCCCGTCACTCGTTACGACTCAGCCAAATTGTAAAACAAAAATCTTGAAAAGGTACAAAACGGCCGGCCGCCACATCAAATGGGAAACGTTCTGTCGAGATTTTGGGCAATTTCGAATGTTCGATCATGCTGAAATTTTGCACGCTCCCGCGTCCCTGCGTCAAACCTTCAAATCCAAAATTTGACTCCAAACCTTCAAAATAAAAGCTTAATATCAGATTTTCAAATATAAGGTTTGAAGTCAAATCTTCAAACCTTCAAACTTACAGTTTGGCATCAAACCTCCTAATGTACAGTTTGATAGATACTTTATACCCATAGTTTGGCATCAAACCACTAAATCTACAATTTCACATCAAACCTTCATACCTACAGCTTGGCATCAAACCTCCATACCTACAGTTTGACATAAAACCTTCATACCTACAGTTTGACATCAAACTTTCAAACCTACAGTTTGACATAAAACCTTCATATCTATAGTCTGACATCAAACCTTCAAATTTGCAGCTTGCCGTCAAGCCCCTTCCCCCTCCCAAACAACCACGTTCTAAGAGTTTTATAAAATATATTTGTTTTTAGTCTTATTTTTTATTTGACACTTATTTTATATTTTTTAAATATAAACTAAAGCATTTTAAAAGTGGCCAAATATTTGGAAACTTCTTTAAATATTTAAACCTAACAAACGTTATTTATGTAATAAATTGTCAGTAAATAATTATAAGAGAGAAAATAAAGGTAGCGTCACATGAATCGTACTAATGTTTTTAGGCTGCCTTCAAAACGACCAACGCTTATGTTAAACCTGTGTAAGGAGCTTAATTGTCGTATTGACGTATTTAATTAATTAATTTAATGTATACTACTGGTGGTGATGCTTTTATAAATCATTTTTCTATTTGTTCGAAACAACTAAAAAGACATAAGCATTGAAGGCGTCGTAAGGCGCACGTTCCTCACGGACAGGTGGATTGTTTCTTTTCTTAAACGTATATGATTCGCACCTTCCTCTGTAAGTTTGCCTGTTCATATGTCTTTTGGTGAAAATTTCAAGTGGCGAAATTAAAAATAAGCTCTGGAAACTGGTATGGTCAGTTTATAACCAAATCCACTTAGTTCAAACTAAAACCCGAAAATAAATAAATAAAAACGAAAATAATTCCACTGTCCTCATCGACGAATGCATATCCATGCAAACTTTAAGTAAATAAACACTTTAAAAAACTTGCGGTTAAATTAATCCAATATTCTTCTGCGAATTTAATTTTTTGTATTAGTAATTTCACCACAATACAATATTCGTTACGAACTTATAGGTAACTCTATTGCTAGTTTTTGTTACCGCATTACAAATTCAGGTGTCATTACTCTGAAGAAGTTAGTGATTAATCTTGTGAACGCATTTCCTTTTTAACGTAAGTAAGCAAGAAAAATGCAAAGTATTTCATTCAACTCTTTAATGATGGATGCAAACATTTTTTTTTTATATGTATATATGCATATATATCAGTATTTCATTAAGCGCCACCAGGAAAACGAAAAGGTTCTCTTTTATATTACAACTGTTATCTTCATATACTAATATTAAAGATTAATGACCAATAAAGAAACAGAACACCTGTTAGAGATCGTATTAATATTTAGAAAATTTTTTATTCATAAATATGTGAACTTTTCACCTGGAAAGTTCTTTCCATGATTTACGCAGAGAAAAAAATTTCTATTTTTATATAAAACATAATTTCGAAATTCAAATCTTGCAAATTGTAAATACATTGTAAATGTTCTTTCAAATTTCTAAATCGCAGAAACACAGTTAATATTAAAAATAGCACTATGCGTTCTAGAGCATCGTATAGTACTATGCGTTCTAAAGCATTTTATAACACTATGCGTTCTAGAGCCATTAGGCCCGCTACTACCAAAGATAGTCAAGAATGATGTGGTTCCGTGTTATGTCAAAGAATCCATGAGGTATTTTCACAAACCGACCTGAATGACGATTATAATTATGTAAATATTACATTAAACATTTAAGTAAAACCCATAATTTAATTGGTGGGTTTCGCACTTATGTTCACTCTTGAATGGTTTATAACTCGAATTGTTTCCAAAAATAGTCTTAAAATCTCCGAACGGAAATTATATAATAACTGGAAACAAAAAGATTTCCGAAAGTGGCAAGAGAGAGAGAAAAGAGAGAAAAGAGAGTGGTTAAGCCAAGAGCGCATATATCAACTGTTTTATCTTTTCCTAAGAAAAGAAATAATCTGAATAAATTAAATATCAAATATGTAGCCGTGGAATAGCAGCATTAAAACAAAATAGAAATAGATCTTAGCAGATTTTCTCTTTGATTTCATAAAGCACTCCCAACAGCAAAATGTGTCAACACTTTAAAAAGAAGTTTGCTGTTACAAATGCATATAAGAAGTGAAACACATTCTTTACATTGTATAATAACAAAATTATGTTTACTAGTCAGCGTAAAAGTGTATAAACACTCTTCATAAACATTGCATATATGCATATTATACAACGCGTACAAGCATACTATATAACGTACGCAGACGACCTTTATATATTTGTAGTCGATATTCTCTTTCCTTTTTTCTCTAGATATAGAAAAAAATACTAAATTTCATATAAACGAATTAAGAATCACGAAAATATATATTCGGCAACAATATTTGCAATGGCGTAGTTGACATGTTTAAATGGCTGCGAGTTGCCGTAATCGAATCGTACGTAGGCATGGTTGGTGTTAGAATAGAATAGAAACAGAAATCAATAAATTTCTCTCTTAGTAGATTGATGTGCTTAAGAAAAGCATGCGAGAGAGTAGAACAAAAGGTTTCGTAAGCAAGAGCAATCGAGGAATTCTTTCTTGTAGCATTGTGCGTAATGCAAATAAAATCTGTCAATGATTTTAGTAATTGATAAGATGTCGTCGATTGGCATATCTATTACTATCATTCATTTTTCTTCTTAGGAAAGAGAGCATTCATCCTAATGCGTCTGTAATTAAATTTCAAAAGGTCTTGCAGCGAAATTGATAGTTAAGAAAAAAGAAAAATCAAACATTTTATAAAATAAATTTTAATTAAAGGATTATCCGGCGTTACGCGCCATATTTTTTCGTTATCCGTCACAGACGTTTCTGATCAAATTTGAAGTCCATGTGGAAAGAATTCTGTAATCTTTTGAACTCGTCCATACATTACGTCATATCGTTCTTTAGTACTAAAAGAAAAACCGCTTCTTACTTAGTAGGCTTTAACATGTGTTCAACGTAAATGTATAGAAAATGGTACATTTGGATACTCTTGACTATGATGTCCCCTACTTTGGATCATGATGTTATTTTTCCATGCTGCTTTATTACGAATTATTTTACCAAAGACACTGTGAAGCTAGCCAACATTTTAGCAAAGACCAAAATGTGGGCCAGACAAGTGTGGTCTAACTTCACAGCATTGCAAACTTCTATCATATTCTGCAGGATTAGACACAGAGTGCTCGTCGAATGACAAATACAGTATGATGCTCCGAACCAGGGAATGATAAGAGTTCTCTGAAAAGTATGTCTTCACATGGAAATAAGATATAATTTTTGATATTTTCGTTTTTTGGCGTTTGTGGAGGTTATTTCATGATCTATCTTACTTATCTATACTGGGTTTATTTGTGATCTTGGTCATCATGAATTCCTCCTAGGAGGTAATAGTTAAGAAGAAATATTACCTAAATTTTTAGAGCAGTTTGTCCAAGTATATTCGGAAAAAATCACTGCGCTAAGGGCAAAACAATTTTTAGCTTCCGCATCACGACAATACATCTACGCTTATCTCCATAATTATTTGCAATTTTTGGGCAAAACTATGTAGTTTTCCAAAAACACTGTATTCACTTGTTACTGCTTCGAATGCTTTTCTCGCACTTGGAGGAATCATATCACGATAATTGTTTTCGAGTCATGCGAAGTTATTAAATAGACTTCGCTCGCTGATTTGATACGCAAGTATTCAAGAAGAAGAATGACATGAAAGTTTTGCAAGATTGTAAAGACAGTGGTGCTAAAAGCAACAAGAAAGGTTATTTTCAGAATTGTTTTGATTTTTTTCAACATCATAACAAGATTTATATGATTTTATTTTTGTAAACCGATTGTTTTCAACTCAAATAAATCTATTATTTTTCTTAAATTGAGCGAGCTGTTTAAAATAGTTACTTTATCTTAAAAATTTGCAGTTGATTTCAATAATGAAGACGTATTCTAAAAATCGAATTTAGGTATCGTTATAATACGCTTTTAAATATCGCCTGCAATACTGCCCAATATATTGAAACAATTTGGAAGAAATAGAAATGATTTCTAACAGATTCGTTGAATAATTATGAACGATGATTGAGTGAATGCATAGATAAATAAATTAATGAATCGTTATCTTGAGGGTGCGTACCTAAAAGAGCTTTAAGAAAAAAAATAGACTCAATTATAATACTGAAGGTCTTACTTCTAAAAAAATTTTATGGCTGCTTAATACACACAAACCAAACCAATCCAAAACAAAAGGTTACAAAGGAAATAATAAAGTATACAAAAATAATAACAATATTATTCACATTCGCTTGGGTGTCTATCCGTCCGTACTCATCTTATTTCTTTAATTTTCACGTTCGGAAACACAAAGATATTTTGAACCGTTCTCTAGACTCAAGTTAATAGATGTAATATAAAATAGAAAGGAAATAAAAAAAAAACGTGGCCAGCTCGTAAATAGATAGTTAGTAACTAAAACATTGCAGGTTGAAAGTTTAAAACAAAAATAATGTACAGGTGGACGTTCGTTCTAAACTCGCTAACAAATTTTGCGGTCTCTAACTTTCTTGGAAATATGCTACAATTTTTGTAACACTGATATGCGGAATCAAATTTTTTTCGCTTTATATTAGTCTTTAGTAACAGGACAATTTTCAGACGAAGTGATCATTACGTCCTTAAAAGACCATTATCTGCAAATATTCCGAAAGAGATATCGATCACAACCAATTCAGTATAATAAATATGAAAGTCTTACATAAAGCACCTTGTTATGCAATGATAAGTAAGCAAGAAAGTTTTGTCGTGGCCAAGTTAATTTAGGCACAGATGTGCTCGCATTTTTATTTTTTGATTTAAAAAATTGTTTATCATCTTCTTTGAGGGAAACAAATAATAAAGTCACTTTTGATGATTTTTTTATTATGGTGTACCATACGGCTAATGTCTTCTTACACTTTCATGACACTTATCTACTTTTATGACACATACGAAAGTTGTGTTTACATATAGATTTGAATGACAGAAGGAAAGAAAAAAACTATAACCGCATCACTTCGTATACGAAAAACATCTTTATTTGATTGCTACTGCTGCTTCTGTTGTTATTTAAAGTGTTTTAGTTTTGGGTTGTCATTAAAGCCACTAAAGAATTTAAGCTTTGTACCGAAAGGCAGTGTAAATAAAAAAAGACAGTATAGATGTTGTAATTGTTGCCTTCAAAAACGCAAACGATAAACATGTTCAGTGCGGTAGATTTCTCTGCCCCTTCTATTTTTAGACTTAAACTTCGCATGTGCATACGTAATGTATTCATAGGTTTAAGAAGTACGACTTAGAGTCAAACGTTCACTATGTTACCACATTGCAACTGGTTTAGATTAGAAACTAAGCATTGATGATGATTTAAGACTCGTTTTCTTTGGCGCGCATCGCGAATTTTTTTCTTTTTATTGCTTAATATTAAATTCAATCCTTCATTTGACTGAAATGTACTGATGAATGGTAAGTATATAAGAGTTCAAATGGAAGCTTTTTTTTGAATACTCTTCACTAGTTGATTTTTCAAAGAACTTTGAGGCGTACTGGTCAAAAGAAATACGAGAGAGACAGAGAAAGACAGAAAGAAGGAGAGAAAGAGAGAAAGAAATAGACGGAAAGCGAGAGAAAGAGAAAGAGATAGGAGGAAAACGAGAGAAAGGGGAGAGAGAAAGGCTAAGGGCTTAAGATGGACCCCTTTTTTATTATACCAATCGATTGAGCATCATTTTGTAAATCTGCTTAAGATTGTCTGTTCGTCTGTCAATTATATCTGATGTATTTTTGCGCTCAACTTATCGGTCGTAATCTTTGAGATCTTCTGACGAAATTTAATATACTGACACATATTTGCCCAAGCACGGACTCTGTTAAAAATGAATTTGTTCGAAACATAAGAATGAAATTGCAATTTTGAATATTTTGCGACAAAAATCGATGGAAACTAGAATTACAACAAATGGCGTATTTGTGAAAAATGTTGATCGGATGAAACCATTTTTAGAATCCCCTTTTGTATAACTGTTCGTAAGAAAAGTAAGCTTCTATATGGTAATATGATATTAATATGATATTAGAATGATATTAATTTATAGTATCTTATGATGCATAAAAGTGAATAATTTAACCCCAGAAATGCTTCATTCTTGAGAAAGTTTCGAAATCGAAATATTCCTATGATCAATAACACTTTCTCGTGTGTAATTGTAATGTTTTCTTCAATGTCGGATATTGCTACCAATAGATTTCAGTATAAAAAAAAGAAGTATTCTATGTTTAGTTTGGTTTATTGCAAATCTTCCACAAAACTAATGTATCTTTAGTATGCCTACGACGAAAAAGAAAAACTAAATCAAATTTAGGTCTGTTTAGATATGTTCGTCTATGTAAAAAATAATTAATTGAATTTCATTAAAATAAAAAAAATGCCTTGTTGAAGTCAAGGTAAAGACTCTATGTTCTCCATTGGCGCGGAGTATTACATGTTCATGTTAAATTTAATCAAATGCGATATATCTACTTGTTTTGATGAGTTTTATTTTCATTCACACAGACATAGCTTGCCAAGCCGTTAACAAAACTTGTCGGATGTAAACTACACACAGAAGAAAAAAAAAACAAAAAACAAACGTGATTTTTTTTGTAGGCTTAGATCTCATATATGTTTACTTTGATTTAATTTTTTTTGGGGGGGTATTTCTCAAAAAAAATTGAAAGCAAAGTTAACATTTAATAGCTAAACATCTTTTCACTTCAATTTCTTGAAATCGTCTATCTGTGGCTTTAATATGGAACCTGCTTAACGATAATAGATGTGTAAATAAATTCTTTCTTTTTTTTTTTTTTTGATAAAATTAAAATCTAGTTAAAAAATACATAATTTAATAATCAAAATAGAGCAACCGATATTGTCTATGGTCTTTTGCTTCTTATAAGATATTTTACGAACGTCTTCGCAATAAAAAATTTCACGGTTTCGAAACGAAATAGTCGTGAATTAGCCACATTTTGATAGGTCTTTAAATTTGTCCAGCCGCTATTGTGGTAAATATAACCGCATTTCACCGATTAAACAAGTGCTAATTCAAATCCGAAATTGGGATAAGTTCCCAGTCCAAGTTGAGGATCACTTAATCAATCGCTTTGTCATGAGGTATTGGTTTCTTTTCGTCATTTTCTTGTCATGAAGCAAAATGATATTTCGGGCTCTTTTGTCAGCAAATGCTTTCTTTTTCCTCAAACGCGTTATTTAGTTTGACTAATTGAGCTTGTTATTGGTTTCATTAGGCTTTAGAAGTTCGTAATAGAGAATGTCTTTCAAACCCAATCACACGCATGGTACTTTGAGATCCTTTGGCCGCTAATATTCTATTTTTCTCAAGCATGATATTTAGTTGGACTAGTTGAGCTTGTTATCGGTTTTATTAGATTTTAGAAGTTCGTAATAAAGAATTTCTTTTAAATTCCATCAAATGAACAGTAGAACCTTGTGGATATGAAATGGGCGTTGCAAATGTGAATGCTTTCTATCATTTTGGATTGTCATACGGAATCCAGTTTTAATCAATATACGTTTCCTCTAATGACCTAGAAGTTCGGGAGAAATGAAAGCGTCAGGTGCATTTTATAACGCAACCAATTCGAATACACAAAATTTATTTGTAAATCTAATAAAAAGTTTTTTTTAGTTTATCACAGACTTGATGTGTATGTTTGTGATTGTTGTGATGCTTGGGAAATATTGTAAAGTTTCGTCACGTTTACGCTCAAGGGTTTGTGCATTTGTGCATTTATTCATTTTTGTAGGAGATCTTTTTTTTACATAACAAAATCCTCAAACCGGCCATCCGAACAATGAAAAGTTATGTGCTTCCGTGTAAGTGAATACTGTGATATAATGAGATGTTATAAAAGAGTAAATTTACTATCGATTATTGCTAATTATGCGGTTCCATGCCATAATCTGTCACTTCGTTTGGTCATAGAAAATTGCAAACTAGTAAAATCATGCATAAACATTTGTATCGTGTATAAAGCATTAGATTTAATTTAATTAAAAATTTTATATCTCATGCATTATATAATTAAATACTTTCCGCTAGACGAATTTCCAAGCTGTCAGCTGTCAGTGAAACATTTACCACATTTTTTCCTGAAGAGTTTTTTTTACTAAGTATCTAAGTATGTATGAGGTACGGTCTATACGTCCAACTGAATAATTTAATGTGAAATAATAAAATCTCTTTGATTACTATTGTGTTGTTGGAGATTTGTTGATTGTTTTAAACTACGGTTACTAATGTATTAATAAATACATCTTTTCGTTCATATAAATGTGTGTATGTAAGCTACGATAAATACGTTTATACGATGCATTGATCAATAATTTCCCGGACTAAGAAAAAGAAAAAAAACATTTTGTTTTTAAAAATTCGGCGATACAAGCAGTCGTAAGCTTCTCTAACATTTCAATGCCATTTTTATAGAATAATTTGTAAGATGAAGAAAATAAGCTTCACTATCAATAATGATCTCACTAATGATTTTATTCAAAACTTTATTTATCTGAAGCATCCTTTAGATATTAGCAGGGAGCTAAATCCAGAGCATACGGTAAATGGGGCAGCGAACGTCGAACATCAAATCTGGCAGTATTTTGCCATTGTAGCCATCGAATTGTGATACCGTACGTTTGGTCCACTATGAGAAAAGACGATGTCTATACACAGAAATAGTTTTCTCATGAACAAAGAATCTCATGTAAGACGTCAGCTATCTCTTAGTATTTCACTTTTCGATTATTAAAAACAATACTTGGGATTTCTTAGCATCTTTTGGGCTCCCACTGCGTTCAGCATTTCAGTTACAAATAACTTGTGCGTTTATATTATATTTAGACAATGTAAATTTCAGTCGTTTAGAAACTGTCGTTTGATATGTATCAAATTGTAAAGAGATGGATGCTGCATTGCATGTTCTTGTGTTTTAGTTTGAGAAAAAAACTGAAACTGGAAGTAATTAAGTTGGCTTGAGATGAAATTGTAGGAAACTATGAAATAGTTAAAAAATGGTTTGCAAAATATTTAGGAAAAAATTTTAGTCTTGCAAGCGAAGAAAAAGATTTCATATCTCCGTCCGTCCGCAGCAAAAGCAATCCGAGAAATGATTTTCAGCTTGAATTGACAATTTATCCCGATTATGGAGTATTCTCTAGACCTGCCTCCTTCTCATTACTACCTTTTTAGAACGATGCAGTCTTAGTTATCAGAATAGCAGTTCACAAAAGTTAAAGATGTGCAAAAATGGGCAATTATTTCGGCCCGAGACCACAAAGTCTCTACCAAGAGGGTATCCATAATGTGACAAAAGACTACAAATGATAATGATGGCTTTGTAACAAGTATTTTTTAATTAATTTTAAGTTCTATTAAAAAATACAAAGAGTTTATTTGAAGACCTAATAATATATTCGCCAACACATCACAACTGTTACCATTATTTTAAGTAAAATTGGAAAAGAAAAAGGTACAATTTACAGACATGCAAGATACGCTTCAAGGCGTATGTACTTTTCATACTTGTTTTAATTTTACTGCTTCTTTACGAAAGACTGATATATCAGTGTTATTTCATACAGTTTTACACAATATTGCAAAGTTTGTTGGATTTTGTCTATACCACAGACAATTGGAACGTGTCAAATGAAGAGATTTCTTTCTTTTTTTTTTAATATTATTTTCAACTTGCGAAACTAAAATCTTCATTTTACGCTTACTTTAGTGCAAAAATTATTTTTATTATCACAGTTGTTTGCAGGTATGTGCAGTTCAGTTGAAAAATAAGAAAGAAAATTGTTGTATTTAATTTAATATAGTGTTTATAGTAAAAATATTTAATAAATTTTAAATCTTATAAGTAGCTTTTAAACAAAAGTATTGTGAAGTAGAAGATTAATTATTATAAACATAGAGATAATAAAATAACTAAATATTTATTTATATTTTTTATTATTATTATGTTATTGTTGTTCTTTGAAACATTTTGTTTCCTTTAATTATCTTTTTATATAATTACGAAACAAGGATAAATTGCAAAAAAAAAAAATTCTTTTTAATTCTCATTCATGATAATTAACTGGAAATATTTTTATAATATTATTAAGCGTATGATGTAATATGCGTAAGCTATGTATATCATGCTCCATTAAGTATTATTTATATAAAATGGACAGGAAAACTCACTAAGTACACTTTCTATATTTTTCGACGATCTATCTTCCAATGAAATTCTCAACTTTCTTGAAATGCAGTTTTGTAGATTTTTGCGACAGGAAAAAATCGTTAAGGCGAATCTTATCTCGCAACACAATATACTGTGGACGCATTTTCTTCATGGAATGAATAAGATCACCCAAGTTTTTTTATAGTTATGTTATGAAAATTATAGGCTTTCGGAAATAAAGCTATACGAAGATTGCCCGTTTTTGTCGAAAACGTAATTTCTGGAAATTTTAGGAAAGTACTAAAAGTAGATAAAAATTTTCAATGCTTTACCTGCCAGTGCAATAAGACATACTTGTGGTTTATGTAACGGCCGAATGGCGAAAATATTAACAACATTTCCGAGAAATCTGTGAGTTAAAATAATTGAAAAATTCCACCAATAAATGTAGCGCATTTAGAGGAAAACCAATAATGGCAGAATGAAGTATAGTGTTTTGGTCTTGCTTTCACTAGGTTTGTAAGCAGAGGAGGCGTCTAAAAAGTGGCAGATGAATGGTGCAATTCGAAGAGTGAGAGAGGGGATGAGAGAGGGAGAGAGAGATAGAGGTGGAGAGAGAGAAGGAGAGGGAGATAGAGAAAGAGAGAAGGAGAGAGAGCGAGAGATATAGGGAGAAAGAGAGAGAGGGAAAGAGAGAGAGAACGAGAGAGGGGTGGTGGAGAGAGAGGGGGAGAGAGAGAGAAGCAGATGCTAAATATCAGAATTAAACTCGTTCCCTCTGATTGCTGTGCTGATGAAAAGAATGGCGTCAGTTCCTACTTACTGGCACGAGATGATTCGAAGACATAATTTTTAAGACTATATGGGTAAAAATGATGGCCTTAGCAAACAAGGCATTAAAGTAAATAACCTACAAACATGAAAAGTCAATATTATGAAATCTAATGGAATAAAGTGTTGGTCTTGTATAAGTAAAAAAAAAAAAAAATTAGCCGGCCTACTAAAGTTCCAAAACCCGTCGGTTGTTGGAAATGATTTCCATGGAACATTGTTTCACAGATTCGACCTTAAATCTGACTATGAAAGACTAGACTTTGCTGTAAGAGGTAGCAGAAGGACAACCACTGTTGAGCTAAAGGCTGCATATTCTAATATTATATCTATGTCGCTTGTAAAAAAGGTTGACATTTTAAAACTCCGCGATGCTGGTTTAATTCCAGAGGAATTAATTCTTTGGTTATGTATGCCCACTACTGATTATTCAATGCATCCAAGACTCTTAGCAGAACCATCTAATGATGAAATTGAAATTAGGGGAAGATTAGAATATTTAGTAATTGGAAACGTACCCAATAAGTTTTTCCTGCTTTTCTTCCTTGAAAAAGCGTATTTAACGAGTTTTTCCTGCTAACGATATTACTTCATACATACATACAGTGTACATAACTAGGGCAAGCAAAGTCCTTTTTCTTTATTTTCTTGAAAACTATGCCATACTAGATTTAAATAAAATCTTTAGTGTGTAAAGAAACTTAGTTTCGATGATTATCTACGACATTACATCGATAGGAAGTAACACAGAATTTAAAAAGACGAAATAATAATTAAAACGTAATTATCTTCAAAAGCTTACTTAGCGAGTTTGTTCCGTCAATATTAGAATATCAATATCAATATCATATGTTCTTTGTCTTTCTTGTATATATGTAATTGAATTCATATGTTTTTATTAAGATAGCATTTCAAAAATTTCCAAACTTTTTATTTTTTCCCGTTGTATCCAATTAAAGTAAATATTATACTTGATGAGAAAGTAGAAGGAATTTTAAGAATGTAAATAAATTAAATGCGTAGAAAAACATACTTCAAGTGGTATACATATTTTTAAGCAGTGTTAACAATTTCATTGGAATCTTGTGAATTTGAAAGTTAGTAAAATCGCCCAATGGAAAAAATCGACAAGTAAAACAAGTAAGAAAACAACACATATATATTCGACTGCGCCGAATCTTTTATACCCACCACCTCTATTTTAAAGAAAGGGCGAAAAACCAAATTTTAATAGGTGGGCGTGGCAGATTTTTTTATTCTTATGGAATACCGTGGAGCGCAGACAGCTATGGAATACCATAAAGAACAAGCAAAGCAAAGCAGCCAGAGAAGAGACCTGCTTTCATGTCAGACTGTAGGTGTGGCCTATAATCAATTTGAACCATTTTCAATAGTAACTTATGTGAAAGAACTTCCAACTTTGAAGACGACGTCTTTATTTTTGCGTCAAGGAGAATGTTTTCCACAGGCATTAGAAATGGACAGACGGACATTCTTAAACCGATTCTTAATTTGATGTTGATCAAAAATATATATAATTTATAGGGTCCCTAAAGTGACTTTCTGGGCATTACAAACAAAATGACAAAATGAATGTATCCCTCATCTTCGATGGTGGATTAATAGCAAATGTATTATATTATAAGATACTATTAGTGCTTTTACATATATACACTAACAAAAACAAATGTTACCAGCGTGCTGCTGAATGTGAGAGAGATGTCTTCACGACATTTAATCGAAAAACCTTTGAAGAATTATTTGCAATTTTGGCCGAAGTGTCAAATAAGAGAAATTTTTCAAAATTTTGTTTCAAATTTAAATAGAAGTTATTTTTGACTTTTTTTTTACTAATTATTTAGGAATTTATTTTTATCTATTTCTCTTGTAACTATTATTATGAACACGAAAATAAACGCCAAAAAGCTAAGTGAGGAAATAATCAATAAATTTTACAAATTACTGTTTGTTTTAGAACAAAATTTTTGAGTTATTTAACGCAAATAGAGTATTTGTAATTATTTATGGGCAAATCCAATTATAGCATTGAATCATCGCTCAATTTTATTTAGTTTTGTTATACTTTTTATCTGAAATGGATTATTATTCTCTTATCGAAGATCTAACTTATTATTGTAAAGATTCTAACTAGAAAACAATAGTTACTGCTTATACCCTTTGCTTTTCACTCTGTATTTTTCCTTTTCCTTTTTTTAATATCCTTTCATGTCATGTAAATAATTTGAACCATGGTTCAAAAGCTTTCATTTGGGATACATACATAATGTATGAGAAATCTAAAGGGTATTTGTGGAGTTGAAAAATTAAAAGGCAAATTTAAAAAATTGAGTTCTTTATTAATTTTTTTTCTCTTTTTAATCAATCTGAAAGATAAAAAATAAATGTTATATGGAAAGATAACGAAAATAGTAAAAGTTACCGTCCCCTAATCGGTACAATATAATTTATAATAAAATATGATGTTTAATAATGACACAAAGTCTGAGTTGCTTAGGTCGTGAAAAGCGTAGATTTTATTTACATTCTCAATGGTTTTTACAATTATTTAAAGGAAATTATTTCTTTTAGGCTTGTCTGCCTCGAATGTCATTATTCTACTGTCAATGTACAATGTACAATCTTTGATCTTAAGCAAAATACTCCGAATATCACAAACGCTGCGACCCATTCTGCTATTCTTTGTTTACCTTATAGATTTTGCGGGAATTTTCGTCAATCTTTGCTTCCATTGACAGCTATGAAACCGAGTTTTTATGACCAAGACCAGTAAAGCATAAGAAGGAATGTTCTCTCTTATAGAACTCGAGAGATTTGCTGCAGGCGTTTTTTTTTTATCAATTTGTGATTTTCGTCACAATATGATATTTAAGAATATAAATGTAACCTTTATAAACTTAAAAAGTTCATTAAAAAAACCTTAAATAAGTGATAAGGAAACGAGTTCATATTATGTATTTGTCGGCAACTTGTGTTTATGCTAATTAAAGAATCAAATTTTTTTCCCACTCCTTTTATAATGTAAGTAATAACCATCAATAATTTTTGTCATTCCCATAGAAGCAAATTTTTCTAACGTAATTTTCGCTGCAATAATTTTAACTCATTATCTAAAATTGTTTGCTGTACGAGAAGAGGATGCAAAAAGCACACTAACGTTCAATGATGATTTTGATACACTATCGAATCAATAATGACACAATTTTGTAACCATTCAAACAAGTATCACAGTAACGCCAAAAACGCCAATTATGACATTAAATAAATATCAGTTTTAAATTTTATTTTCGTTTTGCCATAAGTGCTTGCGACGAAAATTGAAGTGCAAAAATACCGAACATTTACATAATTACAATTACAAGCATGCTCAACTATTTTGCTATTGATGTTGTTGTTGATGCAACGGAGACCTGTTGGCGATGAATAAATTGGTTTATTGCTGATTAAGTCATTCAAATACTTGCGAACACAAAAAATACTAATGTGGTGTTATGCAGCTCTGAATGTATTCCTTTTAAGTCCTTTCTTAAAATTTACTCTGAAGAGTGCTTCACTTGTTGCTCGAATGTTATTTAAATTTTTATTGTCACACGCCATCATAATAATAGGAGTCATTAGTTCAGGTTATTTTTAGAGAAATTGCAAGTTTGCTTGCATTTTTTTGTGTTACTGTTGGGTCTATAATGGTAACGGGAAGTCGAGTGATCTATATCTATAACTCTTAGAAAATTTCCTAAATTCGTAGTTTTGTTGTCAACTTAACTTCACTGATCCCTAAAATTAGTCCAACAGCTTTGAAAACTATTGTTTGTGATTTAAAAAGATCTCTCTCTCTCTCGCTCTCTCTCTCTCTAAGTCTTTGGTAAATCACTAAATTCGAACTGTTGGTGGTTTAAGTACGTACAGTTCGAAGTGGAAGAGTACTAATAATAATATATAACGAAAAGGAAATCGAGAACCAAGATAAATATCAATGTACCACGAAAGATTATATTAATATCATAACAAAACAAAATTATTTATATGTTTTAATAACAAATATAAATAAATAATATATAAGACCGAAAGAGAAACTGCAATTAATACTTATAATTTTCTGTGAACTCATTTATTTAATTTTAAAACTTTTGTTAATGATTACGATGGTCTCGTTGCTTGTGGCTTGTGTATCGTCTTAGTATGATGATTCTGATTAAAGCTTTTATCTGAATTTTCCGCATCCATAACGGCTGCTCATTTTCTCTATTGATTGATTTCATTTGTGTTTAATATGTTTTTATGTAAACTATTCTCTAGTTAGAGGCAGATTCTCAACCACAGTGACTTTTGCAGGCACCACTACTACACCACCGTTATAACTATTCATGTATTAACTATCGCCGCTTGTACTTTGTTCTTCTTAGGATATATTCGCTTCTTCTATGTTTCAAAATGCCTTCGGGAGAAATCTCTCTATTGCAATGTTCTGTTATGTTTCAGTTTTCTCTCTAATTCGTCTGTTTACGTACATTTAAGAGAACGCTTGTGGCTACACAATAAAAGAATTTTTTTTAACGCTTAAGGGAACTGAACGTGTTTGGACTCAGACCGTTTAGCTATACGTTCTATATGGATATCAAAGAGTAAACGTTTCGTGATATTGTCTGTTTTATTTCTTTTGTTGTTTGTTGTTATTACCGTTGCTATTGATATTTCTTGAAGTGTTTTTGCTCTGATTGTTGTTCAAATTGTGATTGTAGATCTGATTACAACTGTTTATGCTGTTGGCAATTTGAACTCATTTCCAAGTTCAAGTAAATCGTAGCACTTTTAATGATTTTAGAATTGTTTTTATTCAATTCTTAACCATTACACTGCTGCAATTATAATAAGTTTTAGACTCTCGCTCTTCTCAAGTTATTACTGATTTTACACGAGATTTTAGCTAAAATTCAACAACAACAAGAAGTTGTGGCCAGTTTTTTTTTGCTTGGCAGTGATAAGGGGTTCACCACTCTAATCAGGAGTTAAATAAGTTTTTATATTTTTGAGTTAAAAATTTTAGCATTTCTTTTAATACAATATTTTCTTCTTTCTCTTGTTCTCATAAAAATTTGGCCAACCAATAGATAGATTCACCGTGAAAAGAAGCAACTGAGTTCTGTGCGAATACGAAGTTCTTTGTCTGAGCCTTAATAAACTTCGGGATTAGTTTTGATTTTATTGTTTTTTTTTTTATTGATTTTATGTAAATTCATGTCCGACACATGATGTTTCACTAGATATATTCAACTTACATTTTTTTTATGTTCTTATGTTTTATTCTTTTTGTTAAATCCCAAGAAAATACAATATTCTGAAAATTTGATTAAAAATTTAAAATCAACTCAATCATCTTTTTACGTAGCAGGCAAACCTGTAAGCTATTTCCATAACTTTTCTTTTTTATAACTCTTTTACTGTAGTTTTTTATCTCCAATGTTCACAGTCTCAGGATTTTTTCTTAGGTGAAAAACTTCCTGTTCTTTGAACATGTTCTTGCATAGAAATATAATTCGTTCTCAGGAAATTAATAATTTTATTACCAGCAAAAAATAAACAAAGCGAGGAGAATGCTGGTATTGATTGCCGAGTTTTTTATATTTCTAGTATTGAAGGAATAAGTTAAAAAAACAAAAAGATTTTATATTCAAATTAGAATGAATCTTTTAACATCCAAGGTAAACAAAGGAAATCGTTTACTGTTTGAAAAACAAACGAGTTCTTTTTCTTTTCTTTTCTTTTTTTTTTTTGTAACGTAAGAGAGGAATAGCGTTGTTTACACACTAACAAGCTATAAGCATCACATGAGTGCTTTTAATATTACACGAGCGATGATGAGCGAATATAATCAAATATACCAGAGGTATAATATGAGAGATAATGAAGGTACTCTTTCAATAATTTACGAAAAATAATGGGGAAACTCTGAAAGATTTAAAAATAATAAATATCTAAGATATAATACTAAATAATAAAATAAATAAGGGAATATGAGAATAATAATTTCAGATTAATTCAGAAAATAGCTCAAATAACTCGCTTCGAAGAATGGCATTCATTTCTGTTCAGATTTAAAGCTACTACTGAATGTAGGCTTTTATGAATTTGGAAGTAAGAAAAAGAAAGAAAGAAAGATCTCAGGCGAAAGAAAATGACCACCTATTAACTTTAAAGCACTTACTAGAAAGAGTTCGCTAAGCGAGTAGCTAAATGGAAGGTGAACCATTTATTCAAAAATTTCATTTCATTGAGTTGTTGAGTTATTTACTTTAAAAATGCTGTCAAACTGTGTTTGCAAATCATGAGAGTTGAATCTTTGTCGACTACTTTCTCCTGGTTACAGAATATGCAAGTTGCTCTAATTGTCAATTCGAACTTACACAGACATTATACAATCCATTCTCTCTCCTCCCATCACTATCTATTGTATCTACATATAAAAAAATAATATTGTTTACAAGCATTAAGAAAGAAAAATTAAGCAACTAAGTAAGGATGACGAGTCTGCTTGTTGTAGTTCCTTTGATTAAACTTCCAGAAAAAGCTTTCTAGTCTCCTTAAAGTAGTGTCAACATGTTACTGAAGACGTGTTCTTAGGTCGAACAGTAATAATTTCCCAACCCCATGGAAGTCTTGACACTTGAAGTCTTATTTACGCGCTTAGCTTGTAAAACTTTCAAAACGAGTTTCTACGTTTCGGTGCCAATTGAATACCTAATGAATATCACAAAAGAACTAGAAAAAGATGACAGCTATGCTCGCATTGCACAAAAAAAGGCGAAACAAGTAATGATTATATTCAGCTACAAATAAATTTTTAGCATCCATCGAGTCTTCATCTTGAAAAAGAAAAGTAAACTAAAAATATGAAGCTTCAATACTCCATAATATTGGCTGGGCGTGGTCAATTTTTTATGCTTTTTTTTCGTTGAGTGCTAAGAGTGCTAGATCGCCCTTAGAAGGATGGTGGAGATTTTGGTTTCTTTCATCTGTTAGAAACATACCTCAGATCGGTTGAGAAAGAGGTGCCAGATAAGAGAAAAAAGCTAATTATTTATATAAAAAAGTTGTTCAAATACATCCAGTCAAAAGTAATGACAATATCCTTAAAATCTCGTGTTTCGAAAGCAGTAAACGTGAAAGAAGAAAGCGCAAAACAATGAAATAAAAATTGTTTATAAACTTCAAAGGGTTTAGTGTGAATGTAGCGTAAAATTGAACAATAATTTACATTACTTTGAACTTCAAAAGTTTACTGCAGATATTTAAATATATTTCTTTTTCTTTTTATGCCAAAAATATTTTGCAACGATTACGATTATTCTTTACCTATTTTCCGCTGACGAGAGCAATAAAATGAAAAGAAATTATTTGTAGAGATTTCACCTTTTGTTATATCAAAACTCATTATAAAATGCAGTAAGAGCTATCAAATTGAAATTTTCTGCTTCGTTTAACCCATATTAAGTACAATAGAACATTGAAATGAAAAGCACTTTAAGTTGAACTTTTATGTTCGAATTTCTTTTAAAGATTTTTACATATTCTGAAAACATGCTTCGTTTCTTTAAAGAAATATATTAAATATCTTTTATGAAATTTTTCTTAACATTTGAAGTAAAGGTGAATTAAGTTTTTGCGTTTGTATGTATCAACCAGGATTTGAGATCGACTCGTATTTTATTATAACAATCGATTCAGAATCATTCTTTAAATCATTTTAAGTTTGTCTGCCGGTCTGATATCTTCTTATATATATATATATGTTATATACGCAAAATTTCTCTAACTCATGTGAATGTTGTTCATTATTCTTTTATAGGTTACACAAGTTGTTAATATTTTTCTTAGTTATACGCAAGCAGGTTGTATAAGAGCGAAAGTTGCTTTTTATTGTAGGAAATATGAAAAGAAAGTTCTCATTCTTGTGTGCAGAAAATTTTAAAGGAACTAAAGCTGAAATTTATGTTTTTCAATTGTATGATTCCTCATAATTAAAATTTATACTATAAATTATATATATAAAGCATACCTCTGTCTTCCTTTTTCTTTCCTTTGCGTGCAGAAATTCAATAGAAATTCTTGACTTTATACCTGAGCTTATGCATTTCTTTTCACAGCTTTCTTTTTTAAGTGGAACATTTATTGTTTTATACTTTAGCGCGTTGCATATATATAATACATTGACCAATAATTCCCGGGACTAGATGAGGAGAATCATTTTTTTCTTTACCTAAATACAAGTTTCTCTTTGAGATTTGCAAGCGGACATCTCTGTTGTAGTAGAGAAGAGTGGACGAAGCAGCAACCCGAACTTCACTTCATCCATAGCATGATAAATTGTTTCTTCAATTGTAGACAAGTCCAACAGACGCAGAACAACTTCCCCATGGCCAAATTTTCGCTCAAAATAGTGAATGGGTTACATTTTGACATCTGTAGCATGTCAAATATCTTGCGACTTTACTTCTCGAATATGAAAAATAATTTTTACTGTTTCTTTGAAGTTGTCTAATATAATTATCTCTTTTAGGGATCCACTGGTGTCCCTACGATCTCATTTAAAATCAACAAATCATTGAGAAATAGTTATATATCGAAGGAGAACAGTTGCTATATTCCTCTTCAAGTTAGTGGTGAATTTGAACAACATGTAAACAAATGAACGAAATTACAGGAAATTTTAAGAGACACCGCTTGAGGGTTGGCCTTTTTTAAAAATAATACGAATATTGTTTTTGAGCATATTGTTTTGAGGAATTATTGACCGATGTGTTATGTAATTATTTATTTGTGTATTAAAATATTATGTATTATATTATGCGTGCGTAACGTTGTGCTTCATTACAACTTATGAATACTCTTTGCGTTGCCTTTCAGTTAGAAAGTCATGCATTAAGATTACGAGAAGTCGCTACGGCAATGCAACAATGCCAGCACGAGAAGCAACCATCAGTAGAACACTACCGAGCACCATCACAGATCCAAATAGATTGCTTTATATTCATGCTTTAGCAAATGAGGGCAGTGGTGGTGAAATTGATAAGCGGCGTAATTGAAAGTTCAGTAGACACCTGTATGAGTGGAACCGACACTGTGCTACAGGTACTGTTTTAACATTTCTTGATAGCTTTTGGAATGCAAAGAAGAATGAGTGGAATATTGGAAGATCCTTTACCCGATATTTGCCCTGTCATCTATGTCATTAGCATGGAATGATTTTCAGAATATCGGCGTTTTGTTTGATTTGCATCGTAATTTCGACTCGAATTTGATATTCGAATGACCAAATTTCAGTTTCATGGAAAGCGTAGCACCTCAAAGCGACCTCACCATAGCGATATACATGTCTCTGAACAAAGATTACTTTAATAAATCGGGCAAATACGACATAATACGGTACGGTGAATAACTGTAAATTTCATTTCATGTTTTGCAATGTGGCAGTAGCTTAGATATTGTAACCTGCAGTCATATAGGTCATATAGTTCGCATACGACATTCGTACACATTTCCTGGCGGCATTGTGGCATTGTGGCATTGTGTTTGCGCTTAATATGCGACATACTGCCGAAGTCTGGATGGGCGAATACAAAAAATAATATTATGCAGCAATGCTGAAGGATACACGGTACATGAATATATATAATATATATATATATATATATATAGATGTGTTTGTGTGCGTGTATGTGAGATTAAAACTCCATTTGTAAGTTGCATTTGTTTTTTCCAAAATGAAATTTAGTCAATGTTTTCTCTTGTTCTGCTTTAAACTCTCTCGGTTTATTTGTCTACGCTTTATTGTTGCCTTTGATGCGTTTTATTTAAAATCCTTCTTATTGAGTTTTTGTAGGTTTTGTTTGTCTCTTGTTTGTAAAAAATATTGTAGATTTTCTTTTTATGTCTTTTTTCTTTTTTCTTTATTCTCGTTTTTCCTTTTACTTCTTGTACTTCAATCTCCAGCATTGAAGACCACGTAGTTTTGGAACACAGATTACGTTGTAAGCCATTTAAATGGTATTTAGAGAATGTCTTTCAGGATTTACAAACACCGGAATCCTATCTTTTGGGATAATTTAAACAAAGTGATAATTTCTGTTCAGATATCATGAGAAATTTGGTTGATGGCATTGTCGGCAAGTAAATGCATTTTAATGAATTGATTGCAGCCGATTTATTTATTAAAATTATCTATAAAGTTAATCTGTATTAAGCGAAATTGAAAAGTAGTGAAGAGGAATAGGGAAAGAAAAAAAATAACTAAATTATGACTATTGGATAATATCTAAGAAGATTTTGTGTCTTAAGAGCAGAAGTGAAGAAA
Organism: Glossina brevipalpis; assembly: GCA_000671755.1. NCBI lineage: Eukaryota > Metazoa > Arthropoda > Insecta > Diptera > Glossinidae > Glossina > Glossina brevipalpis. The sequence continues at coordinate 9,686,590 of KK351011.1, read as the reverse complement.
TGAGTTAAATAATAAATTAATAATTGTTAATACGTAATATGAATGAACAACAAATAATTAGTAATAGATCACGAAAAGTGGTTTTCCTTTTCTCTTGTTAAGCATTCATAACTTGGAAAATTCTCCTAAGACTTTAGCGTGTGGGTACAATGCAATCTACTTGAAGCAAGAACATAGGGAAGCTGTAATGTTCCGAAGCAGAAAGACTGACTTAACTCGCCACCATTCTTCGTAATGTGCAGAACGGATCCGAACCGGAAAGTTATTCATTTTGTATCAAGCAATATAAAAAGTGAAATATTTGCTTCGGTATTTCGTACATTAAGTGATACGTTTGTTAATAAATTTTACAAGTTTAGAAGACATATGGGAGATTGGTCTCACCTACGAAAAATTTCAATAAAGTACCAATCAGCGAACTAGTGAAAACTGTTTTCTTATATATTCATTATTCGCAGTTATTACTCTTGCATTTCTTAATTATTTGTTGTTTTTTGTTTCATTCTGTGCTCTCTCTTTAGCTTATAAGACGCTTTCAGTATCGTAATGCTGTTTGGAAATTAAGAAAGAAGTTTTACAAGATATTATCAAATTAAGTGCGATGATCTCTGTATTGCCCTTAGCACACATTCCACATTCCACTCGGTTCAAAGGTTGTTATGCAATACAATTGTGTGGTGTATCCGAAAATCGACATTAAGGAGTGCATAAAGGCAGCGTTAGATACGCAACATTAAATGTTTACTATAAGCTAGAAACTCTTAATCATTGTCATAGAAAATGAATCGAGAAATCAATGAACCGACAAAGTAAGTAAAGGCAAAAAACGATGTAGAGTATATTCATAAAAGACCTATCGCGAAGCAAGGATTTAAAAGAGACAACAGCAACAGCAACAACAACGCCTTTCTACAATGTTTTAATACGTTTGTATAGGTGATGCATATAAATATATCATCAATATCATTATTTAGTCTAGTGATGATGATGAAGAATAACATGAGAAGAGAAAAAATCGAAATCAAAAGCAGCAGCAACATAATCGTTATTGTCTTTGTTATTTAGTGTTACAGATGTGTGTGAGTGAATTGTTAGTTTTGTATTATGCTTTCACAGGTGATATTTATGTTATACAACTGTATGTGTTTTATATTATATTTTTTTTTCATTTATATTCACCAGCTAATGTTAACGTTTTCATTAAAACACTCTTTACAGAAGAAAGTAAAAGAAAAGAAAGAGGGAAAAATACAAATTATTACGTTTACTTGTTTTCATTATAAACCTTACATTTACTGCAAAAGAACCCGGAATGCTACTTTTATCGCTTCATTTTGTATATATTGTTTTACAATACGCAAAAGAGCAACACATGATATTCTCCTATCATCTGAGATTCTATCATTCGTTGGTGTTGCTATTTTTAATAAACAGGAGCAAAGAACAACGAAGGATTATTGCTTTTGTTGCATTTATATCATTTCGAAAGGTGTAGGAGAAAAAGCAATAACTTTGTATAATACTTATGTTAAAAGTGAGATTGCACGTTACTTTGAAATTATCATCACGAATGTTCGCCCAACTGTTGTACTTTTCTTTTATTCATTTAAGTATATGAAGAAACCAGAAAGAGAAGACGAGAGAAATGCGAATGTTATCATTGCATTGAAAGACTTTTCAGCAGGGGGAAAAAATAATTACAACCTTTTGTTCCAAGAAGAAGGTTTTAAAATTTTTCTGCATGTGTTGGCTTCCTGTTATGTTTCGTATATGTGCTGTCATATATAATATCATACTAATGCTATAATTTCGTGAATAGACTTTTCAGTAGAGAGGAAAAATAATTTGAAGTTCTTGTTCCAAGAAGACGGTTTTAAAATTTCTCCGTAATAGTTGGCTTCCTGTTAAGTTTCTTATATGTGCTATCATATATAATATCATATCACCAACATTTTGCCATATTTCAAAATTCGCCATCGGAACTAAACACCACACTGCTGGAATTAAACACAAGATAAGATTTTAAAGTGTCGATTTTAAGTCGTCCAACTTTTAAGATCAGAATATCTAGAAAAATATGAATATTCATGATTTGTTGAATTCAAACAAAGGTCAAATCTTAGAACCATTTCATATAATCTTGCAACCTCTTTGATTCCATGCTTTTTATTATAAATCAGATGTCTTTTGGTGAGAATATTGCAATTCTAGATACTTGAGATGTTATTCCTTTCAAAAGGAATAATACTTTTTTATACGATTTCCTTTTCTTTACTTTCTCCAAATGAAGATTTATAACGAGAAACACATAACATTAGAGCTACAAATTACGGAAAGTTATTTGCTCATTAGCGAAAAGGAATAAGAGATTAATGATTTCTTATAAGTTTAGTGAAGTTATGCACTCCATGAATTCCCAGAAATAATTTCATTACTTGATTCCTATAACTATTTTTTCAGCCTTCGAGAAAATTGATTTTTATTTTGCCTTTTTTCATAAGTTCAGTGTCAGTTTATTGTTTTGTATTTTCTTTTATATTTTTTATGTTCTTTATACGAATAAGAAAATAAATTTGTTTATCATATTTCCTTTTGCGTTTCTTTATAGTTATTGATAAACTCATTTATTTTGATAATAATAATAATAAAATAATAATAATGATAACAATAATAATATGTCGTGACCTACAGATAACAAGTGGGCTGAAAAGCTCGTAGGCTGACACATAGATGGCGCTACTAGTATTAAATCCATATGATTTTTAGTTAGCCCTAAACTTCAAAAGACACGAGTATAAATTTGACAGCTGTTACTCTGTTAGTATGTGATTTATAGCATGTTTAGTGAAGCAACTTTTGTTAGTTTCAAAAAATGGATTAGAAGGAATTTCGTGTTTTAAAAAAAAAAATAGAAAAAACACGAAAAAATACTATTGAAGCCAAGGCTTGGCTTGATAAACATTATTCGAACTTTGCACCAGGAAAATCAACTGTAGAGAAGTGGTTTGCTAAATTTAAATGAGGCGAAATAAGCGTCGAAGACGAAGAAGTGGACGCCCTAAAGAGGCTGTTACCGACGAAAACATTAAAAAAGTACACAAAATAATTTCGGATAACCGTAAAGTGAAATTGATTGAGATAGCTGAGACCCTAAAGATATCAAAGGAACGTGTTGGACATATCGTGAAGGAACATTTGGATATGCGAAAGCTCTGTTCAAAGTGGCTGCTCACAATCGATCAAAAACAACAACGAACTGATGATTTTAAGCAGTGTTTGGAACTGTTCAATCGTAATAAACCCGAATTTTTGCGTTCATATGTGACAATAGATGAAACATGGCTCCATCATTTCACACCGGAGTCCAATCGACAGTCAGCTGAGTGGACTGCGCGTGGTGAACCGACCCCAAAGCGTTGCTTCACTAAAAATGCTATAACTCACATACTAATAGTGGAACAGCTGTCAAATTTATACACGAGTCCTTCGAAGCTAAGAGCTAACTAAAAATCTTTTGGATTTACTACTACTAGTGCCATCTATGTGTTGGCCTTCGAACTTTTCAGCCCACCTGGTACATAAAGAGAAATTACAAGAAGGCCCATTTCATTTGATAGAAGGAGACGCATTAGAGTCAATGTTGGAACATGAAAGCTAAAACTATTTTAGTGTCGAACGATAGAAACGAATAAACTACACGACTATTAAAGAAAAAATAAGAAAAGAAAATAGAAATAATTAAGTCAGAAAACTACATTCAACTATGCCAAGTCTTCATCGTCCATCCATATTTTCAAAAATATGTCGAAAAACATAAATTTTGTTACCCTATAGTATGTGGTAGGTGTGGCAAATTTTCCTCTTGTTATGGAATGCCGCCGCAATTTTTATTGTATACTTTATGAGTAGTGATCAAACACACCGAAAACAGATTTGTTTTCAATAGGCGCGTCCTTTGACCGATTTCGCCCATTTTCTATTCCTTCGGTATAATTAACTGGACAAATACAGATATCGAACATCTAGAAAGCGATACCAGAACACATATGAGGAAATTATGAAAACATCATTCAAAATCAGCCACAGAACGGTTAACTTTATCAAGGAAATTAGTTAGAAAAGGCAGACTTGTCTAAAGCTAGTGATGAAACAATGGTTGAAAATTACTCGGAAGAAACAAATAAATATATACCGTTGATTATATCAATAAAGCGGCAATGAAAACTTGAAAAGATTAAAATAACGGCAAAAATAATTATATCTATGGGCATCACACTAAAAAACAAAACAATTAGAAAAACTTAAACTAAATTCTAAAGTTTATAACAAAATGCAAGGGGCCGTGATACTCCAGACCTGTGGAGTTTTGAGACGTTTCCTCCACGAGTTTGAATAAAAAATAGTTTGAACAAAAAGGGATAAAAATTCAACAACAAAAGTCAGTTGTTATATGTATGCCTTGAATTATATAATTCTGTATGTGTATATGTAAATGTATGTGTAAATGTAAGATACTTTTCATACTCAAAGAAAGAGACCAATAAAAATAACAATAATAATAATAGTAATAAAATAAGAAAAATAAAATAAACAAATAAAATGAGGAGTTCCACAGTACTACAAAACTAACCACGTCTGCCCAATATTATAAAGTATCGAAATTTTCTTTTTATTTTTGCTTTGTTTTCAAGAAAAAGGTGATTATAGAAGATTCGCTTACCGCCAAATATAATTTTCTTACTCTTCTTTTATTTATTTTGTGTGATTTCCTGCTTACTCCTTCTGACCAGAGTTACTGTGAGTTATAATTTTGTTAGTGTCGAGTTTTTATCATGCTAGTGAATATTATTATTATGCAATACCTTGCGGTCCTTGTTGAAAACAACTAAACAACGATGACCTATCGTTGGTAATGAAAGTTGGTAGAAAGGAAAGAGTGACGTAATTTACTTTTGCGCGCATGCGGAATTGCTGTTTCCGCCGAGTCTATTCTGACATAAAAAAGTTATTCACTGTTTGCATTATTTTTACAAAAACTGATGTAAAATATTTACGGCATCCTTTGTTTTTCGTTTTCTTTTTCTTTTTTTTGTTTTGCTTTTAATGGATGGCAATGCTCGCATCCACATTAAATCGGAAAATTCTTCTCATCTTTATTTTTTGTTGTTGTTGTTGTTGTGACTATTAAAGACAAATGGGGAAAAATTTATCAAACGCGTATTCGGGTACGTATTCTGGTTAATTTTAAAAATTTCTTTTCTTTTTTTTCCTTCTCTGTAAAATTAATTGCCTTTAAGCGAATTGGATGATGAATTTTAACGTTGTGGACTTTCAGTATTTTTATGTTTCTTTTTTTTTTTTTGTTGTTGTTCCATACACATAAGCCTCTAGGGAAGTTCTTAATGTTTTCATACAAAATGTTTATTATTTAAATTTAATAGTTAAAGAAATAGTAAAACGTTTCCTTGGTGAGCTGATACAAAAGTAAGTGAATATGTTTGGCTTTAATTTAAAATATCTTTCCCTGTTCACATTACGTTCGACATGCGATGGCACGACATCACATGGTTAATGACGATCGTGACATTTTTTAGAGAGAATATTTAAGTAATTGGTTGAAATAAAATTTAAATAATTTTATAAAACTTTTTGCGCTACTTTTGCAATAGAGTGTTCGTTTATAAATGAAAGGGTAAAAGCGCCTCGTGAAGTGTATGGTGAGAATGTTGTGAATAAACGAAAGACCCAGGAGTAATTCGATTGATTCCGTTCCGGAAATTTGGATGTGAAAGATACACCCCGTTCTTGTTGGCCACTTACTAAAAAGTCGATTAAATGTTGCAACTGGTGGACTGGTGGAGCAAGACTGGCACGCAAGCTGTCAGGAAATAGCGGAGACATCAACCTTGAAACAGTTTGGAATCATTTCAAAGAAGCAGGCTACAAGAAGAAGCCCAAAAATATACCAAAAAAAACCGCGGATAAGTAATTTATCATCTATTATATTATGATGTTATTCAAAAAATAGACTTAGGTGATCCAAATTTAATTTTCATATCAAATTACTATTAGGAAATCATTTTAATTTTAAAATTTTAAAAATTTGACTTTTTCGCCGCATAAGCGCTTACTTTTCGTAAGTAAGGCTATATGGGAAGCGGTACGACAATTCGAATGCAAACTTTTCACATTTATTTCATGTACTAAAATATTAGTTTCGATAAATTTTTGGTATATAAAGGCTCTTTTTGAATGGGCGGTTATATAAGAAATTGTCGTAAAAATGGTCTGATCGGATCCATTTTTAATAGCATTTGTTCTTTGAGCCAAAAAGGATCGGTATACTGAACTTTGTCAAAATATTTCATAAATTAGGGGCGGAGAACAAAAATATAGAGATAGACATCAGACGGAAAGACGGACAGAGAAGACTCAATCGATTCTAAATCAATCGACATAATAAAAGGTGGTTCTATCTTAACACACATGCGAACAAACTTACTTGTACCTGTATTTTGGCAGAAATTTGAACCATTTTTAAATATCCCTTCTATATAAACGTTCTTACATAAATCAATTTTTATATGGGAACAAGATTTAATTTTTAATATTTTATGATAGAACAAAGACATAGAAATTTACTGTCCTAAGATTTGACCGCATTGGTATACTTTTCTTATACTTCTTCCTAAATAAGGTTTCTGATGAATCTTTCTTTGCGGCAATAAACTCTAATTGTTTATGCTTTATGAATAAAATGGGCGAAGAATTGTATTTAAAAAAACTATATAATATAACATTTTAATATGATCTTTTATTCAATTAACAAACGAGAAATTTTCCGTTTGGATTGAAAGCTTAAGTTTTAGCTTCAATATGTTTCCTAAATTTATAAAATTTAACAAAAATGTTACTTCTTATTTAACCATAAAATGAATGCTAAAAGAGGTAAAGGAGTTGAAAATTGTTTGGTGTTTCGTTTTTTCTTTTTCAAATATTTTTAAACATTAATTTTTTTTTCTTTTCGAATGAAATTGTAAAGATTTAATTTGGTACATAATAGTTTTCTTCTCATATTATTTTATTTGGTTTTTATTTCGTATATTTTTAAGAGTTTTGCAAGCAATTAGTTCAAGTTCTCAACTTTCTGTTCTACAACAACAAGCAAGCATTTAATGAAAGCCACAATGTCACCCGCAAACGATATAACTTCATAAGTTGTTCTTGTCACACAAATACACACGTCCCACCCCCCAATGTCGGTTAAATACAATGACAAAACACATGTACAAAAAACGCATGGAATGACTTTTTGTACCAATAGTTTCAAATTTTATGCTGCTAATGGATTTTGAGTGTGATGTAATTAAAAGAGAGAAAAATATCAGGAAAAAAGACTATGGTTAGAAAATGTCATTTCTTTTCAGCCATAGTTTTTTAAATGGAAACGAAATTTTAGGAAATCGCATGCAGCACTTTATCATAGAGAAAAAATTTTTAAAAATGAAAAAAATATTAAAAAAGTTATCAACTAACAATTTTATGTTGAACAGATGTCTCCATGTATAACAACCAAATTGCATATGGAATTAGGCTAAGACTAATGGATTGCACTAAGCTATTAAAGGTGAATATATTCTCTTTTGGAAACATTAGGCTGATGCTAGTCCTATGAAAAGAAAAATTATTTGCAATATTCGTTTTATTTTTTGTTTTTATTTTCCATTTCCAAATAGTGAGGGTTTTAGCGCAATTCTGAAGTTATATTTATATTTTGTACTAAAATTATCATGAACTTAAGTGCTTTTATTCGTATATAACAGAGAGCAATTAGATTATTTTGTACATTTGATTTTTTCAGAGACACGAATTCCTTTGTTTTTTTTGATATTATATTGTTAAGGGATTACATTATTTTCGGAGAGCAGAAAAAAAACGTATTTTCGCGCATTTGATTATATAATAACTTTTTTCATATAATAAAAAAATTAATTCATAGAAACTTTTAAGCATATCAAAGAGCAACATTTCAATAATACTTTAGAAAATATTCATTTAAAAATTTTTGGAAATTCAATCGTTTTGGCGAGGTTTTTGGAGGCTCTCCTGGTAGAAAAGTATCCCCACAGTGATCCAGATGACATGCGGAAACTTTATTTGAATTTAGGAGTTTGATTTTTTGAATTGTGAAATTCAAATTTTTGGCTAAATTGTATGCAAAAATGCGTAATCTTTGGTAAAATCTGTACCTCGTATTTCCTTGTAAATTAATTTGCAAGTAAAGAAAAACAGAGATGTTTCGCCAGTAAGTAAATAATTTTACTTAGAAGAATTATAAAAAATTTCAATAAAATCGTTGCCTATTGGACTGTAATAATAAACGAGATTGAACTTTTAAGTAACAACAGAAGAAAGTAGGAATTTCAAAACCTCTCTTTCTCCCTCTGAGAGTTTTATTTTGATCCATTTGAAACTTTAGGAAAATATTCTCAATATGTTATACTATTAGCTGAAGAGTATAAAAAGCTAAATAAGAATATTATATTTGACTGCCATAGAATCATTTATTCCCTTCACCTTCATCTTAGAAAGAAGCTCAAAAAAACTAAATTTTAATACTCTACAATGTTGGGTGGGTTTGGATGATCTTTTCCATTTTTGTGGAATATTTTTATTGTGTATCTTCTGTAGTTTACGAGTAGCGAACAAATCATCCAGAAAGCAACGGTGTTTTCAGTTTGTCTTTCATTGTAGGCGCAGTCCATTTTCAACTCCAACCTGCGGGCAAGAACTTGTAGAATTTGAAGCTGATATTTTCATTTTTTCGGCCAGGAATATCTTTAACACAAAGGCGGAGGAAAAGAGAAACAGACTGACAAGCGAACAGACGACAAACGGACAGACGGACAAACAAACACGCGGACAAACAGACAGGTGGACAAAAAGACAGGCGGACAAGAAGGCAGGCGGACAAACAGGTAGCCGGACAGGCAGACAAACGGACGGATGGGCAGATGAAGAAATGGACAGCGGGACCGGTGGATAAACAGATAGGCAGACATCGTAAATCGATTCCAAATTTGATTCTGATCAAGAATGTATACACTTCATGGTTAGGTTGCAAACAAAATGCACCCTCATCCTTCAATGGTATGTAAAAAAAACTCCTTTAAAAATACATTTCATGGAACGTACATAAGAATTTAATCAATACTTTCCATTAGTTGAGCTTTCTTGCTTTTATTTTTTTACAAACGTATGTTCTAATATTGTAGTCTTTTTTCGTAGTATATACTTCATAGTAAATACTCTTAATAAAAGAGCATATCATTGTAGCTGTCCGTTTTTTGTTTTGTTCATAAATGAAGTACTTGTCACGAACACCTCTCAATTTATAACTTGAACGAGGAGCAAGAAATGAGAATTTATTTATTCTTGTTATTTTTTCACAGTCGTTATTGCTATGTAAGAATTTTGCTGCTGCGGATAGTTAGGGTTATGCATGAAAAGGTGGTTTTATGAAAAAAAAAGGAAAAAAATTATGTCCGGCTTTACCGAATCTTTTATACCCATCAATAGGTAGGCGTGGCAGTGAAAAAGCTTTTAATGTTTCTGCCAAATTTGAAGCCGATAGCTTCATTTTTGCGGTTAGGAGAATGTTTGCCACACAGTGCACAGACGGACAGGCGGACAGACAGACAAACGGACATGCTTAAATCGATTCCAAATGTGATACTGATCAAGAATGTGTATACTTTGTGGAGTCTCCAAAGTTTCCGTCTGGTTGTGAAAAGCCAAATGACAAAATGAAAAATATCTCACCTTCGGTAGTGGGTATAAAATAAGAAAAAAAGAAATCTCCATATACTTCTCAAGGGTGTCATGCAAGATTAAAATTCCCTGCTATCGGTTGTTACACATCCAATAAATATTTATAAAACAAAAATGAAAAACTTACATTCGCCATAAGAGAAATTTGTGAAACATTTCACTTCAAATATGAACGTTAGAATTAACTGTGGGCGTACCATTTAGTCGTTTAGGGGCGGTCACATAACCTCTACAAATTTATTTGCAAAATTTTGTATTCATTTTTTGATAAAATTAACTAAGAACATTATAAATTTGTAATATTTTTATTTTCTTATTTTTTCACGCATTGACAATTGTAAGCGCGTTTATGGAAAGATAGCAATTATGATCAAAATTGATTGATTGAGAGATCTAGGCTAAGAACAAAGATTCTATTTTAACTTTAAGAAGAGATAAGAAAAAAATATGTTCAAACCAATTAAGAACATCTTTCTTCGTTTCGTATATTTGGATTATACAAAGGCAACGATAGAATGGTTCTATCATCCTTATCATTCAGTGATAAACATGAAAACATCTGCAAATTAGCCAGCAAAATTCCAACAAAAAGTGTTTGGTAGATTTATCTTTCTTACATTTTAGTGTTTGTGAGAAACAGATGAAATCACTAAATGCTAAAATAAGTAAACGATTTGAATCGCCTGCCGGTCAAAAAACAACTAGAACATCAAAAACGACAACATAAAGTAATTTTTTTATCATGAAATCAATACATCCATCCTTACGTCAAAATCAGTTTATAATACGTTGGAAGCACTCAGCTGGGCAATGGCAATCCCTGAAGCTAACTCACTAGACTTGACTCCATTACCGTTTGATCGCAACGATAGATCGCGCATGCATGAATGCATGATTCGGGCGCAGTGGAAACTTATTTTCTTATGTGTTATTTAAATGCTTTTCTTTAAAAAATAAATTTTAAAGGAATTAATAATAAAATAGTACAGCAGTTACATAAAAGTAGTCGGCTTTATGTTGCTCCGGTTTATTGGAATCATGCAACATACTTTCCATATGATTATAACTAATTTCGGTCCTTAAAAATTAAAACAGTCACTCACAATAAAGAGCCATCTGTTAAGAGTTTTCAGATTGTTGTCATTGCAATGCAATTGAAAAACTTCGTCTTTGCGTAGATAGAAATATGTTATCTATAGTTTCGGTAAATATGGCCGACGCAAGGACCAATTAAATCTAAAGCGAAATGGAATTGAGAAAAAGTGGCTCTAAGAAACAGACAGCAGATCTCAAAAATAGCTTCAAAGGTTTCAAAAATTAATATTTGAAAGGATCTTAGAAGAAAAATTTAGAAATAACTTAACCGAATATATTCGCTTATGCAGCAAAATTAACAAGAACAAACATAAAATTAAAAAGACAAATTTTATTATATTAATCAATGGACAGATTTGTTCGTGAGTGAAAATTTAAAATATGGTTTCAGTTGTTATGGTCTATTAATATTTGTTTTCGCGATCTTATCAATAGCAAACAGATAAATTTGAATCAATTCAGATCTTCATATTAAGCAAAAATTTTTTTTATTAAAAATTTTTAATATTTCTGTTTCTGTTTTCAACCATAACAACTAACAACAATTAATTTTTTCACTGGCAACTAAAAAACATAGTTAAAAAACAGGAATTTTAATTAAATTTTTTTGATTGTGTTTTTTTCAAAAACATCTAACTTTCGATGTGTTTTTGTTTTTCGCGTATAACGAATTACTAAATAGGAGGAAGAAATCACTGCAGCAATTAATGATTGGAAATAGGAAAAACGAACGAGAAATAAATAAAAAATAATATACGGCTAAGACCGAAATTCTTGACACTTTCCACTTATCACTTTTTGTTTTTTTTTTTGTTTTTTATATAATAATATTAAAAAGAACGTGTAATTACAGTATGCGATACACGATACAGTATAATGCTGTAGTATAGAACATCGGCTAATGTAATATTATCTGGTGAAAATGTATTTCAACGAACAAAAATTTCTGGGGCAAGCTCGCCCCAGCTTTTCTCTATTCGCTTCACCAACTCTCTATACAACGAGCTTGAGCATTAGATTGCTGTCGTTGTCCGGTTTAGAAAGTAATTTTATTTTTGTCTTATTTAATGCTTATCCTCGAATTACGATTTCTTTTAATATTTTTTTCTTTTAAATGTTATGTTAAGTCAACGTTTCTCTTCTAGACAAACTCAATCGATTCACTTATTCATAGTTATCAAGAATACATATCCTTTCCAAAGTTTTCGAAGCAAAATCTCAAACGGTTGTGATAAATCTACTATACTTCCCCATGGTGGCTATCAAATAATTCAACAGCAAAAGTAAACAAAATACAGAGAAATAATAAAAACAAAATAGAGGAGAAAAGAAAAATTTGTAATAGATTTGTATTTTTCGTATATAGTACGTTCCTTCTAAGTTACTATTTGTTTATGGTAATTTGATGTAAATTCTAAGCAGATTTAAAATTCCAATGTAAAGCAAAATTGAAATTTTGCAAATTTTAAGAAAATTTACAAAGTTTCAAACTTTTATTTAATTATGTGAATATTTTCACGTACCCAGAAAAACCGATGTATATATTTATCTATTGCACTCTAATCGTCATGATGTTTGGTTTATTCAAACACAGTAGTCAGTCAGCACATTACAACTGTATGTAAATTGTGTAAATTGGTTCACGACATTTTCGGTGAATAGATGGTGTTTTGTGTTGACATTTCATCTTCTTCTCATATAAAATAATTAAATTAGTGGCGCATTGATACATGGAGTATACACGTATACATAACCATATAATAGCATCCTCTAGGTTAAAGTATAACGAACTATTCCTGTGTGTATGAGTTCATCTTCTATCACAGTAAGTGTTTAACTACAACAAAAATAAGGGCATATAAGTATAAATATATCAAAATATGTATATATATATATATGTATGTATGTATACGCTTGGACATGTACGTCTGTCTATATGGATATTTAGATTGTGTAATCACAATATATTTTTTGCTAATAATATTTAACTAATTTACATAGTTTGTTTATACATTGTTGCTGATAAGTATGAAGTAAAAGTCTAGATACGCAAAGCTGAATACATTCAAACAGAAAGAGAAAGGGGAACAAACTAAAAATTTGCTTTAATATGCTTTGAATTAATTGAATAAAGACTAGTAATACAGTTAGATACGACTCTTTGGTATACACCTTATCCAAAGGAAGTGAGTGTATAAAACATTGTCTAACATTTGTTTATGATAATCATTTCAAAAGGATTGAAGGCACGTTCTGCATGAACAAAGGACAAAAGACAGTAATCTGTAAAAATAGGTTAAAAAAAAAAACAAATCTTTCACATACGTTTTTACGCGTGCATGTTGGGCTTGAATTTGTTTCCTTTCTAAATTCATCCCATTCGGATAATATTCTCAAGCGAAAGAGAATAAGCGAATAGAGAAACACTATCTATTAGGATCTATTAAAAATAATCAATCTACTTAACCAATTGCTTCAGTGCGCTTATTCGGGTTATTTTCCATAGTAATTCCGTAAAAACTCAAATAGAAAACTTAAACTTAAACATCAATATATATTCTCCTTATTAAGGACCATATATTCAGTTTAAAAATTTGAAAAAAAACATGTTTACGAAAAGTAAAATATTATGAAAAAATTTCAAAATATGTTTCTAGTTTTAATATGAAAAGTACAAATTTTACGAAAATAACGAGATTTGTTGCAAAATAGGATAAACCAGTCAATTAACAAAAAGTTTCGTCAATTTTATATGATTACAGAAGTTTGCATATAGAACCAAGGATAACTTTATTATGTGTTTGCTGTGCAATGTGATGTGATTTTTTGTTTTTTTTTTTAGACTTTTTCCCTTATGCTGACTAGCGGCAGTGATAGCTAACTAAGTGCTTAATGAACTCAAATATATTATATTTTTATCGAAAATTATTAGAGTAATTGTTGGAAAAGTTATAAATATTTTAGTTCGCTTTTTTTCTTTGGTAAGTATATTATATAAATCATAAAACAAATGTAATTAAGAAACTATTGTTTGCTAGGAGGCAAATAGGAAAATTAATTTAGATGGTTTTACATTTCAGGTGTGTGAATAATCTATAAAATTTCCAAAATTTTTAAGTTAAAAACTTATTTGTACGGAAACTGTCCCCTAAGCGTTTTAAACAAAATGACAAAAGAACATAGAGAAAAATGACTTGAGACATTATAGTCGAGCAATGTTCATGTTGAATACCGTATACTAGTTTCCATGTACTAAGCATAAATTTAGTAAAGTTAAGTGTCTTATCTAATTGTTGCCAAATGATTATTCTTCATTTGTGTTCGTTATAATGTATTAAAGTCTGGAATAAAGACCTATTTTTCGTGTGAACAGTTACAGGGAAAGGATTTCAAACAATAAGTTTATTCTATCCTTTCCCATCAATTTATGCCTGGACACAATTACTGAGCGATTTTGTCACGAAATTTTGAAAATTGGTATTTGTCCTCATATAACGATCTTTTCAAAAAAAGACATTATATGCAAAACGTTAGTAAAAATAGCCCAATCTATTCCATTTTAGGCAAGAAGTGATTTTGGTCCAAAACATTTGAGTTCGTCATCATCTCAATATTTCAAAAATTCCCAAGTATGCATTCAGCTCAAAATTATGTGGACAGACATAAGACAAATATTAAGGTAGGCGAACAGACAACTCTAACCGATTTAGAAGATGATTAGAAATCAATCAGAAAGTGATCCTGACTGGATCGGTATAGAAAAACGTTGGCCTATCTTAAGTCCCATCCATCTGACCGTCTGCTTATAGCAAATGTGTTTCCGATTAAACATTTTACTCGTCGTAGAAGTAAATACGATAGTTTCAGATTTTGCAAACGCATTGTAAATTTTTGTACTCAGTTTGATATTTAAAAAAGGACAAATCGGTCAAAAGGCACGCCCATAGTAGAACATAAATTAAGAAAATTTTTATTTTTAAAGCAAAATAAGTGGATGTTTTGCTCACTAATCATAAAGTACAACGATAAAAATACGCAAATTAGTTATAAAGTCCAACGATAAAAAGTTGCTACATTCTACAGGTGTGTCTGCAGTACCTGTACAAAAGTGGAAAAATTCGTCCATGCCGACGCCATAATATAGCTTATTGCAATATTAGCGGATCATAGCTTACTTTTGAACACTCTCTAAGAAACTTATTATAACCCAGAGTATAAGTAGTAGTATTAACTAGTATTTCTTTGGCTTCTGAATGCGCCAGCAACAGGCACAGCGCCGGCCTAGCGTATTGGCTTCAGTAAGTAGTTAAGTTGATTTTTATTCATAATCTATGTAAATAAATAAAATAAAATGAATACATCTGTATATACTGCACTAGTGGTTGTGTATGGCTATTAATTATGTAGCCAATTGAACTGTAACGATTAATATGCCAATATTGTAGTCTTATTATATATTGTAATTAAAAAATTGAATTTAAAACATATAAAAACACACATATGAGAGAACGCTTTTGTTCATTCATTAAAATATTTAAAGTTTTTTTTTCAAGTATATTATATCACGCGAATATAAAATAATTTTTCAAGTTGTATTTCAAAAGGAAAAAGTAAAGTTACGTCCGTATGGCGAATGAAAAATTGTTTTTCAATGCTACACAGCTTTAAAGTCCTGATTAATTAATTATTAGTTTCATTAATTCGATCGTTGATGTATCATATAACAGATGGAATCTTCAAACATAGAATTAATATACATTTTTTATATTGATTGAATGAATAAATAATATTTGCTAGAAGAAAACTTTTTCAATTGAGTTTTCTCTTTTCAATACAACAACCTCTAGGACCTTTTAATCTCATAACAATAAACAAATTATGCTTTTATACCAAATAATATGTAAACTTTCAGTCAATTGGCAACATAATCGATTCAAAGTAATAAATAAATCAAATTAAAATAATAAATAAATCAAATAAAAACTCTGTAAGTAATTCAATCAATCTTTTAATTATTTGTACTTATTCATTCTCTTCAATAGGATTAAAGTTATTCTTAAAACAAGGAAATGAAAGAAAATATATAAAATATATATATATATGTATATATATAATACATTTTTATAGAAATTTTTAGTTTGAAAATTGAGCAAGAAATCTTATTGAATATTAAAAAGCACTTGTATTCGAGACAGAGTTTGTGTGTTTGAAATAATCAAATCGGAATCTTATTCTGAACCGACTTGCGTGTGTCTGTCAATTTGTTTGTCAGATGACTGTCCCAGTATATTGTTATTGAAATCGAAGCTCGCAACTTTTGAAATCTTATGAAATTTGACAGAAACAACGCTATGCGAAATAGATAAATTTTGAAACGAAACCCTGGTTCGAAAAAGTCCTTATACAGAAGAGATTGACGATTTTTAATATTTCTGAATACAGATCGGTAAAAAACATTACTATGGCATGCTAAATAAATGTGGAAAGTTTAGAGATAAAGGAATCATTTTCTAAACATTTTCTCATAAAATTTTCTTTTAAAACCCAAGACTTTATACATCTACACGCTGTAATTGATCAGGAAGGAATTTGGTGTACATATTGGCAGTGCTAAACTTAGACTATATGGGATTCTCATTGAATATATTCTTTTATATGGCAACAATATCTCTACAAAATTTGGAGCAGATCCTTTCAAGTTTTATTCACATTGGCTTTTACACCCGACACAGATATTTGCTGGACATTTCTTAACACCAAATACAGCATAATGCTTTGAACCAAAGAAAGTTGCAAAATTGATAAGAATTCTAGACAGGGGCGGGTACAATACAGCTTCCAGGTCGCGATACAGATTGCCCAGTGACTACAACACAATACGATATAAGCCCTTACATTGCAAACAGGGTAGTGTAGCAGTGTAGTTACCCGCGACTATTACGTTTTAACATGTTTTTATTTTTATGACAATTATTGTGTCTTTCTTCTATATAATAAAGATTTTGGGCAATCAATTGTATACTAATAACAAATGAAAGTACGCATCTCGTCCTCACTTGACGTCGGATAAAATAACTTTTCTTTTCATTATTCTTTTCAATGTAAATTTTCCTTTCCACTTATATACGAAATATTGTCAATATTGTCAAAAATGCTAAGCTTTTCATAAACATAATCATTTTGATAAAGAAGAAAAATATCATCATCTTTGTTATTTTCGAAATATCCCCATTCTCTTATTGATGATATCGGTAGCAGCATAAAAAAATATGTGTTTTTTTAAGCGGAAGAAAAGGTAATACAACAACAATAATAATAAAGCGCACATTTCAATTTAAAAAAAAAAAAACTTTTGCAAAATATTAAAGAAGAGCAATATCGGAGTCATTTTCGTGAATTATTTTTTATTTAAACTGCTCTATGGAAATTCTGTAGAAGATCCAAATTTGAATAAAAAAAAAAATAAAAAAATAAATAAAACTAATTCAAAAGTCTTAGTTCGGTTTACTAAATTTCCCAGTGCAGCACAAAAGCTACTGAAATTACGGGGAAACGAGCGACATTTGTTCGCCGACTTCTACTTTTAAAAAAAATTGTGTTTTTTTTTGATTTCGGATACTTACACGTTTACGGTAAGATCTTATTCCTCTCAAATCTCTCTTTTTATTTGTCAAGTTGTGCAGTATATTCGAAATATTCCAAACATGACTGTGATTAAAAACACAACGAGACCGCATTTAAATTTCAATACTGGGGAGATAAATTAAAACAAGCAGGATGAAGAGCTTAATTGTGTTTGTTTGCACTACTTTCCGGGGTTTTAAATTTGTAAGAATATAAGCGCGACCTCATTGTTTTTAGTCATAAATAAAATATTTTGGAACATTTTATTCACTGTTTAAGGAAATAAATAATAAATAAAATTTATATAAAACTAAAATTCTTTTCTTTTTAATAAATAAATAATTTCACAAGGCAGCGAAAAAGTCGTCCTCATAAGAGGAAAGTTTACTGTACCTGTGGATGCATATTTTTCATTAAATACTACAAATCCATTAAACATTGATAAATGCAACGTTGTTGCGTTGTAGCAATTATAACGCGACTTAAAATTTTCTTTTTTTTTTTTTTGCTTTTTCTGTTTTGTTATCAGTTCATGACATGGATGCAACATGTGTACAATGCATGCGTTGCACATATTTCAGTGGTTGAGCTTTTCGTTGTTGTTGATTCACTCATTTATAAATTTTTATCTCCTGCCCGTGTCAGATATTCGAAGGTGTGCGTGACGAACGAGCATCTGTATACAAGTGTGCATATGCATAAAGGCAAACGTGTAAGTGTGTTTACCAGTAAAATATCGACAAAGGTAATTTTTATTCATTTAAATATTAACTCACTTTTCATTTTTCTCTTTTTGTTTCTCTATGAAATTTAAAAAATATTAAAAAAGAAAAATGTGTTGTTGTTAGTTCGTCTCCTTGTTTATACCATAAGGGGGTAAAAACAATGGTTAAAACGTTGTTTAAGTTAAGTGAAAAACGTATTGAATTTAAACACACCTTGTCCTTCATCTATTAGGATCTTGCAGAAGTTTTTATCATTTTTTGACTTGAAAAAATCATTTATTGAGAAATATTATATATTATTAATATATTAGTACATTATATTAGTCAAAACAATTTCCATAATTTTTCCCATCTTTTTGGCAAAGTGTCGATACCATGTGCGAGGAACTGAGGATCCTTTGAAGCTACCCACGAATCGACGTATTTTTACACTTCTTCAACTTCATGGAGCCGCTTGCCAGGTAAGCCATACCGCATCGATCTGAACAAGTGGTAAACAGAAGGCGCTATGAATACACTAGGCGCTGGTGAATACGCTTGGTATGGCAGAACATCCCATACGAGCTACAACAATGCATGCTTGATATGCTTCTCCAAAATGTGGCCGAAATGACATCTGCAGTCAATTCGTATGGAAACCGTTTCCCATCCTTTAATCGCATATAAATGTCTAGAAATAGTTAATTCAACAATTTCTAGGCTATTCGGATGCTCTCCGAAAGTTTGTGCTAAGTTTCCGTCGTTTTCGGAATTTTTTGGTTCTCCAGGCAGTTCTTTGTCCTTTACGACAAAATCACCACTTTTAAATCATCGAATCCCAATGTGACAATTGTGATATGATAGAGTAACATCACCATAAGCTTCTAAAAATTTTTAATGGGCTTCAACAACAGATTTCTTCAACTTATGAGCGTTGACAACGAATGTCGACAATGAATGTAGAAAATACAATTTTGAGCGTTCCATGATTAGCGGCTATATACACTGAATAATTCAATAAAACTAAATGGAATATAGTTGTCTTAGGTAGAGAAAGTTCAAAATGATCGAATTCAACTCTTCTTTACTGTGATATTACTCATTACTTTAACACTTTTACCTGCAGAAGTTACTGATAAAAACTTTTGCAGGAACCTAATATTTAAAGAATTTTTTCCGCTTTTAATTTATTATATTCATTCATCCGATTTTCTTCTTATAAAACGATCAACTAAAATACATTGAATTGATTTGTGATTAAATTTTTTTGTATAATTATGCCTTCCATGATGACTTGGAAAAACAGTAAGCATTATATTTTCTTTGTAGCATCTTCATAACCTAAGGTTTGAAATCCATTTAACTGTTGATAGAATTGTTTTCACGCAAAGAACAATGGTTTAGGGAAAGTATTGTGGTTAATATATCGTCATTTATAGGCTTTGTTATCTTCCAAGGAGTGTTAGGTATAAATAACAATACTTAGCGACCAGTATTGGATGATCTTCTAACACAACTAAAAGTGGATGCGGCTTTATCAAGAGATTTGATTTAACAAGGAGTCGAATATAATAGTAGTAATAGTAGCAGCGGTAATAGTATGCAATACGGAGAAAGAAATTTCAAAGACCGTATCATACACTTATTCTTGATTAGTACTAAATTCTGAATATGTCCCTATACCCGTTTATTCATCCGTGTAAACATCTGTTATGGACTTACTCTCGCAAAATTAAAATATTGTCTTCAAACTTGCCACTTGGAGGTTTCTTTCGAATTAGGTTGGTATTGAAAAGGAGCCAAACCTGTTATGATTGAAAAAATCAGCTACGCCATTTTAAACTATTACAGAGTACCGCAATTAGCTTTTTTCGGTTGTCCTCTCTTCGTTTCGTTCCCATATATTTTTTATATCACTTTTATTTTGTCCAACAGTTTTCACTTCTAAATCCGGTCAGTAAGAAAAAAAAAATTTATTTTTCATTAGGTTTGCTTTACATTACTTTTACATTAATAAATAACCCGAAAATGTGAAAAATGTGTGGTGGTTTATAACTTAACTCATTTGTCAAATAATAATATGGTTTGGTGCTCAGAAAAAAAGTTTTATTTTCACAATTTCGTTCAACGACTCTAATGTAGAAAAATTGTAGAATGAAATGAAATTTTGTAAAAGTAAAAAAGTGGAAAATCTTTTTTCCAAACCTACCTCACCATAAACCAAATTAGAATGTTCTTGTTTTGTTTTGCTAACATTTACATTACATTACCTAGAAAAAGAAAACAAAAAATCAATTAATTTAAAGACAGAAAAATCTAAATTAATTTAATTTATATTAATATTTAAGTTTCAAAAAACAAAGATTAAATTTGCGTAGCATTTTTATATCTTTCCATTTTTATCTAATTTCTTGTTTTTCCTTTTTTTTAACTTTCATTATAGTAACCTTTGTGATTCATATTTCGAGACTTCGTGATAATATGATACTCCATAGTAACTTTGCACAGATGGACGTAAGGTTTAGCATGCTTTTGTTCTCCTGTAAAAAAATATTCTAAAATGCTTAGTAATTAAATTTTTCTTCACAATGGTCCCCAACGATTGAAAAGGGAAACAATTGGAAAAAATTGAAAAAAAATATAGAAAATATTCTTCTTCCTATTGTAGACTGCTCTTTTTAAATAATTCCAAACTGTTATATGGTTGATGTTTAGCTATTTCTTGATAGGTTGCGTGCCGCTGTTGCAAAATTTCATCGATGTTTTCAATGACTGGCCGACCAGAGCGAAGTACATCACTGACATTAAAATATCCGGAACGGAATCAAGTTTTTCGTCGCAGAAAAATTCTGCCACGCCCACCTATTAAAATTTAATTTTTTCCTCTTTTTTAAGATAACGGTGATGGGTATAAAAGATTCGGCACAGCCGAATATAATTTTCTTACTTGTTTATATAGCGTAAGAGGGTGGTATGTAGGTTTAGCTATTTTGTTACCCGTTATCATTCTTAAATGTTCATCTAGTATTTACAGCTTTTCTACTCATCATAAGAAATAGGTCATGTTATCTTCTGGCAATTATATGTCGCCTTATTGATATTGTTTATTTCTAAATTTGCTTTGTGTATACAAATTATGAACTAAAGCGCTAACGAACAGATGAAAGACATATAGGGATCGATTGACTTAAAGAAGCATTTGAGTATTAAAAGAACAACAATGATATCATTGTTTTGGAATTTCTTGATAGACGATGTAAAATCTCACGAAGACCACGTATTCAAAGCTCAGCTTAGGCCATCAAAATGTTCATATTATCTGCGCTTTGCATATATATAAGAGACAAATCTAACCAATCCATAAAAGTAAGAAAGTTCTTTGATATTCAAAAATTTTTCACTTGTGGAGTCTACATGTCCTTCTCTTCATCTCTCCCTTTAGGTATTCAGCTAATTATATTAAAATAGATTTTATTGTTTAAGCATTTAAATTTCCTATGCAATCACAGGAAGATTAATTTGCAAAATTTGAATGAAAATCTTTGTTTGTCTCGAACAATGCTTAGTAATTGTGCATCTACCTTATTAGGATTAGTTTCCGTTCACTGTTGCTATGCTTTCTTGTTTATGAATTAGCCAACCATGTTGATAAGCTTTTCGATTTGCCACAAATTAATCTCTTCAAGTACCGTTCAGCTGTATGTATTATGTATTGTCTAAAAGCTAAAATCTTCTTAAGAACTCTTTTGTTCAATAGAGTCTTTAAAAGAAGAGTAAGAGAGTTTTAAATTGATTTTCTGGAGACTGAACTTAATGAATGATAAATAGTAAGTTATAATTTGTGCGTTTATGTGTTTGTGTAATTTTGATAAAATAAATTTTTAATTAAAACGCATAAGCTAACTGATCTCCTTTTTCATAATAGTCTATATAATGTAGAATAGAAAACTTTTGTGGTATTTGCAGGTTGTACTCGATATACTGAATACACAACTAAACGAACTATAAATAATGATTAAATTAAACATGTGCCATCCAATTATTGCTACCATGAAACTAAGAGTTTTTGTTTTTTGATTATATCGTATAAAATATCGTTCACAATGTTGTCCACAGAAATTGAAAATAATGAGTTTGTAAAACTTTTTCGCTTAATTTAATTGTAGTGCAAAAGTTTATTTATTTATAATGAACATGTCATCGTATATAGAAAACATGCTACCAAAAATGTCTTAACAAGATAGCAGAAGAGCATAGTAAAATATGGAAGCAGATAATTATTTATGTGATACATAATTGAATACATTAATAAGAGAATTGATAGCAAATAACAAAAAAAGGTAACAAATTTAATATTTGTAAGAGTCATACTTAAATTACTTGATGTCTGTTTACATTCAGAACTGAACATAGGTACGATAAATGCAGATGCACAACGTGTGTATATATGTTTGTATGTGAGTTATTATTCAACTGCAAACGATAGAGTTCGTAGTTTTCATATTAACAGACGAATAAAATCGATTCGAAGTCTTTCAGTGTTTCAAATACGACAATGTCTGCTACGTTTTTGAAAAAAAGTTTCTATAACAGTAGCTCCGTTTATAATTGTCTTGGAATGTCTAGTGCAATATTTTGGTTTAATTGTTTTATATCTTTCCATATATCCAATCGCGCAAAGCGCAAATTAAAATATCGCCAATGTCGCGAAGTTTCCTGTTACAGTGAAAAAGTGTTCAAAAAAGAAATAAAGAAATACGCTCAAGTATGTTCAGAGTAATGTTTGGGTTACTTTACCGAATGTTTTCCTTATATACTGAACAAGTAAGAAAATAAAATTCGTTTCAATAGGTGGGCGTGGCAGATTTTTTCTATCTTTACAGAATGCATGTAGTGTGGCAAGTAAGGAGTAGTGGGAAGTGGTGAGCAAAACAGCTAGAAAAAAAGAGGTGTTTTCAACTTATTTCATAAACTGGGCGTAGTCTATGGACGAACGAACGTAGTCTGTGGCGAAGGAACTTTCAGTGTTTCTGCCAAACTGCATCCAGATGTCTAAATTTTTGCAACCGGTAAAATGATTATCGCAGAAAATATGCAAATAAGCAGGTGGACAAATGCATCGTCGAATGGACGAACAGGTCTAGAATATATATATATACTCTTATGGGATTTCGGAAGCTTCTTTTTGAATGTTATAAATATTTTCACAAAAATATTAAACCCTAAAACTCTATTATATCGAGTGTAATTGGTCGAACTTTTCTATTCTTGTGTTGAATTTTAGGAAGTCATAAACAATTTGAATTAGGGCAGATCCATAGTTGTAAAGTTGTCAATAAAATGCAATTGTGAATGGCTACGGGCGGAATCAAAGCTTTCAAGAAAATGAAAATTCCGAAACTAAAGCGTAAAGAAATTCCCATGTAACTAAGACGTGAATCGGAATTCCTTTAAAATTTCGCACTTAACCCATATTTTATAGCGAAGTCAAGAAAATATGTTGTTCCCTATTTGGCGTGAGACCTAGATTTGAGGAATTGAGTTCGGATTAGAGAACAAAGAAAACAAGTTTTAAAAATTGCTGATGCGTAAAAGTGAAAGTTACCTTTACTTCTTTCCAAATTTGATACCCAGTTGCAGTTCAATTTAAAAAGTTTATTTACAACAGTTCAAATTTAAAGGTAAACAAACATTTTTTCTGCTGGTCTTTATGAAAACGTGAGGTCGTCAAGCCTTGCAGAACTTTTAAAATTCTGATCTAAACGAAGAAAATTCGTTTTTCTCTTATGAAACTCTTTTTTGTAGTATTTACAAAGACTTCTTTAACTTTTCTTTCTATATTCTTTTAAATTTGTGTGGTTAGATGAAGTTTAAGAAGAAAAAAAACATCCATATGCATAAAATTCATTTTTTATTATTTGTAATACAAACAAACTTTCAAGCTTCTTTGACGCAATCAGGTGTGCGTAGGTTTATGAACGCATACGAATAAGTTCTCTGCTTTGATATAAACTAGGTACATATAGGACAAGTGTAAAGACAAGCAGCAAATATGTTACATGTTTTCTATTATTAAAAAACTTTTTTTATACGTAATTATTTCAACCCTACTACAATTATTGCAAAACTAAAAACTGAGCATTGAATATAATTCGTGCATTTTATTTGAAAAATTAAAATAAAAATTTTTGAGAATGAAAACAGAAAAAAGGATATTTTGGTTTAAAGCAAACTTAAAAACAAAGTCAACTCCAGTGTGCGTTTAAGAGATCTTTTCTTATTATTTTCTTTTTTCTCCTTCTATTCCCCTTTTTTTTCTTGTAATGGTTGGGATCGCAATTCTAAGTTGAGAAGAGATTTTAGCAACACTCTTTACTAATTTATTAGTTTGTTGGCATTCTTGTCAAATGATTTCTGAGAGCTAGACGATGCAATTCATTCATTGACTCCTGGACATATTTCTTTATCTATTACGAGACTTTATTCATCTTCATGCCATAAATCGGCTCACTAACGTAGAAAGAAATTTTATTTAAGTTCCTAGAGAAACTTTTAACTCAACTGCACTTTGCTATAAATACATTTACCTTCATCGTTACGTACCTACATAATAATAAATTCCTTCATGTGTACTTTTTTGGTTAACACATTTCAATTTAACATGAATAAATTTTCCTGATGTAGTCAGGATTTTATGCAAAGTTTCACATTCTAACATACAAAGTTATTTTATTTAAATATTTGAAGAAAAATTACAAAGAGAAAACAAGAGGAAAACATTCATCAATGAGAATAATATTATTTGAAATAACAAGAAATTTTGTACTCATGCTTGAAGATACGACCGGTAAAGGTGACATGGAACGACCCGTGTCCTTATTAGTTCTTATTAGTCTGTCTCATATATAAAACAGTCGTGCTACTATACATATGTATATGTCCGGAAATTATATGAGAATGTGTAAGTGAAATTTTAACTTTCCAAGTGTTTGCCAGAATATTAAAATTTTAATTATTTTATTTGGTTTCAATAGACGAGACTATCTATTCTGCTAAGTAGTAACTATTTGTGTGTGATAAAAAGTAAGATAACCGAACACATTAAGTATGTGAGGTCGAGATAAGAATTTAGATACAACTTAAGGAAATGTGTACGATGGAATCTTTTCCAATGATTTTGATATCATAAAAAATTGTGTGTGTTTGCGGGCCCAGTGATACGATCTATACTGGCGATATTGTATGATCTTTACGGGCGCTATCATAGGACCCATACAAACAGTATCATATATTATATGATCGTACGAACTTAAATAAAAAATTTTTCAATTCAAAAGCTAATAATTAAAAAAAATTATATTCGGCTATGCCGAATCTTTTATACCCACCACCTTAATCTTAAAGAAGAGGTCAAAGAAACTAAATATCAACAATTTATAAGATTAAGTAGGCGTAGCAGATTTATTCCATTTTTATTTGCCAAATCTTAATGTTTGTGACCAGGAAAGTGGTAATCGCAGACAGACAGGTAGACGGTGGATTCCGAATTTGATGCTGATCATAAATATGTATATTTTACAGATGTATAAAGCTTTTCTCTTGATGTTACAATGGTTTTCACAAAAAAATTTAATTCCTATGCCTTACTATATCGAGTAAGCGTGGTCGATCCTTTAAATTTTTGTACCGATACTAGAGGGTAGCCAGCTCAAGCAATTTTTATAGATTTGTCTGCTACAGCTTATGAGTAATAAGCAAAAAACACGAATATTTTAATCTTCTTAACAGGAAAGGTGTTCTGAGCTTAAGTTATAACTTCGACCAGTTTGGCCTATTTTCAATACCGTACTACGTGCAAGAATTTTCAACATTTTTGACAAATTTAAAGCCAGTATCTTCATTTTTGCAGCCAGGGGAATGTTTACCAAAGATATTAGCCAGACATGCACACGGACAGACGGACAGACAAACGGATTGAAGGACGGGCAAAAATATATATACTTTCTGAAGCTTCCTTCTGAGTGTTGCAAACAAAATGACAAAACGCGAATATACCTTCATCCTTCGGTAGTAGATATAAAGTGGTGGTGGTGAGTGTAAGTATTGAAAAAGTATTGAAAAAATATCCGTTCACTTATAAAGAATTTTCGATGAAAATATATTTAAAGGTGCAAAACTTTAATTGTAGGAAAATAATTGAAGCAAATTCAAGTAACTAATAAACCAGAAAGACTGGTTGCTGTCATTTCACTATCACTGCTAATATTTATTAATGGAATTAAAGGTTGCAAATAATAGAATTCAATAAATGCTATATCTAATGTTCAGATTCATATGAAAACGAAATTTAATAAAAAAAAAAAAAATTCAATTTTATCTACACTTCTGTTACATACGGCTAACGGAGTATTCGTGCAGTTCATTGATTCTATGGTTGGTCGGTTGGTTGGTTGGTTGAGTAGTGCTTGCCAACAGTAATGCAATCAACTAAAACATTTGTAGAATCAACTTTTTGACGTTGTACTGATAGTTAGTTGCTTATGGAGTACAAAGTAAACAAAAACCAAGAAAACCATTACAGTACGAGTAGATATTGTGCTCCAGTTTTTACATGTCTTAGGTATGTCTTAGAAAGCCATTAGAGTGCGAGTACATATTATGCTCTAGTTTGGGTATGTTTTTGATCTGAAAATGTAGATTTAAATTTTAATGAATTTTGAATTTAAAGCGCACCCACAAAGTTTTATATCATGCAAAGCAACTAGTACGAGCACTTGTTTTGCACGAAGACGATGTTCGTATATCCATTAATTATGGAAAATGTATATGCACCAATGATTTGGAAAGATAATGAGAGATGAAATAGTCAATGAACAAATTTTATTTAAAGACCTGACTAAGACCACGGACATTTGGCTTATGGAAATTGTATAATCATTTCTTGACAATTCAGGGGTCCATAGAAATACATTTTGAAATTTTCATTTTAATTAAAGGATTCTTAAGTGAATGGAATAGAGGCTCATTTACGCTCTGAAGATTGAATTTTATCACAAACTATATGGAAAAGGTTCAGTTTTATGCTTCAACATTTCTGATTTCTGGTTTTTTCTATAGAATACACATAAGATTTTGTTATGATAGGAAATTTTCGAGAATCATTTTTCAAAATTTTCGTTTTTCTCCATTAATGAAGAAATTTTTTTCTTTTTTTTGTGAATTAGACAATAATAGTCAGATTTGTCTAAAACCTTGCATTGTTGAAGAGCACTCGTGTTGTTTCGACGATGAGAACGAGATTTACAAAATGATAGATTATTTAATGGAGTATAACTTTGATTAGTTCATTAGTTCAATGCGGCAGGAATTATTTGTTGGTATTTTATAAGGTTTTTTGACATCATTTTATTTTCGCTTCTATTCTTAAGTAACTTAATCTCTTCGATGGAAAAGATAATAAATATGAAATTGTTAGTTATCGTTATTGCTTTTTCTACAGAAATGTTTTTTTAATACTAACACAACTGACATGTAATACACATTTATTTTCATATTTGATTTCAGTATATTTGGGACTATATGCCTTGCCAGGCAAAAATGAAATAAAAGAAATTTTTATTGTTATTACAGCCATGATATGCAGGAATGGAATTTTTGGTAAGACACGAAATAAATGCAGAACGAGTAAGAACATTATTATATACTTTTTGGTAAAGTTTTCATATATGAATGAATCACTGAAGATTGCTTTTACACGGATCAGTAAGATGGTCGGCATAAACATTTGTGTTAAAATAGTTTTTTTTTTAAATTCGATTGAAAAATACCGCCCATCAACAGTAGAACCGAATTATAATTTTTTCAGGAAGACGGTTCACTGTGCTTGGTACTGATCTATGGTGAGCTGTTATAGCTTGTCGAAGCAGTTAATTCTGTACGTTACTGGGAAAGAATTAATCGATATTAAATGTTTTCTCTTCAAAAAACGAACAGAACATTAGAAGAAGACAACATAAGGTCATTTTTTCCGATGACAATATTCTATTGTGTGCGGTGAGAATGGTTCCTGACACGTTGAAAACATTCAACTGGGAGACGCCGCCAGATATGACTGTTTCCGAATACCACTTATTTGTATTGATGGGTCACGAACCGGCTAAGCAGCGTTTTGATTTGTACAAAAATTTTAGATGCAAAAGTAGAACATTGTTCTGGTGTGCTGTCCACAAATTAGCCAAAAGATGGAAAATATCTGTAATTACCGCCGGAACATACTCTTGAATAAAACACTCTTCATCAGTCTTCTGATTTTAAAACTCGTTACACATATATATATATAAACAATTCGTTTTTACGACGTATTACATCCAAAAATTATTAATTTTCGGTTATGAATCATCAAAGTGTACGTTCGAGAAGAAGAAAAAAAAACGAAGTAGTTAATCTTCCCGGCCGATAAACTGTTTATGTTAAGTTTCACTTTGCTGACGGCACTTCTACCTTCTGTTCAACAATAAATTTTTCAAAAATGAAAAAAATTTTAAATTTTTAACAATTAAAAACAAATTAATTAAATGCAAAGTAAAAAAAATTAATTAAAGTAAAAGTAAATTTATTGTATTGTGATCCAATTTTATTTCAAATCGCTTTTCAAAAGCGATTAAAGAGGTGTTCCGCATGATAACCCAGAGACCCATCTAACTTTGTTTGCCGTAAGGTAAGTCGAACACAAATCTATGTTACACTATTAGGTTAAAATCTTATCAAACATTTCATTAGGGATAAACCTAAATTAGAAAAGTGCAAAAGATTTGTTTGTATGCTTCGTATGTACATAAGCGCTTAATACATTAATTATTGATGCACAAAAATAGCGACAAAATAAATTATAATGATACTCTAACGGCTTACAGTTTACTAATTTATGGAGATTGGGCCTATAGGGCCTTCAATGCTTATATATCTGTACTTATGAGAAAATGTATCTCTTTTTTCTCTAACCAACATTAGAACAAAGAGACAAAGTTTTATAAAAGATTAACTATCGTTCTTAAAAAGGTTTATTTAAGTTATTTTGTTATTGCATAATATGAAGCACTTTATTTCATTCGCTACTATACTTATGTATATACGTATATATATCGCTTCCATTCATTTTGTTATTCTCTTTAAATGAGTTGCAATGAATGGCGTGGGCATTTTATTACGAAACGATATAATTTATGAGCTCAACATGGTAAGTCATATCAAATTATTTTTTCCTATTTTGTCATCAACATGACACATTCAACTGAATGTTTAATTTCACTATTAACACTAATGATGTATGCATCTATATTATGTATGAAAGCAAATGTGATGCTTTCATCTCTACTCGCAATAGCATTCATCTCGTATCTCATTAACGAGTAGTACTTACGACATAAACTAAATTAATGTGCTGTAAGCTACGGGAAATATAGAAAATTAACAAACAGAGTCTATCGTCTAAAGAGAAAAAAAAGTAATAAATTTTATAACGCCCGCATTATGAGTTTTAACAAATTGCATAGAATTGCGTTTAGCCATCAAAAAGAGTAATGAAATATATATATATATATATATGAAAAAGTGAATAAAGTCTCACTCTATAATGTAAGGATGGGCTTAATTTCAACTGGAGTTCAAAAAGAAACTTTTTTTGTATATCAATATCATCCTTTTTCTGAAAGTAACTACGAATTAACGGCTAACTACGCTAAGAGAACTTATTTTTAACAAGGAAGGAAAGTTTATAAAATTCGAGTTCGAAAAAAAAAAAAATTATCTGATCTATTTGCTTATAACAAGAGAAGTATGTAGGAGTCTTGAAGAAAAAAATCTGCCGAATTTATTTAAATTAAGTTATCGAAAATTTCCTACGCACTTGTCTTCAAAATATTCCATGTTTTAAAAAATTCGGATGAGCAAAATGAAATATGCTTGGCGTTCTGAAAAATCGTGCTTTGAGAAACACACGTTTAAAACTGCGGAATATGGTATAGACATGATTTTTATTGCGCTAAATTCTTTGCCATTTTCTTTATTACTCCACTATCCCAGTCTGGAATTCTTCATTCTTTTTCCTAGAAGAGTTTTTGCTGGACATTGCCCACTTTTGCTCCATCCATCAAAGGCAGAATCGTACGTTTTAAATTTCCCAAGAAATTAGCTAAAAAAATCCAACTAAATTATATAGTGAAATCTATAATTAATATCAAAAACTTCATACCAAACTTTTGATTTCTTGGTGAACGCTTTCAAATCTTTTTCATTCTTACCCCTACACTTAAGCGAAGCCTTGTTGAACCTTTACTAGCGTAATTTTATCTGGAAATGTATTCCAGTGAACAAAAAAAAAACTTCCTAAAGGCATCCGTTAGAGAAATTTAAACTCAAGAAGCAAGGTATTAAGCTATAAATTTCTGGAATGGTCTTACTTGAGGTAAGCCTTCTTTTTAAAGGATTTGAGAAAAATTCGGAATATTATGGTGAAATTTCTTCCACATAATGAATTTTTGTTCACTTGTATATTTTGAAAGCCCTTTAAAGGTTACTCCGGAAAACAAATGCAAAGTAAAAAAATAGAAAATGATACAAAGAGAAATTTATGAAAGTTTATCATTTAATTCTCTTGCTTTATTATAAATTCTGCTTGACCCTGTATTTCTATAAAACCTTTTTGAAATTTCGTGCACGTTTCAATAAATTGATTTGTTGTTGGGTAAAATTTTTGCTGATAAACAAGTTCTGTGGTAACAAGTGCATGTTTGAACAAAAAGAATACCAAAAAACTAACCACATACTGTGAACGAAGTGTTTACGTTAAGTTTTGTAGACTGTTTCGTCAAAAGTATTTTTTTATTCGCTGAAATGAATGCATTTTACAGTCACACGAATGACTTATGTGATATAAGTCAAACATATTGCATATACAGTAAGTTTCATTCTATTCACTCATTCTATTTGTCACCTTGCGCTACCCTATAAAAGGCTGACCACGAAACCGTCCAATCTAGGCTGCCGTGCCATAAGCAACAGCATGCTTTTTCGATCTTTAATTGTCCCTTTTAATGTTCCCATTTAATAAGTAATAAAAATTTATTGTCTTTTGTTTTTCTAATTTTTCAGATTTTTGCTGAATCCAAACGAATTTTCAGAGAAACACTGTCCAGACAAAAATGTCGAAAACAAAGTCATCTTGAAAGACCTGATGTTTACAGGCAGATAGATGTGTGTTTGCAGACTGCCACGAGAAAGCGTAACTAATGCTTTATCGTGCTTTATTGCGCTGGATAATATCACGATTTTTCCCGGCCAAGTTAAAGGGTTATCCATTTCGTGCTGTGGATTTGATAACTTTGTGTTAGTAACATATGCAAAACAGAATTGTCATTCAGGGCATCATATATTTTAGCACTTTACGGTATGATTCATCCAACAATCGCTGAGCGTATTCAAAATTTTTTTCGCAAAAATGCTGATTCTGTAGTAGATACGTTTTGTGCATTACAAGCAGATTATGTTGACATAATCGGCGATCTAAGCTCACTGTAGGTGAAACTGTGAAGAAGATGGTGTAAACTGTATATGTAACAGATTTGTACTATGTTTGGGTTTCAATTGGTATGCAGTATACAGTAAAGCTTAAATGAATTTTTTTGGTTCTATTCTCTTTGAATACGTGTACCAAAAAATGGCGCTCAATCATAACAATGTGATGGCATTGTTTAAACCGTACATATGTCATTCTAAAATATTTGATCTCTGATATTTATTCTACAATATATGTCAGAAAATCGTGATAGTTTAGTATATTCGGAAAATTCTATTATCCAACAGAGAGTCAGATACGATTAAAGAGATTTATAGATGAATTCTGACGTTGTAACCGGTCGGTAGTCATAAGAAGACATAAAATGTTTTCTTGTTCTACTTTTTATGTCCACATATCAAATTTCGTATTCCGTAGCAATACTCAACATCGATTTCTTTATGTAATATAAAGGGGTTCCGACCAGCCTGTAATGCTTCATGAGATGGTCTTCAGAATACGTTTCTTACGCGTCCTAGGCAGATTGCGAGCACATCGAATTTGAATTGCAGCCGTTGATTTCTATTTATTACCCTTACGAATGAATAGTCATGCACGGAATAACAATCACTTGGAAAAAGTAATAAAAAGTTCGATTTCAAATTTTTATTAGGATTTCAACTCAAATGCATTGCAGTCAAGCAAGGGTCGCTACAATCACTGCACCATTAAGAAGATAAAATAACAGCAAGCATTTGAAACGTAGTCCAACATAGGAGAAGAGAAACTATATAAAAAAGCAACTCTTGACGAAAATATTTTGTTAAACTCGATACATTAAGTTACCGTTTATTCATTAAAAACAAGGATTTCGAAATGTGTCTTAAAAGAAAAAAAGGTATTTATTAATATTTAGATTTTGTTATGAAAGGGTATGAAAGGGTATGAAGGTACGAGTCTTAGACTAAATGAAATAATTTTCTTCAGATTCTTTATATAATCAATAGCATGATGTGTACTTGCTTTGGAAAAATGATTTGTTTTCTTGGCCTTATACCATCACAGTCAAGAATATTTTTCACCTAAAACTAAAAACATAAATTATTGTGAAAATATGACTCGAAATAGAATGAGGGATAAGTTCATAAAACTAATCTAAAAAACATTTACTTTGATTCGAGTTTTTACTTTTTGGAATCAATCTCCCGAAAATCATATACGGAAGCGATAGATTTTAATATATCGAAAAAAACCTCCATAATACCTGCTGGAGAATCTCATTTTAAAGTTGCAATTGAAATTTCAATGAAAATTGAAGGAGGTAGCAAACCCAAAATGCTGGAAAGATATAGCTTCTACTTTGAAGATTCAAGTTTTAATTTTGAAGAAATATTTGTTTTACTTCAAACGTTCGATGCGTGCATCATACAATCTATTTAATGGCATTGGTTGAGAACTATTTTTACCGCCAGTACTGGTTTGAAACTGGTTTGAAGGTACGATAATTCGACGACCAAGCCTCCCTTATGGAAAATCTGTAGACACTAAAATGAACTTCTGGTTTCAAAAAGTGTCAAATAAATATTTTTCATATAAACTTTGATGCTTTTTAAATCAATACGCGGTTTTATTTCAAAATTAATAGCAAAAATTTTGTAACAAAAAAGATGAAAAATCATTTATGCGGAAAAGATGTAAACCTTTGTCTATTTTCTCTTTCTATATTAATCATATCACTCTTTGCTGACAAATATGTCTTCATATCAGGCAGCATTGTTTATTAATAATTTTGGAATAGAAATAGTTTGTTATGCTGGTAGAACAAAAGGACAAATATTTGTTATATTTCAATATGGAAGATATTTTGTTAAGTTCACATAGAAAGATTTATTATATATATCTCTCTCTCTCCTTCCATGCTAAGTAATGGTCGCCTTTTCGAATTATTTAATTAAATAGTATTTCTCTTGAATATGTTAAAATTCCTTACAAACGCTGCTGGTAAAGAATTTGCATATTATTGTATGTTAATGCGTTATGCTTAAGCACATTGATAATACATGAATGTTGTTGATTACAATGCTAAAGGATTTTAAGGACAGAATTGGTATTTTAAATACGTTTGAACTATAATAAAATTTTCTATTAATATTTCATTTGTATATTAAGAGAAGTTCAATGGAAAGCTTTTTATATTTGCATTATATATTGCATTATGTATATATTATAAGGTTTGTGGATAAATTAAATATTTTGTTGATTTTCCTTTTTAACAATATAGTTAAGGTAAATATATTAACGGAAATTCAGTGCAGAGCAAGATAGGAAGGAATGCATAAATAATGCCTGCATCAGAATATCGTAAACATTTTAATTGAAACTTGTTATTGCATTATTTCAAGTGAATCATCATACTTCTCTTATTCTAAAGCATTAATGAAGAACAACATGTAAAAGGTTAGGAGATATTCTCGAGATAAGTGAGATCCCGAATCTTACATTAAGTAAAAACAACATGTAAAAAGTCATGAGAAGGTCACGAAGTGACTAATCAGTTTAAACTTGCTTTAGTGACGAACAACATGTAAAGGGTCAGGAGATGTTCTCGAGGTAAGTAAGATCCCGAGTCAGTTTAAGCTTGCAATAACGAAAAACGATATGTAAAAGGTCGGGAGATGTTGACGAATTGAACAAGATCCTAAATCATTTTAAATTTGTTTTTCCTCCCGTAAGTGATGTATTCGTCTTCTTAGGTACCTATTTCGTCGTAGGATCGTTTGCCTATTTGTCTTCAAATTTATCAAATTGTTCATCAGCCCGTTTTTCTTTTTGATCAACAGTGTTTTAATTTCTTTCTTAAACGCTTTGTTGCCTTCTTTATCGATGACTTGAAAAAGTAAAACTTGAATTCTGAAAATCAGTCAATCACTTTCAATCACCATTTTTGATATCTGTTTGTATGAAAAAATTTCAATGGTTTTGCAATATTTTAAGCCCATATGTTCAAGTCTGCGAGCAGGAAAATGTTTACAACGGACACACACACATTGATAGAGAATTTCCAGTTTCTTTTTGAGCGTCGCAGTGTAAATGTAAATGATTGCATAAAAAATGAGCATATTTTACTTAAATTAAAACAAATCGTGGATACTCTACGCTTACGTGCATTAAAACTTTTTCAAATCACTATGATTTGAAATGGCATAGTGCTGTAATACAGGCGTTACATATAAAAAAATGACAACAATTTTCGCACATCAACTTATAACTACATATATATGCAGGAACACAATAAATATAACCACGAAAATATTTTAAAAAATAGTGATATACTGACGGCATTATGCTTATAAAAAACGTTCTTTGCTTTCCTATAGGAATATAAATGTTTTATATAAAACAAGCTGTCGTCGTAGAGTAGTCAGATTTTTATATTTTATAGTCTTTGTGTTTATCAAAAGTTAATATTTTATTTTTTTTCGATTTAGATCAGAAACTGTTTGTACCGAGTTAAGAGAACGCACTCAGTAGACAGATTGAAAGGCAAAATAAAGCGAACGGTGTTTATTGCTTGACTACTATAAAAAAGAAAACGAATTCAATTCATTTTTTTTTTACTTAGCGGTTTCAAAGTTTTTTTTTTATTTTCTTTTTGTTTGTTTCTTTCTTCTTTCATTCTCCGCTCCCTTAAATTTTTCCACCAACTTTTCATTACTTCGTACTTCATACTGTTGAAAGAAAATAAAAAAAAACATATAGATTTCCTTGTCATTGCCCGTTTTCAGGCAGCACGAGTTGTGTGTGTATAATTTCTCTAGTTGTTAAACGAATGTGTTGTTCTGCTTTGACAGAAGAATGGTCAACCACAAATACAACAAGTATTATACATACAAATTATATTCAACTGTGAACGAATCTTTTGTTCCACTATCTTTTATGTTGAAGAAAAGTGAAAGAAAAAAGGAAAAAAATTAAATTTTGATACTCCATAGTACTGGATGGGTGTGACTTACTCCTTTCAATTTTTTTAGGGAAATTTTCTTTGTGTATTTGTTGCAATTTATGGATAACATAAAGAAGAACAGAGTTTGTATTGCAATGTGGGCGTGCCCTTTGGCCGATGCCTGCTTGCATGCATGCTTTCAATGTTTTCCCCAAATATGAAACTGATTTATTTCTATCTGCGACGAGGAAAATGTTTACCTTAAACACTATTTTTACGAGTACACGATTAGATGAATTAATAGACAGGGGGATGTGCCTAACTCCAAACAGACTTTGATATAGACCAAGAGTTTATATAATTTGTAGAGTCTCTGTGAACTTTTCTTATTAGTCTGGCAAACATTTTGATGAAATGAATCCACATCTCGTGCTTCGATGATGGATATAAAAACTGACGTTTAGCTTTCGATGACACAAAAAACGAATAAACCAACAATCCCAATAACTGCCATAATGAAAACTACAGTTATTTGATTGTTGCGGCCGTTGCTGGGTTTTCCTTCTTTCGGTTGCCATGGAATTGAGTTTGATGCCGAAATCTTGTGCAAAAATGAAAAACACAAACGGCAGATGGTGCGACTTCCGCAAAAACAGGCAGAATGTATATTAAAGATGTTAGAGTCTACTAATGCTGTTTTTTCCTCTTTACTCTTTTTCCCCACCTTGCTGAGTACGTGCATAAGTATGTATGTTTCATAGGACTTCAAGTATTCAATTTTTTCAAAATGTGCGGCTTACAAGTCAAAGCCGCACATACCGCAATATCTCATCTCAACTGATTTACGTTAGAAATTCAGTGTGATGATGTCTCATCCGTTTTGTTTATAGTTGCATGCACGTGTTTTTTTTTTTATTATTTTTTTTGGTGACTTTTTGATGAACAGCAAATGCAACTGAAGTTTAAGTAGAAGTTTAATTACTCCACGTTATTGACTTTCTTACGTGAGTTTTTTTTATAAATTTTCTTAATGTTTCTTTCATCTAATGTTATGAAATCATTTACGTCATATGTACGAATAGGAAGGAATACAATTTATTTGTTTATTTATCTCCATATCCATATCTCTATATAAATAAATTTACAAAATATCGTTTAAAAGACGCGGGATAACTAGATCGTACCTATCGATATGATATTTAGAATGGTGTATGAAGACGCATAAGGAATACGATATTTTCCATTTCGTCGTAGCGTTTAATAATTTTTCGACAACTGCCCGCCCATTGCGGTCATATCCGTCCGTCCTTCCGTCTTTATTTACATCCTCAACGATTAGGAAATTGTATAGAATGTTAAGACTAGACATGGAAGTTTTTGATTTTTTCTCATATATCCAGTTTGGAAATTCCAGTCATTCCCAAACAAACCTGTATTAAAATAGTCAAGCAAAAGAATCGTAATCAAGAAATAAAGAAATATCCACAATATTTGTTTCCAGTGCAGAAGTGGAAAGCGATGCAAATATTTACGACGTTCACATAAACGTTCATTGAAAGTATATCTTCATTCCCGTACTATAAGTATAAAGTCAAAGTACTTACCTTGTATCGTTATATATATATATATATATATATATATATAAAATATGAGGATTTAAAACTTGACACATCTACAAACAGCACATCGGTCAATAATTCCTGGGACTAAGTAACAAAGTTAATTTTTGGTGTTTTGTTTTTGCGTCAGTATATTGATACAGTGAGCCCAACGCTTCTCCAACGTTTCTATGCCCTTTTTTTTATAGAATGATTTGTCAACACCCTCAAAATACCCTTTCAATGATCTTTTCATCTTTTTCCTGAATCACACTCTTTGAAGATTTCGCAATAATTGTCGCTAGAAGGTGGACTTGAAAAACAAGGTGAATAGAATAGCAAATTGAACTTCAGTTCATTCATTTTACTATTGCACCACTTGGTTTACGATAGGATATACGAGTAAATGCGATATCTGTTTGAATTGTAGCTTTCTTCTACGTATTGTCTTTTGGTATATCGCATCAGCTATAGCTTTCAATTTCATATTTCGATTATCGAAAATAATTTTCACGATATTTTTCTTGTTGTCACGTCTGTTTCTGATGGCCATTGCACGTACAACTTCTTTTTAAAATCAACGACAAATTTTTGATTTCGAGAAAGAAGATTTGTCGTAACATATTTGAAGACAATTGCAAGCCGATCAAATCTATTTCTTCATAAATTTCATCCTAATAAATGATTTTAGTAATATTTAAAACATTTAGGTTGACCGATAGACAATCGATTATCGGTCATTAAGATTTACTTCAAAAATTATCTTCTCGTAATTCATGAGGATTCGTTACGCGTACTTGAGGCTAAGCTTACTTTAAAGGGAATGCTGTAAAAACCATTAACGGGATTAGATTGCAAGAATTTAATATAAAGTCGTAATAAGAAAAAGGTTTTGTACTTTAGGATCTGGGCTCTGAGTAACATTTCTGATTATCTTGATCAAAAAGACAGAAAAAACTATTTTCTTAACTGAATACGGTATCAGAAGGCAAGATGAATTGCGTAAGGATACTTAATTCGGATCATTGCCAAATAGACAAAACACGAAATAATCTGAAGTGTAAAACGAAAATTTTCTGAAAACTTTATAAATTTTAAGTTTTCTATCAATAAAAAATAAAAACTATTATAAACAAAAGTAGAATTATCTTCATACGTATTCTTTGGTGACAAGCTTCGTAATGATCTCTATACTCTCAAAGGTACTAAATTACTCATTTAATAAATATTTTAATTTAACTTAATTCAAACTTCATTGCGGCACTGTTGGTAAAAATACCAACAAAGGCACATATGGCCTAAGTTGCCTTCAATCAAATGCTTATATTTACATATATATGAAATAAATAAATCAATAAATAAATTAATTTAATTTTATTTCATAACAATACAAATGTTTTATATCAAACAAATGATTGAATTTTTTTTAGACCTGTAGACTTGGCATGCAAGATTGTAGACGTATTGTTTATGGTTAATTTGTCTTTGCGTGAGATAATTAGATGCATTTTCTACATGAGAAATACTTCTCTATTGTTTAATCAATGCAGATTGTGGTCAATATCCACAATTGTAGAAATCTTCGTTTTTTTTTGAAAATATTTTAAATTTTTGTCCAACATGCAGCTTGCCAAGTAATTAATGCAATTCAACAGTGTTTCCCAATAAATAGAAAAGACAGTAGCTTCCTATTATTGACACTAATGCGTACAAATGCAGGCGCGATGATATACCATTAAACTTTATTCTTATTTGACGACTTCCACGAAAGTGCATTGATTATTGTATCTTACACTACCTGTAAGTGTGTTACGTGTAAGTAGATGTATGTAACAATCCAAAACTAATTAAGTTAAATATACTTTCTATTATACCGGCTGATCCAGAATAACTCTGCAAATCTTTCCTTTTTGTATAGCAATCAATGCATCCGATGAATGCGATGACAAGTAGATGGCGCTAGTAGTATAAAATCCATATGATTTTTAGTTAGTCCTAACCTTCAAAAGACACGTGTATAAATTTGACAGCTGTTGCACTATTAGTACGTGAGGTATAGCATTTTTAATGAAGCAATTTTTGTTATTTTGAAAAAATGGATAAAAAGGAATTTCGTGTGTTAATAAAAAAATACGAAAAAAAATACCATTGAAGCCAAGCCTTAGCTTGATAAACATTATTCGGACTTTGCACCAGGAAGATCAATCGTAGAGAAGTGGTTTGCTAAATTTAAACGGGGCGAGGACGATGCACGCAGTGGAAGGCCCCAAGAGGCTGTTATCGACGAAAACATCAAAAAGGTTCACAAAATAATTTCGGATAACCGTAAAGTGAAGTTGATTGAGATAGCTGAGACCCTAAAGATATCAAAGTAACGTTTTGGAAATATCGTGAATGAATATTTGGATATGCGAAATCTCTGTTCAGAAGGTATGCCGCGCGAACTCAAAATCGACCAAAAACAACAACGAATCGATGATTCTAAGCACTGTTTGGAGCTGTTCAATCATAATAAACCCGAATTTTTCCGTCGATATATGACAATGGATGAAACATGTCTCCATAATTTCACACCGGAGTCCAATCGCCAGTCAGCTGAGTGGGCTGCACCTGATGAATAGACTCCAAAGGGTTGCTTCACTAAAAATGCTATAACTCACATACTAATAGTGCAAGAGCACGTGTCTTTTGAAGGTTAGGGCTAACTGAAAATCATATGGATTTAATACTAGTAGCGCCATCTATGAACTTTTCAGCCCATCTGGTAAATATAAGTAACAACTGTTTGAGAAATTATTTAACATATGGGGGACATTCTGTATAAGTTTTCAGTATAATTTATTCACAACTTATATTTTTTTATAATATATTTCTTAAAAATTTATTAGATATTTATTGTTATATATTTGTTAAACGTGATGTAAGTATTCACTCACGTTCTATTCTTAAGAGATGTTTCTACTTTTAGTGGATTTTTTTAAACTGTTTTTAATAACTAAACACACACACAAATGTAGTACTGCACTCTTTCAGTTGAATGCTTTAATTTTTACAGTCTTTCTTGTTTTGGGTGTTTGTGTAGATGTTTTATGTATTTGAAGCTATCGTTGCTGACGTAGCAATCTGTGCATGGAGTATATTTATATAGATTGTAATAAATACTCGGTACTCTTACGTATCTAGGATTGTGCCGGGTAGTCCTTTTTAAGCTTTTTTTAAGTTTTTTTTTCTTTGCTTAAGTGCATATATATACGCGCATATGTACATGTGTTTATGGTTTGGGAAAAAGATTAATGTCGGTGTTATTTCATATAAATTTAAGGCGTTTACACAATATTGCATGTTTTTTGAAATTTATCTATACTAACGGCACTTGGAACGTGCCAAATGAAGATATTTGTTTCAATTTAATATTTTTTTTATTGACATAGCAATACAAGCGAACACACATTTTTATTTAGCGTTTTTAGCAGCTCGGGGAGATACGTTATTATAGTTATTTGTTATTTGTTGTGTGGGTACTTTAAGTTTATTTAGTGAAGCATACCTATTTTGAACTAAAAAAATGTTTATATCTTAAATAAAATTTATGGAAAAATTGTTCGAAACGTAAACAACTAATAGAAGTGACAAGTGACCTAAACATGACTTCTTGCATTTATTTCATTCATTTTAGAATTTCTTTTTCCTTATTCATTAGACTTAATATTTTTCAGATAACTTGTGTAAGCAAGTTTTCATATTGATGAGCTGATGCTCAGTGGAGACCTAATAACACTTTTATTTTATTAATATTGCTATACATTAACAAGTAGGGATTACCATACGAATGTGATAGAGAAATAAAAGTTCTTTGCAGCAAAATATCGTAAAGTCATTACACTAAAATAAATTGTTTACGTTATGCGTGTTATCAAATGCCTGTTTTGCTAGGCTTTCAATTATTTGTATGTAGGAAGACCTTCAATGAATTTCAAGGTTAGGTTTTTAGGTTTTTTTTTGTTTAGGAAAAAAAGATATTGATACAAACGTCTTTAGAACTTTGTTGACTGAAACCATAAGAAAACAAAAATAATACCGTTAAGAAAATTATATTGGGCTACGACTGAATCTCTTACACCTATCATTTTTAACGTAAACAAAAAATAAACTAAGAAAGTTGTACTAGGCTGAAGCCGAATCTTGTATGCCCACCACTATTCATACCAATACCAATTTTTCCCGCCGTAGCGTGATAAGCTATGATAAGGCAGGATAAAAGTGAAAAAATATAAATTTGATTACTTATAACTTTATGAGGGCGTAACCGATTTTCTTTTTATTTCGAGACAGACAATATATTTGTATGTGAAGAACGTACAGAATAACTTTCCACATACTCTCTTTTTCACCTTATAATTAATAAGTAGCAAAAATCAAAAAAAAAAAAAAATGAAAAAATGAACATTTGATCACTTATAAATTTGTATGGGCGTGTCCGATTTGCACTAAACAATTTAAACATTTTGATCTACTATCTTTATAATTCATAAATAATGATCAAAAAGCCACAAATTATTGCCTAGAAAAACAGAGATGCTTTCATTTTACACTTTATTGTCTAAATGTCTTTTAGCCGATTTCGCCAATTTTCACTGCTAACTTGCATCAACAGGCTCCAGTATCTTAATATTTGCAAACAGGAAAATGGCAACATCGCATATCCACACAGATAGACAGATTGACGAACAGACGGACTGACATGGTTATATCGATTCAGAATTATATGGTTTCTCAACCTTCCTTTTGGGCGTGGTATAAAAAAAAATAGAAAATAAAAATTCCATACTTTTTGACAATGGAATGGAAGGGCTGGGTTTTTATGAAGGTGTTTTAAGGTCACCTATGGATTATAAGTTAAAATATTTAATATTGCATCCTGCGGCATTTTGTGAATAGCAAGCAAAAAACTTTCTGCTTTTAAATGGCATGCTGTTTGGCGTGTTCGTTCACATGTTCATTTTTGACCACAATAATACAGATATTACAAAGAGGCATAGACGGACATGCCTAGTTTTTGATGCAGATTCTCTGAAATTTCCTTCTGAGCCTTGACTATTTTTTAACAAAATGAATATACTTTAGATATAAAAATCTATTTTTGAATGCACAGTCAACATCTGCATCTAATATTTTGTTCGCGAGGTAATCTTACCTAACCGAAATACAGAGCAGTGTTATCACGAATTGGCATTCGATTTTCGATTCTATCTATGTCAAAGAATTTAACATTAAATGTTGCTAGTCTGTGGATTTTCAATGCACATCCGCCAAAGCTACTACGAGTATAGTATAGGCATGAACTGCGAGTTAGCAATAGGCATGAACTGCTTTCTCACAGCAATCTTAAAGGCAGAATAAAAATTAAAGAACGTTGCAAGAGACAATTGAAAGGAGAATTCGAGTCATCCTTATATAAAATTGCGGAATTGCCAAAGATTGCAAAATTTTAATAAATTAAAGGCACTTACACGGTTTGCTGTCTTGCTTACGGCGCACAATATAGAAGATGAAGTTGTAATAGTTTAATGGCGCACCCGCTACAACTAAAAAATTCATGTCGATAATTTAAGACATGGACTTCAATTTAACGTAATCTTTGAGATTTAAAAAGAAAGAAAAAAAAAGAAAGAGAATTTCAAAACGAATACGTAACGATTCGAAATTGTGATTTGGCTTAACTTTTGGTCAGCACTGCTATGCGGTTTAGTTCGCCAACCAAATCTTCTACAAATACTAGAACCTTAAGCTAATTGCGAAATGAGGGAATTTTGCAAAAAAATATCTGCATCGGGCCTAAATATTATATATATCAGCGATTGAATGTATAATACAGCTAAACACAGAGATGTAATGTGTCATTCTAATCCTCTAAACTCCTCAACAAATTTTATTCTGCGAGAAAATCGTCTAAGTCTTTGCACTTCAATAAAGAAATATAGTGTTTTTAAATTAAGGACCTGAAACTGAGCCGATGTATAGAATATTGAAATTGAACTTTCAAATGAAAATGTTAAATTTCAGATCAATATCGACTGTAGTGAACAAATTATCAACGAAATTATCTACAAAAAAAAAAAGAACTCTAGACGAGTGAACGAACCATTTGATATTTATAGATCACAGCCTTGCCGCAAGTTATCCACAGACTCCTTCTTCATTACCTAATAACAGAATATAGCAAATTTTGAATAGTTTTCCTAATAAAATTCTCTATAGAGTTATATTAACTTATTTTCTTGATATCATCAAGGGAAGAAACAAAAAAAAATGCATTTTTAAATGACACTAGTTTTGCAGTGCAGCATTTGTCTGTTAGCAATTCAAATAAGTTATTTACCCAACAAAACCTAATTATGGTATCAAAACAAATATCGATTTTAAGTTTTATACTCACTTGACCGAAGTGCATACACATACCAGGCATTTAAACAATTCACAATTGCTATTGTGTTGGAATTTTTTCGTGTTAATGTCCATACTGCAGTACAGGCTGTCAATGTGACCAAGTTGGTTTATTGCCAATTATCAACACTTATTTATATAATATATAACCGCAGAGAATACTTATGCAGAATAAAGCAATGTTTACTGCTTCGATAGTTGAACACATTTTTGAATTCGTTGAGAATGTTTTTTACATCAAACATTGAAAGTTTGATCATTTTATCAGTGCATTGCAATATCAAGAGCAACAATTGCCTATACTTTTAATCAAGGTAAGGTTATAGATCGATTTAAGCATCTTAGTCTGTTCGTTTACACCTCAAATAAAAGCTTAGGGCGCTTGAAAAAGTTCGAATTTATAATATATATTTATATGAAACCCCAAACTTCATATATAGCCACATAGAAGTGGTTGGAACAACCCTTTTTTTTGTACTTTTTTGTGCACTTAAATAAAAGCTTATTTAAAGAAAAAATTTTTTTTAAATTTATTTGTGCCCAACCTACGTTTTAAAATATTTGAGATATATTGACGATGTTAGGAAAACGAACAATATTTTCATTCAAAACCGTTGTTGAAGGTGGACTGAATTCGATTATTTTTTCGAGTATATAGCAAGGGTCCCGGCGGAACATTCGTCGTTTTTATGGAATTTTCTTTAACGTTTAAAAACAGAGGTGTTCTCAGCGTACGTTATACTGTAGGCGTGTCCTTTAACCGACTTAGTCCGTCTTCAATACAAACCTGCGTATAAGAACTTCCAAATTTTTCCTCCAAATATCAGATATTTTCATTTCTGCGGCCAGGAGAATGACTTTACACAGACGGACGGATGAACATACTTAAATCGTTTCTGAATTTGATGCTTATTAAGAATATATACTTTGTCGGGTCTCTGAAGTTT
The DNA here is from genome assembly GCA_000671755.1 of Glossina brevipalpis. Lineage (NCBI taxonomy): Eukaryota > Metazoa > Arthropoda > Insecta > Diptera > Glossinidae > Glossina > Glossina brevipalpis. Next base: position 9,641,852 of record KK351011.1, on the reverse strand, counting down.
CTTTCTGAGAATAACAAACAAAATGAACATATCCCTCACTTTCAGTGATGCGTATAGAAGTAGAGCCAACCAATTATAGGCTTATAGATAACTCCGTGCAACTAAATCCACCGCAACCGATTCTAATGAGTTTGTAATTATCTCTGAATATATCAAACAAATCATTAGAATCATTATACCTTAAACATGCAGTAATAGCACTACGCTTCAAATATGCGATAGTCACTTTGGTTGGTATAAATTGTAAACTGTCAGTCGTCGCTTTGTTTTCTTAAATAAATATCTTAAATTTATTGAAACTGTTTGAGTTTTAATTTTTTTTTTCTTATATGCCACTTCCTGTAATTGATGTTTTCCAAAAGTAGATACTCCCACAGATGACAGCAACGGTAACATTTTTGCAATTCTTCCTTCTATTGTTAGTTAAGTTTCAAACTTATCCAAAACTGTCTTTACATGATGTACGTACACAAAAGAAGTTTATAATGCTTTAGGCAAAACAGCGTAAAATGGTTTTCTCAGCAAAAGTATAGACTCAAAGAACAAATTGCGTTTATATGTATGTTTTTACATTTTCTCTCATGCGATGAGATAACGAACTCTGTAAACTCAAGGTGCGAATATGAAAACGATTTGATTTGTTTTAAATAACCGAGAGAGAAAAGTGTATGTTCTTTGCGTGAATCCTTGGAAATTATTATGCAGGACATATGAAAATTTAAACGAAAGCATATTCTGAACAAAAAAAGCTTGAAATCTATTAATCAACAAGCAAAGATATAAAACGATTCGTGAATACTTTGCAAAATTCGACAAAGGGAAGAAAATTAAATATAAAAGTTACTGGGTTATCACTACAATGTGGATGTCTAGCTAAATGGAGTGGCCTGAATGAAATGGAATTGAAATGAAAAAGAAACATAGTATCATGAAGAGTAGATACTGAAAATCATCAGTGAATTCTTGTGATATACAACTAAAGATGAAAAGGTTTATTGTAATAAAAAAGTGAAATTAACATTAAGAGTTTTCCAATTTTACGAATTTCTTAATTGTAACTACAATCACAAGTGGAATACTTATATAAGTAATCAGCTTGCAAAGATGACTTTGAAAGTTCGTGAGGTCAAAAACAAGAAGTAAATAAATTTAGAAATCATCGCATCTTTCTTGCTTGTTCTATATGATTATTTGCTTGAAAACATTGTCGTGAAATAAATAAAAATTACTTTCGTATACGATTCAGTTTGGAATTCGCAGAACTTTCTCTGCATATTATCATTTCAGTGAATGTCAGAGAAATGATTTAGAAGAAGCAAGAATCATTTTACAACGTACAGAGTATGCAGTTGTATTAAACATTTCTTAACCTTAAAAATATTGAACTCAACAGTTCAATATTATTAAAGAATTTTTTTATACTAGATGGTAAAAATATATGATAAAATATCAGAGCTTAGAAAGTCTATCGAAAGAATTCTTGATACTTTGCTAATAAATCCATTGACAAACGCATCGCAGTGCTGCTTACGTACGGTAGCCGAAGCTTTTTGCTTTCATTTGTTGATATGTTTCCTTTTTGTTGTCCTTTTACAGAAGAGAACTTCTGAGACCCCACAAAGCAACAACAAATTTAGAACCGATTTAAACATGGCCGTCTGTCGATCTGTGGCAAACATTCTCCAGACCGCAAAAATGAACATATCGGCTTCAAATTTGGCAGAAACAGTGGAAGTTCTTTCACATACGTTGCTATTGAAAATGAGCCAAGCCGATCACAGGCTACAGTGTACGCTGAAAGTACGCCTGTTTTCTGGCTGTTTTTCACGGTATTCTATAAAAAAAGAAAAAAACTTCCACGCCTACCTATTAAAATTTAGGTTTTCATCCTCTGTTTAAGACAAAGGTGATGGATATAAAAGATTCGGCAGAGTCGAATAAAATTTTTTTGCTTGTTTTTGAATATTTGTTTAAAAAAAATTTTTTTTTTCTGTGCATTATGTGGTATATGTGATATAAACATATTTTTATTTTTTTTTTTTTTTTTTTTTGTTTGGATTATGTGGTGGAGTATTAATATCTCTGTTTTTTTAAACAAAATATTTCTGACCGTTAAGTTGTCCATAAACTTTTTTGAACAAACATATTAAATATATTTTTTGTTAATTTTGCAAATATAATATTTAGATACAAATAAACGATCAAAAACCGATAACACTAAAGTTTCTTTCATTGATGCGAAGAGTGAAGAGAGGTTCATGGAGAGGCAGCATTTTGATTTCGTTTTAAAATAATAAAACTTCCCATAATATTTTAGTTTTTTAGGATTTCATCACCAGAAATTCAATTCAACTCAGTATATGAATTGACTAGATACTCTCTTTTTAATTGCTTTTATCGAAAGAAGAAGAAGATTTTTCGATTATTATAACAAATAAAAAAAATGTAGGAAAAAATTTGTATAAAATTTTGTTCTCAAAAGTAGAATTTCAATTTCCGAAATGCCTTGTAACATTATATTTAGCCCACAGCAAGTATCCTTGCTTTGTTTTATCTGTTTAAAGAAGACAGAGAACGAACTGAACATGATCGCCGCTCATTCTTTAACGTTTACTGACGAGGCTAAAATTATTGTTTAGAGAAAAGCCTTTTGAATTAATTCAACATACATAAGAAAATTAGCTCAAGAGGCTTAAGTCGATGTCTCAAATTAAAACAAAATTATATAGAGTACTACCATAGCAATAGTGCGACCGATACAGTGTCGTTTAATTCAGCTGAGTTCATGTTGTGAATTCTGTACACATGAAAAAATAAATAAATAAATAAATAAATAAAAAAATAAATAAGTAAATAAATAAAAATAAATAAATAATAATAATATATAAAACAAAATAAATAGATAAATAAACAAGTAAATAAGTTAACAAATAAATAAATTAAAAATTAAAAAAATATATATATAAATAAAAATAAATTATTTTATGTAAGAAATTCTAACGTAATTAAAAACCAAAACATGTAACGCCAGCAACAACCATAAACAAACAATTTTTTTAAGACCAGACAGAACCAGCTTTCAGACGTGTAGATGGCATTTTTAATGAGTTCTTCAGTGAATACTTAGGGCGTAGAAAGTAAAATGCTTTCGAAATTGAAAAAGTGAATTTCGTGATTTTCATAATGTTGATTGAATTAAAGTCACGTTGTTTTTTTGAATTAGCTGGCTGTGGTTGGGTGCAACTTTTTTCAAACAACAAACAATAAGCCGCGTTAGTCGACGTGGATCGCGTAGATCACGTTAATTCACATATTGGATTCCCAAGTATGCTTCTTCAGAAACCTACTTTCATTAAGTTTTTGTATTTTATTCATCATATTACAAAATCATTAATTTTTTTATTACAATTCTGAATTGTAATAAACGAAGTAGTGGTATAAATGATACGCTGTCCGATAATTTTTCTCAAGTTATCTTCTTTTCAACATATAGTTTACAAAACTTCTTTCGTTGCAAATTGAGAAATGAAGGTTGAAAGTTTCTTAAGACAAAATTGAATCATCCTTTAACCTAAATAAACAATGAAGAAAAAGAAACAAATAACGTTGAATCGTAAAGGACGATTATGGCGATGTTTCACTACACAACGTTCAGTCGTAATCACTTAGAAGATAAAAGTAGAAAATTGAATAAAAAATTGAAAAAGACAGAATTAAAAGTGAAGGCCAAAAAACTTGTTTTACACAGAAAACTACTGGATGTTGAAATAGAAACTGAATGACAGCTTGTCCATCATATATTCAAGTTTATATAAAAATTCATCCAAAGGCTGTATAAAAAGTTCGTTAACAATAGCAGCAGTTTGCTAAAATAAGAACAAAATACATAAAATAGCGAAATAATAGTAATGAAGAGGTAGAGGGGTTAGGTAAACAAGAAATAACACTCTAAGAATTATTGATCTTAAAATAAGCGCGGAACGTAAACTAAACCGATTTTACTTCGAAGCTTTATTAATAGCAAATCTGATAGGCTTAAAGACTGTGTTTTCTTTTGCACTTGCAGACTTGTCCTTATTAAAGCTTCTTCATATTTATAAGAGAACTGTATCTTCTTCATTTGTAGTGTAAAAACCGTTGGTTCAATCTCAAGGGAAATGAAACCATCTCATGAAAAAAAAATCATAAAAAGGATTCAATTTGTTTGGCTTGTTTGAAAATTATATCTTTTGCTAAAAATGCACTTCGACATATTGAATTAGATCTTTATTTAAAAGCTTACATGAATCTATTTCAAATGAAAATTTTCGGTTCATCGTATCCATTTTTAACATTCACATATACTTTCGCTTTAGTCAAGTGCTTACAATGTACGCACGAGTTTATGATAATTCTTCAAGAAGCAGTAAATAATTCTAAAGAAAACAAAATGAATTCTATGAGTAACAATATCAAAGTCGGGCAAAGCCGACCTTTACATCACTCTATCTTACTTTACTTAATACAATTCTCAATTTGTTTAGGTGATAGAATAGCATAATATATACCTCGTTTCCAAGTAAAGATATGCTTGCCTTTAAAAAGGTCCCAATAATGGTCAACTACTGGCGTTGTAAACTACGAAAGATTAGACTATGTTATCATATAAGTATGCAATTTTCATAAGCACTTTTGTATCATAGATCGACAAGGTCCACACTTGAGACAAGAAATTTTTAAGTCAAATTATTATTGTGGACGAAATATTTTCTATAAAATCTAAAAAATTATACCTGTCTACCATATAAAGTCTTAAATTCCTGAAGAAGGGGCGTGGCTTAAAAATGGTCTCTACCGATCCCAATTTTTGCACATTTATTTATAAGTTTTACGGTGAAATATTAAACATTGCAATTTCTTTTTATCTTTAAAACTTTTTCAACTGAGCTTTATATACAAAGTGTTTGTAAAAGTTATCCGATTAAATCCATTTTGAATAGTGTTCTTCCTAAGCCTAAAAAGCGTGCACCAAATATCAACAAAATATTTCTAATATTCTAAATTCAACATAAAAATTCTTGATCAGATCACAAGCGGACGGACAGACAGACTTCAAGACAAGAGTAACTCGTTTCGGAAAATAAATCTGAATCGATTGGTGTTATAAAAACTAAGTCATTCTTAGGGTTTTCTGAGTGTTGCATACATACGAAAAAACTTAATATATCACTGTACCATAAGTGATGTAAAGTATAGCAAGTCTACAGAAATATATAATAGCACACGCCAAGCATAATAAATGAGACGTTATATGAAAATAGAAATGAACCATTCTAGTCATGTATACGTACCGTTGTCGGTAATAATGTTGTCAGAACGCAGCAAAACCAGCAACACAACAGTTGCATGTCGAATTTTTATGTTAGAGTACAATATGGATTTTCTGCTGTACTGAGCTGAATTCTGCGCAAATAAATAATAACGAAAAATGATATGTAAAATGGTTTTCTATAGCAAATAGTTTGGAGGGGTTGTTTGTGAGTTAGTGATTAATATTTAAACAGTCAACGACTGTGACAATCATGTAAATAACTTGTCTGTTTCCCTGCCAAAGAAAAAACATTTAAACCACGAAATTATTTTCAATTTTTGGTCAATATCATTCATTGCACGCAAAAACTTTAAACTATGGGTTTTTAACAACGTACAGTGGCTTACCTTAATTGATGAATTGTCGTTAATGTAGGTGCGATCCACATACAAATGATTTGGTTATGTACTTGAGATCTTAGCAGAGGAATTACGTATAACGAAAATTTTTAGAGAGGATGAGCGTGTCATGCATCTGTTAAATTTTCATTCACTTCAGCAGCTGGTTAGAATGCTTAGCTATGAAAAATATGGAGGAGAAGCTTTATTTCATAAAATACAAGTTAATACAGTCTGATATCTGACCGATCAATAACTATAAATAAGGTATCTTAAAAGAAAAACGCAAACTTTTTACAGAAATTATATTTTATTTTTCATCATCATCTTTATTATCTTTCAAGTTTATATACTAATACTCAGTAATTTCTATATTTTTTATTGCTTTAAATGTAGTTATTCATTTCGTGGCCCGGATTTGGTAATCTTGTTTCGATAAGATGTGTGAAAGAGAACTATCATTCAGGGCCTCACACGTTTGCAGTAATCTTTGCCATTTTATATAATGAATCCTTTCACATATATAATGATTAGAAAATTGAATGGATTTTGAATGAAGCTATATTCACTCGACCGTCTTTTCTTTTATCTTTTCATTCATCCCTATCTCTCTCAAAACAATTTCTACAAACTTATCTTAAATATAATATTGCTGTTGTTGTTGCTGGTTGTGTGAACAAGTTAATTAAATTTTCTTATAAATCGAGTGTTCAAACACGCTCATAATTAATTAAAATATAAAGTGAATACAAAGTAAAAAGTACACAAACGTTTGAACTGTTGAACGTAGTATAAGAAAATCATATCCTTTGAAGTACTTTTCAGTAAACAAGTAATAGCGTCTCAAAATTTCAAAGAAAACGAAATTGAGGAGTGCCTGCTATGTTTTCTCGTTGAAAACCTTTGAATATGAACGCCTGATTTTCCTAAGCTTACTAAGGGACCCAGTCTCAAAACAAAAGTGACGATTGTTCGAAAATCGAAATAAAAAAAAATCTACAAAATGATCTGTACAGTCTAAAAATGGATTTGAAAGCAATGCTTCACAAAACAAAGATGTTAGCATTGTATTGATAAACAGCTGCATCCTAGCAACCAAAGCTCCCTCTGGTCAGAGGATGACCATTCAACTACGTCCACAACCACGACGATACTCCCCGACGAGTCGTACCCACGATCAGGCAAGAGAGCATTCTCCAAGCCGTGTATTGGGCAAGCAATACTTACAAAGAGCAATCTTTCTTTGAGCAACTTTTAAACTTTGAATTTATTAAATATCGTAAAACATTTTTTAATCTCGTTCAGTTATTTTCATTGTTCGTAATATGTTGTTAACATACATTTGACTGAATGTGCAAAAAAACAAAAATTACGTAACATGAGTAAATGGACATGTGTGCTTCCCGATGTGATTGCTCCACATTAATAATGCATTAAAAGGGAATATAAATGATTATTGAAAAGAGCAAGAAAAAAAATCTTGGCACATGTTGCAATAGGTGCAGCTGTTGTGGAAAAATAAGACCATGAAAAGACCTTGGAAGAGAGAAAGCTAAATTAGTTAAGAATTGTTTAAGGGCCGAAGCCACTGTAACAGTCTGAAAATTTGACGAAGTTAATGGAAACAACCAGAATTCAATAATCATGAATGTAATCATGAATATAATATATATAATCGAAACCTGTTACTGATCAAGGATGTATATACTTCATGTTCATGTTGATTTCTAGATAATATCCATTGATAGCTTCCGTGGTGGATCATTGGATCATGCAACAAAGCATCAAATTTCGTGTCTGCCAAAATGCATATAAAAAAAAAGAACTAAAAATAATTTTTCGCTTATCCCTTCTGTTTGTAATTTTTATTATAAGCAACTGAATATTTTCGATAAATGATACAAAACGAAGTAACTATTAACCGATATTTTGTCTATTCTCCGTTAACTGAATCTGATCCTCGCAGGCTAGCAGTTCAAGTCGCTGGTTGTTTTGTTTCTAGTCCTTGCTTGGGTGGAGCTACTAAAATCAGTCCCATACACGCATCCAATAGCATTACCCGCGTCTAGAAGGAGTCGGACTAAAGCTAAAAGTTAGATGAAATTGACAGATTCCTCTGACGGATCGCTGTTATCCATTTAGGGTATACGGTAAAAGTTTGAAAACTGAAGCTAAAAAAACTGAAACTAAAAAAGTCATTACAGATTCAACGAAATATTACTTAAGTTCTTAGTACTTTAACTGACAGATTGGTAAAAGAAACCAAAGGTGAATGGCTGCGAAAGACGCTCACACGTATTCAAAAATCTTTGAATATTGATGACGAAACCCTTAATAAAACCCTTTAGGTTCAGAAACTCTTGTGTATCTTGTTTTTTATTTATTTGCGAATATTTGAAGTGCGCTAAGAGTATTTGTAAATTTTGTGTTTATTTCTCTACAGTGCGATAATGAAATTCATTTTCTTATAGATAATAATACCATGATGTTGTACTCATTCATCCTCAAGTCGAGTTTTAATCAATGTAATAACTTGGTATGTTCTTGTTAATAACTGCAAAGAAGTAACGAAGTATTATGGTGAGTAGAAGAAGTTACGTATGCAACTGGTATTTACCGACTGAAAACTTTCCATTGAGACAACAAAAAATTTAGAAGCTCTCAATGCAGCTGGCCTCTGCGCCCTGGCCATAGGAAATATTAACATGCGTTGATAATGTATGCTGCCGTTATACCAAGGATGCTCGGCTAAAGCCTCACTAATGTCGGTGCTCTACATGTAAATAAGAACAAAGCATAAAACTAAACGTACGAACGCCATCGCATAAACATTACCAGTACCAAGGGCAGAATTCGCTTTGCGGAAATTTGAGCAATGTATTGCATGTAGGACTACGGTTATTCAATGAAAATTTTATTTTTAGAATTTCACTGACTAAGCCGTTATGGAATGAAAATACTTTTTAAAAAATAATTTTATAATATCCAGCTCAAAGTTGACTATGCAGTAGCAACTAGACCTAAATATATTCAGTTCACTTTTCTCGGTTGTTAAGTTTCAGCGACCAATTCATAAATACATATGTGATTCGTCTTGTTCCCGTTAATCTCGCAGACGGTAGCATGAACTGACACTGCCCTTGATACTGGATGTGCACGATCATATTTAGCCAATATTCAACTAACGCCTACCAGGTTTATCATGTCTTCCCCGTGTTTGCACAACTGGTACATATCAAACAAAGATACTGATAAAAGTGAACTTTGCCGTGCAATATCAACAGCATATGAGCCAACGAGCATATTAACGCTGGTTAGACAGAGACAACAACTCACAGCAAAGTAACTAAAAAGCAGCATCACATCAAAAATTTGATTCAAATAATCAACCAATCTGTAGAAAGCAATCAGATAATCTTAAGAAATTTCAAAACAGTACCAATGTATAGGTTTCACCCACATAAACATGTCCTGATGATGGCGCAAAATTTTATTCAGATTTTTGATATCATTTTCGTTTCCTTTTGGGCGTAAGTTTCGCACTGTTCGTGCTATATATCTGAAGTTCATATTTATCAACATTGTGGATGAAATCAATACAAGTTCCGGAGTAAAATACCCAAGTACACACGTTAAACAACCAAATATTTGAGTGACGATTACAAATGTGTATCGTTTCGCATTGTTCACTTCGAAAGGATACCACACAGCAAATGGCACTTGATATCCAAATTCCAATTTATCATCGGTTTGGGAGCGGTCTAAAAAATATTTGAATAGTGGTGCGAAGAGAAATGAAATGCTGCTGAACAATGAGCAACCGAATATCATTTTAGCGACATTGTTTGATTCCTTGTAAGTCTTTTCCACTTCAAATATTTTTTGCTCTTTGACAGTTGTAGGATAATATTCTTTGGATAGATCAATAAATTTTTTTAATCCCTTACGACCTACAATTATTGCAAGAAATCGAACTACTGCAGTTAGAAAAAACATTATCGTTATTGCTGCGTCCAATAATTCTGCCAATGTTTCAGGTGGCGTTGCGATGTAAAACATTGGTACAAGTACTGCATAAACAAGAATATGAAGAATTAAATTTGCAAAGAAAATGCCATGAATTAAAGTAAGGCGTTCTTCTGGTGACCATCGGTACAAGCGTATTCCATACATTAAAAATAATGAAAAAGGCAACTGGTATATGTCTTTCAAAGTTACTAGTTGTGATTTAGAATGCTTTATCATTTCGCTTTTGCTGAACCCGCTTCTTTCTAAAAACGAAACAGTTTGCAACACGGATAAATATGAACTGAGCCCGTAGCCAATAGACATCCAATTACTGTACGAAATAAGGGAAAATAACAAATGTGCTAATGTGATTAACACCGCAGGCAGGGAAGTAAAAAAGCGGAAGAGAATGGGTATCGCAATTTGTAGTGAGTAGGCATCCTCAAGTTTCTCGTGGACATGTTGGAATTTTCCCACTTAAAACAATTCAAAAATCACGAAACGAAATGTTCTTCGTCACAGAAGGAAAATCAGTCGAATTCTAAATCACCAAATACAATATCTTCCGGTCTAGAAAAAATTTTCTATATAAACGACATTAACATTACGAACGACCCTTTCAATGGCTTATCGAAGTTTTTAATTTGATTTGATGAAGGTCACAAACCAAGAAGCAAACGAAAGTTTCATCATCGTATTTTCAACAAACCGATCTTGCTACGAATATTCTCCTATTCGTGCTGATCAATAACGAATTTATACCGATTGCTTCCCCACTTTTCATTTTAAATGGTTTGTTACATAATTAGGCGCGCTTTGCTTTATATGAAAACGCTCCTGGACAAGACGCAACTATTCACTGGCTACAAGACGTTTCCGCTACACATAAGTTCTTTAATCAGTTTTATTATCTTACAGAAAATGATTGTGTTGCAGAGTAGTTTAAAATTTTAATAGGCATTCTCTGCTAAATTTGGAAGGCTCCCTGAGAGCAACGCTGATAAATATTTGTAAAAAAAATTTAGTTATAATGTTATTATCATCAATTGATACAAAAGTAGTCAAAAATTTCTACACGATATTTTCACATATATTTTTTGTTTTATTATGTAGTTTTTCTAACGTTTTCTGTCCCACTATAAAAATTTTGCATTCTTCCAAAAAATTGGGCTTTCATTAAAAGAAATTCAATTAAAGAAATTTTGCTGTTACCCGGAGTTGTCTCTAATGGTCGTTTTATGTCCTACATCATCCATTCTCGAAATATACTGATCGTGGCGATGTCTGACATCTGTCCATATAAGTGTACCAATTCTACTCAATGGAAATTTTCGAGATACTTTGATGAAACTGGTGCAATGAATCACCTTTATGGTCATCCTCAATATAAAGATCCGTTTAAAAGAGTCGTATGAAATTTTTCATTACATTTTTTTCAAAATACCAAAACTATGAAAACAAGACTTTATTTTTTATTATTTATTATGTTTGAGCATAAGCATTCTCTTAGACAGCCAATGCTTTCTTATGAATTCAACATACTTTCTTATCATGTGAATATAATGCATTTGTAACAGAATTTTTTAACTGGTATATTATAACGTAATCTTCATATAAACTACAAAACTCCTCTATTACAACGTCAATTACGTATAATTAATATCTACGCTTGCATGCATTTTATTATACAAGACCAGACCAACAAATATTGTTTTTTAAAGGGCAGACCGAACACTAATCGTTCTTCATTTGTGTTGTGTCGTGCAGCGAAATCAGTGCTAACTCAGGCAAACAATAGGGAAGTAGGGAAGAAGCCAGTGGAAGAGAATGAATGTCGCATCGTCAAGTTTCTCGTGGACATGTTGGAATTTTCCCACTTAAAACAATTCAAAAATAACGCAACAAAATGGTCTTCGTTACAGAAGGAAAATCAGTCGAATTCTAAATCACCAAATACAATACTTCTCCGTCTACCGCGGTGTGAGACTTTCGTAGCGGTTACCCACGTTAAACGCAAAGCGGGAATAACAAATTACTTTCACTCAGCGCTTATTGTCGAAAAGTTTCAAAAGTTGAAATTTTTTTGAAATAAAGTTTTACGGGAAGTGATCCAATCTAATCAATTATCAGTATGCTTTGTGCTTGCTTTAAAACATACCAGTGTAGCAAATTTCGTTAAAATATTTCAAAAATTCCGACTTTATTAGTTAAACAGAAAAATTAATGGGCAGACAGACAAACCATCAAACCATTGATTCAGAAAATGATTCTGCTCGTGAATACAGGCTCTTTGTTTAAGATGGCTATTATTGAGTGTTATGGTAAATAATTTTCCTATTTGAAGTTACATTTTTCATATCTTGTTTTGACGCATCCAAAGTTGATAAATATATTTATATTTGTATTTTTATATTTTCTTTCGAGAAAACTCAGTTACACTAAACGTAAAAATTCTCAGCATAATATTTTGTTATTGTATAATGAACTTTTGCTATCAACTTCGCAGAGTGCATAAATAACCCATAGCAGTGCGAAAAATTTGTGCAGTAAAATGGAATAGAAAAAAATATCCATTAAATAAAATATAATTTAAATGTTTTTCCGGATTTTAACTTGGATTTCTCTCAGATTGCTTCTACATTTTTGTACGCTTGAGGTAATTTATTGTGCAGTTACAATTTCGTTTTAAATTTTTCTTCTCTGTCGTAAAAATAACGTGAATTCTGTGTACTTTTCGTTGTAATTTCTATATATGTACGGAGATATGTAAATAAATAAATTGATTGCACGTTAGTCGTGGTTTACTGCCTATTAACCATTAAGAGAATTACAGAAATTTTTAACATTTATACAAGGTTTTATTCGACAAATTTGAAAAAAACTTACCTTCAAATTTGATTTAAGCAGTTGTGAGAATGTTCGCATTTAAAATTTTTCTCATCAATTGTAAAGTCTCGCTCATTTTGTTTCTCTCGCTCGGAAATAGCAATTCCAGAAAATCATTTTTTTTATTCTAGTTTTCGAGCTTCCTTTACAACGCTTCTCATAATTTAGGTGATATCTCTATCGTTCCATCCACATACTTTCTATTATTCAATGTAGTGTGAATACATATATGTGCGATTGTGCATATCGTTACAATTTACTGCATACTTATAAATGCCATTTAAGCTGCTTTTCAATTGGAAAAATGGTATTAAGATTACCTGAAGCATCCACCGTTTTTCAACAATGAAAAAAGGACGAAATGCAAGTGGCTGTGGTTAAAATTTAGAACAAAAGAATTTCAACGCTGAATTACGTGACTGAAATGATACGTAACCATATTCATTCCACAGCGCTGCCATTATAGATAATTCAGTTCGTATGCTGTGTTACATGTACATCTTTCGGTGTATGTAGACTTTCTATTGACGAAAACAGGATTTAATTTGGTAGATCCGCTTTCAAAATGTAGTGTATTCAAATGAGAGATTAACGAGAATGTTCACAGTCATCATAAAATTTTTAAAACAAAAAAATTCCACTCAAAAAATAAAACAAGCCAATTAGAAGTTATAGTTACGTAACACTTTTTCGTTTACCATAATCCAAAGTTAGGAATTTAATGAAAATTGGGAGACTTCTAACCGTATAAAAATTACTTTTCGATAAAGTCTTATTTGGTAAGGGCATCAGTCCTGAATAGCGTTGTTCTAAATTTCTTTTACTTAATTTTTGTTTCCAAAGAACTTATTTTTCAGCTATATTTTATTATGATATGAAACAGTAAAAATTTTAATCTGTAGCCAAAAAAAGGGCTTAATTTTCATGAACACTTCTCTTAAGGGAAACGTTCTGGTCTAAATTTATCACAGATTCTTAAATCAAATCACATCAAATTAAATCAAATCAATTTTCATCATAAATATTTAAAAGTTAATTTTTTCTCATACATTGGAACTATTCTTGCTAACAATAATTAGATGGTAGGAGACCCGAAAAATCATCCCTTGGCTTTCAAATTTTTTTAAATAATACTAATTTTTTCAAATTTATGTTCTCAAAAATCCAATTTAGCGAAATTTTTTTTTTATATAGCGAGTGATTGCCCCGCAATGATCCGATCTAATATATTTTTAATAAGTTTTGTCATTCAGCATAAACATGCTTTCTTTCACAGTCAAAATTCCTAAATATTCAGAAAAAATTTTTCAAAATCAATATTTGCAAATTTTTTCAAATTTCTAAAAAAAAAATAAAAATTCCCTTATAACAAATTCAACCAGATTTTAATTAATAATTTTTATGCTAATACAGATTAATTTGATTAAATTTAATTTAATCTATTTATTCAATAAAAAGATAACATTTTTTATATTTTTATTCACTAAAATAAAAACAAAAAATGAAAACAAAAGAATTATTTATTTTATGTTTTCATTTTATTAAATTAATCGACAATTAACATATTATAAATAATTTGTTAATTTTTTAAATTAATTTATTTATAGCATTAGGAGTTTGAAATTTACATTTAATTTATACAGTCATTTATGAATATTATAAAAAAGTAGACGTATAAATTAATATTAAGTCAATGAAATTAATGAAATACTGTTCAATAAGTTATATTACATTATCAAAATTAATCTTAAATTTTACAAAATTTTAATTAATAAAATTTATGAAAAAATGTATAAAGACTTTATAAAGACTAATTTATGATTTATCTATAAAAGCGGGTATAAATAGGCTGCGCTTGCTCAATTTTTAGGCAATACAGGCATCCCTCGCTTAAAGCGATTAATTCGTACTGTGCTGTATCGAAATTTTATTATATGCATTATTTTTATTATTTTTTTTAAAAGTAAAATACCATACAAAAGAATAAAATTTAAACTTAGATATTACATAGATCAAACTAATGTACACCGTGTTATATCGAAACTTTATTCGTATTGTATCGACGTCATATTATAAGATATACTGAAATAGTCTAAATCAATGCAATGTGTACCGTGTTGTATTTAAATCAAGTCTCAACATATAAAATTGTATCGTCAACATTTTATTACGAAATTTTATTTCAAATGCACAAGCAATTGAAGAAGAAAATTAACTACATGTTTTTAATCAAAAATAAAAATATGAAATACAAAAATTAAAAATACAACAAAAAATATATTCAAAAAATAATAATAATTATTATCAAATATATAGAAACAACAGGTTATTAGGATTCCAAAATTAATTTTCCTCATCACTCTTAACAGAAATTACCGCTCATCCTTTTTTTTCGCTTACCTTATGTAATATTCAATCACTGTTATTATAATCGCAAATCGTGTAATGTCGAAACCGTGCTTTACAAGTACCGGGTTGTTCGAGCGACGCCTGTAAATGCTTGACTGGTGGACATGTAGTACTTAATGTGAATACTGATATAGATTCTACAGAAATGTGGGCAAAATTTCTCAACATTTGGGATATCAAGGAGCATGGTACTTAATTCAATTCTAAAGAATTATACTTATTCTTAAAAATTAATAGTATCGAAAATAAACAAAAAGCACCACATGGCCCATTTGGTAATGGACGGGCAGAAAGATTAATCCATTACACAGGACAGCAATTATTCATAACAGCAAACTAGGAGACATATGTAATTAACGTACAGACTAGCATATGAAGATAAGTAACAGTGGTTATATTTGTATAACACGCACGCATACAGATTCGTTCTCGATCAAACGATACGACAACAAAGCAATTCAAGGTCAATGATGGAATGTAGTGAAATCGTATGATTCACGAAAATCGTGAACGTTACTTTTTGTTCGATGACTGTTCTCTTATTAGTCACTGTTTTACTTTCGGTGTCTCTTACAAATAGTTAAGAAAATAGTGCTAATGTTAGTTATTATTGCGTTAATAAGAAATGCTCAAACTTTACGAACAGACGGACAGAGATGATAAAATTAATCCAAAAGATGATTCTAACTTTGCATAGTAAAAGAGTCGTTTTAAATATTTAACAGTTAACATTAACATACTCTAATCACGAACGTCGTAGCGTATACAAATTTTTTAACACTTCAATATGTAACAGTTGATTGTGTGAGTATTCTCATACGCCACAAGTATTTTTCTATATACATTTATTTAACATTAAGTGCCTCTGGCAAATAACATGTTAAAAATAACATATCGTAATATTGAGAGAAACACTTCATTGCAAATATAACTCTCTCTTAAGTAGGCGAACAGAGAAAATACCAAAAACAATAATTACACCAAAAGAAAATGAGAAAAATTCATAACAAACTGTAACACTAAAATTAAATCGAATTTCGTGAATTTCGTTATCGTAAATGACTTAAGTTAAACAAATTTACATAAATCTGTTGATAGATTACGCTTCCTTCCTATGCTAAGTTATATCTTGCTTTTGCCTAGATGTGTGATATGTGTTTCTTTGCATTTAATCTTATACCTTTCTCTTTTGTAAATATTCCCGTAGCCATATGAATTCGAGCAAAGTCGATTGCAACCAATGGTAGAAACACTACTTTTTCAATTTCGTTGAGCCGTACTTAGTATGGCTTCTGTTTTAATTTTCTTTTTTTAAATCAATGACCACTCCGTGCAATAATAAGTAGTGAAAATATTAAAGTGTACCGTTTGTGTTATTTGCTTTATTCTTAGTATCATTAATTTTCATTGTAAGAGTTTCGCTTATTTTAAAAGCATTTTTATTTAAAATTTCGATTTCAATGTTTGAGGTGATATCAAGTAGAACATTGTGTTTATGGTTGTGATAACTGCTAGCTTTTTGGTTATCGAAAAGTGGTGCGTTGTGGGTAGTGTTTATACGGCATGGTAATGATGATGATGTTGGTGATGAAAATCGGGAAATGTCATTTTGTTTTTGGTAACATGATGGTAATTTGTAGATTATGCTCTGTAGTTAGGTAGATTATGTATTTCGCAAACGATGCAATTTCGAATGGTCGTGATATGTTTTTCAACGTAATATCCATTTTGTTGCACAAGTATGAAAAACCCGACCACAAAAGAGGAAATGGAGACGGCAAATAAAGTATATCCTATATTGGCGAATGATTAAGTATGTGTAGCGAATTCTAACTGCTTTCGCGAGTTGTAATCGTTTTAAGATAGGTCCAGTATTTCTTTTGCTTCGTTTCAAGAATTTTCATTTTATTCGATCAAATGCGTATTTTTGTTAGGACAACTACGTGAGAATCAGTCGCAAAAATGGCCAATACTCATCGAAATTTCTCATATTCAATAGCCCAACAGATTATTTTGCCCCTATTACTACTGAGAAATATTACAAATGGTAAATTTTTCTCCATTCTTGCAATGAGTTTTTTACAATAGAGTTTTTTCGATGCAATTCATTTTATACGGAGTTCGTGTTTGGCCCAAAACCTATCAGTACCAATATCGTTGAAATATTTCGAAAATGGTCTGTATTTTTAGATTCCAATTGTCATCGCGAGTGCCGCCTTCATATTTTGCTTAGGTTAACAAGTACAGGCTAAAAGATTAAACGGCGATCCGGTGGGCGGAATCAGATTGCTCGAAGACTAGAAGATGCTGAGTTACGCACTGCAACGCTAATTCACACCATTTGATGAAGCTGCTGGCTGATGGAATTCTTTCTAATCTTCTAGCAAGGCGTAGATGGTTATTAGAGATTGTTACGTGGTAGTGTAGCTTTCCTGTATCTTTTCTTATTTCCTATTTTCTTTTATATGTTCGCACGTTTAGGGCTCGTTATGGTCTCAATCCTGCAAGTATCTAAAATGAGTACTTAGAAACCCTTTTATAAAAAAATGTGGTCGAATTAAAAGCTATGAGTGACTTCATCAGATTTCGCAGACCTACAGATTGTAGTGCAATTTTCTAATATATGTAATAATTAACATTAGACACTACAGAAAAGGTTTTTCATAAACCATCGTTAAGCAAATATGTATATTCAATATATATACTATGTGACAGCTCAAGGCTGTCATTTCGCTTCAAAAATATGCAATGTGGGATATTAAAGGCCACAAAAGCGTGAGATGAAAGCTATCAATTTTGCTACGTGAAATATGAACCGATGAATATGTGAACGCAAACCAAATGGAATGGGAAGACAAACTTTTTATAAGCAAACATTTAGGAAGCAACACTTTTTATATACTCGAACATTTTTTATTACTTTTGTACGTGTGGAGTGCGTGATGTCGTTTATATAAATATGAGTTTTCTTATCTTTCTTTGCAATTAATTGCAATTGCAATTAATATGAATATAAAAGTAATGAGAGAATAGAAGAAGCGAGATTTGAAGGATTAAGTAGGTGGTAAACATAGAAAGTTACTAGCATTAACACATATGCAGGATCCTTTTGTTCTGTTAAATCACTTGTGTCCCTGAAAACTTCTCCTTCTTCCTCTCTCTGTGATAACTTAGCAAATTAGATCAAAATGTCTTTTCTAATTAGAAAGCACTTAGCATAAAGTAGACAACTTATGAGAGGCTATCATGTCTAAGTTCTGCAGTTCTAAATTTTACGGTTTCGTAACAAACGTAAATAAAAAGCATTTCCGATTTAGATTTGAATACAAATGTTTTTTTAATATATTGTCAACACTTTGCTATTGTTTGTGGAATACAACGTCATTCAAATGTCCTCCATGGGATATCTTACGCCACTAGATCCATTTGAGGTAATTTTCATTAACTTGTCCGCACTTAGCAGGAAATAGCTTGGCCACTTCACTTCAAAGCTTTAGGACTTTGAAATTTGTATACATGAACGCGATCGTTCTCGATCTTGGTGGCCACTTCACTTCATCAAAACGTGAACTCATACATTGGGGAAATGTATTACACAACAATGCCAAAACGGAACGTTCGATTGAAATGACATGTCTTCAATATCCACATGTTCAATTGCATATCAAAAAAAGAAAATTGGGAATACCGTGGAATATAAATAAATTCAGATCTTATTCGACACCTTCACTAACAAAACAAATATTTTCGGTCGAACATGCGTTTTGATGATGTGTGGAAAAAAATCTTTTACGAATTAAGTTTCTTCCAACAACAAGGAAGATTATCTCAACTATAATGTGCTGAAAAATGCACGAAAGGTACGAAACGCAAAATCGTAATATTTATAACAAGCTTATATACCCACGATCGAAGTTGAGAAGTACATTCACTTCGTTATTTTTTTGTTATGCTCAGAAGAAACCCCACAAAGTATATATATTCTTGAGCAACATCAAATTTAGAATCAATTTGGGCATGTCCGTCCGTCCATATTTCCGTATGTCCGCCTGTGCAACGTCTGTGATAAACATTCTCCTGTTCGAAACATGAAAAGTTGTTCCACGCATGTTTGTACTAAAAATGAGTCGAGTCGATCACAAGATAGGCCTACGGTATAACATAAGCTGAAAACACGTTCGTTTTCTCGTTATTTTGCTCAGTACTTATAGGCTGCAAAATAAGATTTCCACGTATTCCATAAAAATAAAAAAAATTTGCCACGCCCACGTATTCAAATTTAGTTTTATCAGATTCAGCATAGCCCAATATAATTTTCTTACTTGTTTTTAATTCAAATTTCTTCTATTGGAAACGTTCTTAACGTATTTGCCTTGAGAGAAACATAATGATTTGCTTTTTATGCGCATGTATGCGTACTAATATGAACACTAACTGTTGAGAAATAGTCATTGTTGTGCAAACAGCGAGTACGTTATTAATGTATTTACTATGATCCACTCATTGCAAACTGTGTAAACTTATTCGAGTTTGTTGACATTTCATTTTCTTTTAGCATTTAGTAATTAAATCAATTCATTGATACGTTAAGAAAGGGATTCTTAATATGCAAATTACATGACTACAATGACTATACTTATAGAAAACGAATTAACTGTGAATGTACAGTTTCTATTGGTATCAATAACTATGCAGTCATGGCGTAAGTAGAAAGATACACATTTACACACATAAGTATGCAGACAGGATTCTATTTTGAAACAAGTGAAAGTTATGGTTTCTTATCAAAGCCTAGATAACTTTTTTACAAATAGGCAGTAAAAAGTAATTTTATTTAAATTTTTAAGCCATAAAAAACTCTCTCTATTGGTTAAGATTGCAGGAAATGGAAATAGTTGCACAGACTCACCTACAAGTTTTCTCTGGCTTCCTTTCCTTACCTTCCTTTTCAAATGAAAGTAAAATTACGATTCCTTCTTACAAAACCAAAATGAAAAATTATACTTAACTTGAAAATACATTAAATTAAAAATTTATGAATCGATCGTACACTCTAGAAAGTATATAAATATTTATATAAATATATTTCATGAGAGTGAATGGCGGGATCGACACAACAATGTCTGTTTGCGTACTGGAATTAGTAAAACGATTTCATGATCTGAAAAAGCAACACGTTTTTAAATAATAATCATTGTTGTCAGTTTAAGCTTAAAAACTAGAAAAATTCGTTAATAGATCAATTGCTGATTATCAGAATTTTGCTGCATAAAATTAAAAAATTATTTAAATCGATGCAAAAATTTGCCAGCAATAACTGAAAAACGATATGTTAATACAATAAAATATGTAAATGAATTTTTAAATCTTTATTTGCCGAATGATGCTAGGTTGCAGATCATCCAAGTTAATGGTTAACTTAGTCTGCATTATGGTTATTTGTGCTTTGGATATCGTTACGCGGCCATTATTCCGTATTCGTAAGAATTTAGGATTTAGCAGCCTAAACGTGGATGCAAATCGATATAAATATGAAGATAAATACATATATAATGGCAACTAAGTAACTAAGTAACACTTATAGATGTCCCTTACTCCCATTTTTATGATATTCATAAATGCTACGATCTACGTCTTCTTATATATGTCAGCTGTCATCCTTATCTAGCTTTACAAGTTCATTGCGTAGATATTTTCTTAAAGTTTTTTTTTTTACCTCAACATTGATATGGAGTGCAAGCGCGTACATTTCCGCCATATTTTGCTTTATCATTTTAGTAAAGGAAAGAACGCAGTACAAGCAGCCAGAAAGTTACGTGATGTGCATGGTGATGAAGCCCTTAAAGAAAGGCAATGTCGAAATTGGTTTGAAAAATTCCGTTCTGGAGATTTTTCTCTTAAAGATGACCAACGTTTAGGTCGACCAGTTGAGTTTAATGAGGATGAAATCAAAACCATCATCGAAGCGAATCGTCATGTAACTACACGGGAGATTACAGAGAAGTTAAATATTTCACATACAGCCATTGAGAAGCATTTAAAACGTGTCGGTCTCGTTGAGAAGCTGGATATTTGGTTTCCGCACGATTTGATAGAAATTCATCTGACAAAGCTCATTAGCGCTTGCGAATTATTGCTTAAAAGCAATGAATTCGATCCGATTTTAAAACTAATTATCAGTGGAGACGAAAAGCGAATTGTGTACAACAATGTCAATCGAAAACGATCGTAGTGCAGCCTAATGAGTCATCGCAAACCACTTCAAAGGCGCATATCCAACAAAAGTAGATTTTGCTGTCAATTTGGTGGGATTGGAAATGTCCGGTATATTTTGAGTTGCTTCCAAGGAACCAAATCCCTAATTCGGAGGTGTAATGTGGGCAATTGGACAAATAGAGTGTAGCGGTTCAGGCAAAGCCTCTTATTTTATTGAAGAAATCGGCAATTGCTTAATTCCCTACATATATATTATATATATGCCAATATATAGGGACGATTTCAACACGAAAAATTTTATTATTAAAAAATTGGTTTACTTTTTTTAAATATGCGATATCAAAATGAATCTCTTTTTATTTTTCCAGGTCATTAAATAACAATAAAAAAAAAAGGATACCAAAAACCTTAAGATATTTTATTGTGAATTTGTCCGCATACTTTTTAAAAGCAATGTAGGACGTGCGCATTCGGACGCACTTATGCACAAAGTTTTGTATTTTGCAATTAACTTTGTTTGCTTAATATGTAAACAGCATATTTGCTGAATAATTACATCAGAACACCCTTAATATTACTTTAAGATAATGCATTTAAAGCGAGTCCAAAAGGAGAAACAAGATGGTTTGTTTTATGTGCACATATTAGATACAGTTTTCATTTTAATTATTAAATATGTTTTCCAGGGAGAGATTGCAATACCAACAACTGAGCGATTGGAATTATAGTTGCAGCCAACTTCTGGCTTTAGATAAACATCTATTGCAAGTACTCAGTTGTTTCCAATGAAATAGTGCAACTTTGTTCTTGCACCATGTACCACTTGTGGTGTCAGAGTTCACTAAGTTTATGTGGATGTAGACCCACAATTTATTATAACAGAATCATTTTCGTAATCGATTTAGGCTTGTTTAACCGTCTGTACGACCGCTTGTCTGCCGTATGTATGTATGCGCGCTTGCCTATTTACATAATTCGTATTCAACTTTTTGAGATAACTTGACGAAATTTAAATTTTGATGTGTTTTGACTCAATCACGGATTCTGTTCAAAATAAGTTGGGTTGAGCCAAATTTACGGCTAAACGCCAAACGCTTTATTTTGAAAAAGCCATTATCCGAAAAAAATTTCCCATTTTCAGAATTTCTCCACAAAGTAAAGGCCTACTAAGGTGATATGAAAAATTTGCATCCGGTTGGTCAATATTTTGAAACCCTCCTCAGTTCGCTGCTTACACGCCTAATATAAACTGAAGACACTTCTGTTGTCTGGGTATTTTTATCACTACTCATAGACAAAAGAATAAAGTTTCCGCGGTATTCTTTTATCTTTTCGACCTTTTTTTTAAGATGGAGGTGGTTGGATATAAACGAAAAAGCACAGCTGAATGTAATTTTCTTATTCGTTTTCTTTTCAGTTTTTGTGTTTTTTTTTCACAATAGCATTAATTTACAATCTCTCCAAAAAGATAATAAGTAAATGTTATAACATAGAATAATAATAATAAATAGTGAATAGATCGACGACATCATTCATGTTTTCTAATAATAGCTGCGATAGGTGCGTACGTCACCGTATATTTGAGGGAAACGTCAGTCTTTCACTATATACCACTAAAACATAAACAATATTATAATTTTTAACAGAACACTGCGACTGACGGCATAATAATCATGTCATCATGTCATTCATTATCTTCTATACGTATTAGCTAAGGATTTATGGTTTTGTATATCGAAAAGTAATCAGTAATCAGTAATGATTCACGTTTTCGTTAATTACACATTTTGCAAGGAAATGTTTTTGATTAGGAAAGAGTTTGAATCATCAAACTACTGCGGCAATTAATATCACAAATTTTCAACATATATACTTCGATTTAATTTGCGTGTATTGTATTTCTGGATTCTGCAGCGCGTTAATGATTTTTCCAATTTATTACAGTCTTTAAACGGTGTATGTAGAAAGGCCTATTAAAATAGCCTTTTTCGTTAAAAATCCCAATTTCAAGACCATATTACGAGTCAGGTAATGAAAATCACTTAAAAGTCTTCGATAACCACCTCACGCCTACGATGTGATTTGGAAACTTATTTTTGCTTAAAAAAAATCTGGTATAAAAATAAAAGCTAAAAACATATTTTTCTATTTTTTTTTTTTTGTAATTTTAGTTCCGCTTTTTGTTTCAATATGAAATAATTACGATACGGAATAAATAGTATAAAGAAATAGTAAAGTAAGTGAAGTATATATGCACTTGTAAATATCATTCAAAGTAAAAAGTTTTTAAAAAGCTTTTTAAGTATATCTTTCGCAAAGAAGAAAGAAGCTAATAAGAAATTTTCGAGACTCTCTTCAGTATGAATAGAAAGGAAATTATAAATAAGTTCTGTTTCCTAGTAACGGTGGTTATAAAACGAAGCATGCATAACTATTGGCTTGGCAAGAAAAATATATGATATTGTTTCTCTCTATCTTTTCTCTCTCTCTCTCTTTCTCTCTCTTTCTTTCTCTCTCTCACTCACATTCTCTTTCTTCAGTATGAAAAGAAAGAAAATTATAAATAAGTTCTGTTTCCTTGTAACGGTGCATAGTTATTGGCTTGGCAAAAAAAAATATACGATATTGTTTCTCTCTATTTTCTCTCTTTATCACTCTCACTCTTAATTGTTATCTCTCTCTCTATTTCTCTCTATCTCTCTCTCTCTCTCTATCTTTCTGTCTATCTCTCTCACTCTCTCTCTCCCCGTTTCTCTGCCTGCTTATCTGGCTCTCTTCCTAAAAATTTGTTGATATTTATCATATACATTGAGTTAGTAAGAAACAAATTTCAGAACTCTGAATTTCCCAATCATTCTTTCTAATAATGTGGTGGTAAGAATTTACCTGTAAAGTTTTAGTTTCTTTTTAAATCAGTTTGACTAGAGAGAAAATGTGACACACTTGCTATCATCTCTCAAATGTAATTGTATACATTTACGCCAGTTAAATTTGACAAAGAGAAATTTCCCAAAATTGCTTTTTTGCCAACTTATCATAATATTTTGCGAATATGTACACCCCGTTATGATTACAACATTTGTGTATTCTTCGATGTGAATGTGTGCGCGTAGTGATAGTGTTTAATTACACTGCTACTGAGTATGTGCCCCATGTGTAACTAATGCCTACCTTATGCATACATAAGCTTATCATCTCACTAACTGAAAATTTATTTTCGTAGTTAGTAAAAGATATTGATATAAGAATTCATTTTTGGCAAAAGTATTTAACTTGTCATAAGTGTGCTTGTAACCCAACTCAGAATTCTTAGACACAATAGCTCACAACGTCTTGCATGTAAGATAATTAGTGAAACGCCTTCACTTAAGGAACAAACCATTTTCGATTTTATTATGTTGTGCATATAGAAGACATTATAAAGTAATTATTAGTGCATCAAGGAAGCGTTTAACGAGATACGTTCAACTTTGTACAAGAATTAATTCCAATGAGTTACGTAACCATATTCAAAGTGCGATATTATATATGAATGAGTGCAAATGTTGTGCTTACTTTGTTGCACGATTTATTAACTGATTAGTGTTTTAAGTGAAAAATAGTCAAATATTGTTCCAACGCAGACAAAAGTTGTTTATTTTATATTATATATTCAACGTACTAAAAGAATTAAAATGTGATAAGAATAAAATAAAAATATATATATGTAATATAATAATATACATAGAAAATATATTATAGAGATGTTATTGTTGCATTTTGAATATTTTTATTTTTTGATATTGGTACGTAAAATGATCACGACGACACAGGAAGATAAATATTTGTACGTTACCAGAGCAATTATGCATCACATATCGCAGTAAAAATAATTAATTTTATTAGATGTTTACTTAGGAGAACATACAGATAACACTGGTGTGAAGTTAGCCCCAATAAATTTTTGAGGTTTCTGTCTGTGCTAAAAATGTCTTTGCTAAGATAATTGATAATAAAGCGGCATAGAAAAATAAACAAAATACTTACGAAAGCTAAACAAAAATAGAAAATATAAACATAAATGAGAAACAAAATCATGTCTTATGCTGTAAAAAATATAAAAAAGAGTTATTGTACCCTAAAAAAGTAGTACACTAAAAAATTGGTGCGAAAAAAAAGTAGTACCATTGGCATATCTATTATTATCATCCATTTTTTTTCCTTAGAAAAGGGAGCATTCTTCTTAATGCGTCCATATTACATTTCAAAAGGTCTTGGAGTATTGATTGTTAACAAAAAAGAAAATTCAAAAATTGTATAAGATAAATTTTATTTGAAGCATTGTCCAGCGTTACCCACAGCATTCTTTCGTTATCCGTCACAGATGTTTTTAATGAAATATGAAGTTCATCAGAATTCCATAATCTTTTGAGCTCGTCGTTACATTGCGTCATATCTTTGTTTAGTAATAAAAGAAAAAGCGCTGCTTACTTACGAATCTTTAACATTTATGTTGAACAAATAAACGTATATGGAAGAGTACATATAGATGATATTAGATTTTTTTGATAGCTTTTAAAACGTTTTAAGATATATTAAAAAATCGGAGGTTCTAGTTCTTGTCCCACTACAAGCGCATTGTTCATGATGAATAGTAACAATAATTTTTTTTTTTTGTATTTTTTATAACGTAAGGCATGATTTAGTCTTTCATATATGTTTGCATTTTCTATTTTTATTCAGTTTTTGTAAGCATTTTGTTTATTTTTCAATGGTTTATTATCAATTGTCTTGTTAGCGTGAAGCTAGTCCACATTTTAGCAAAGACAAAAATAAAAATAGTTCTATACAAAATATTGAAAAACAATAAATTAACTTAATCTCTACATAAATCCATATGTGATATCTTTTTATGTTCTCTGTTTATACATAGAAAGCGAAAGACAACGAAGTCGGAGGTTTTATAAACTCATATTATACTGTGGGTGTGTCCTTTGACCGATTTGTCCCATGTTCTATACAAAGGTACGTGCAATAACTCTCAATACTTCTGTCAAATTTAATCTACAGTACAGGGAAAAATGGTTACCGCAGACATTCCACAAATAAGCCAATAGAGAGATGGATAGACGGACGCCCTTAGGTGGCTTCTGAATTTGATACTGACCAAAATATTATGAAGTTTTTTTCTCAATACAACAAATGTTTTCACAAAAAAAATTTAATTCCAATTTTGTACTATATCGAGTGGACGTGGTCGACCCGTTTTCATTTTTGCACAGGCACTACGGTATAGCTAGTGCGATATTTGTAGAAATTTCTATAGATCTATCTGCTACGGTTTATAAATAATGGGCAAAAAACTAGCCTTTTTTTTTTGCTTTCGAAAACAAAGCTGCTTTTGGTGGGCGTGTCCTTTGACCGATCTGGCTCGTTTTCAATACGAAGAACTTCCAATGTTTCTGTCAAGTTTGAAGCCGATATCTTCATTTTTGCGGCCAAGGGAATATTTACCGCTGACACTACACAGACGAACTGGTAGACAGGCGGACATGCTTAAAACGATTCTATATTTGATACTGATAAAGAATACATATAATTTATGAGATCTCTGAAGTTTTCTTCTGGACATCGCAAACAATGTGAATAAATGAATATACCCCTTACCACTTCGATGGTGGGTATAAAAAAGAAAAACCGGGAAACTTTTTCGTATTTTTTTACTTATTTTTTGCTTTTTAAAAAAATATTCTATAAATATATTCAAAGCGTTCTCTATAGGAAAACAAAAACTAACTGCAGTATAGAACTTAAGTTTAACCTTATTGCGAGCACTTTTATTTTCTATATTAACTGGTAACGGAGATATGGAGAAAACGATGTTAAAAACTATAACCGTTTAAAGAACAACGATAACGTTTAATGTCTTGTACACAGAAAAGTTTTATGCTGACGATTTTGTTAATAATTCTAATTCAACAATTTGATAAGCCGCTGACAGTCCGCAGATAGAAAAACGTGATGATATGTTCAGTGAGCCAAACGAGGTGAATTTCTGGAAAATTACGAAATATTTTAAAAGTTGTAATACTTTGAAGGATTGTTACAAATTCATTTTTTATGATGAAGATTCTCTATTAAAATCAAAAGCACACAAAAGATTTGTTTGTTTCTATTCCGGCAACTTTGATGTGAGATAAGTACGACACTCTGTTCACCTAATCGCTGATAAAATTTATGTAATTCTTCAAAAAAAATTGAGGAAGACTGGTGCATTTTCTTTCATAATGTTGTTGCGGCATTAAACATTGATCAAAAATAGTTTTGAGATGATTGCATGCAGATGCGAAAAAAAAAATATGATATTCGGGCACTATAATAGTGAAAAATTTAATGAACCAAATTACGATTTGCGAATCACTGCTGAAACGTGTCGAAAAGTGAATCTCATATGACAATAATGTGCGAAAAACATCGTACTCCAAAATAGATGAAAGTGCACAAACAGTATCAAAAAACGAACTGACACCATAGCTTGCGTTTGATGGCATTGGAACAGAATAGCTCGTCGTGTACTGCTGCCAGTTGAATTTACTTGTCTACTGTGAACAATTAATATGCAGAACTGATCAATAGGAACAGCAGTAGGGAAAGAACTTGGTTGGAAAGTCTTGAGTATCCCGGATCGTCATTCTTTAACGGCGTAAAATTGATTTCAAAAGATTGACTTGGTTTTGTGTCTAGAAATACCAGTATTGTTACGGTGATGGCATAATAATTTTTGCAGAAAAATTTCAAAATATCGATCAAATATATGCTTTAATTAATTAATTAAATTAATTTAATAAAAATATCACAAAGTGTTTCTGATATTTTGCTAAAACTGTTAACTGATATTTTGCTAAAACATGTATGATAAACAGGAGGTTTTTACCTTAAGCGCATAAAATTTTGTAAAACATCTTGACATAATTGAGAAAAAATATTTTAATTGTTTTTTATTACAAAAGACATCTTATATATGTCGATATATATACTTCATTGTACTCATATTATTATTTTTGTTTAATAACATATATTAATGACAAATATAATTTAGGGCAACTAATAATATATATCCTATTGAAGAATACTTTGGCATTTTTAACATTAAAGTTTCTTTCGATTTTAGATGCCAATGTAAACCGATTCGACGAAGAATATGTGACGATGTTCCTTGAGCGTTACATATGTTGAAATGTTGGGCGTAAACCGATTTACTTTGTACGCTTCGTTTAGCGTGGAATGAGGTAGAGAGTGATCAACTATTTACGGGAATAACGGTTCAATGATAAAAGCATCTATAGGAATAGTTGTCACCCTTTAAAAGAGTAAAGAGAGAATATGAAGGCTAACGAAACAAAGAAAAAAAGAGTTATGGGCGGTACACTGACTCAGCCTAAGAATGAGTTATTGCGAATTTCGTAAACAGACATTTCCAAAGGTTTAAGGAAACGGTTCAGAAGCGAACAAATTAGGCATCATAGGGAGCGAAATGAAAAAGTTAAGAGCTCTTTTTCACTTGTAAGGAAATATAACAAAAAAAAAGAAAAACAAATGGAAAAGTTATATTCGACTTTGGCCTAATTGTCTATATTTGTCATTTTAAAAGAAACAAGAAGAAAATAAAATAGAACAAAGTACTCTTGAAATATAATATGAAAAAACCAATTTAAAAATATTAAAAGTACTTTCTCGTTGAAAGTATAGTTACACATGAAAACTTCATTTGAACATTTACTTCCAAATTTTATATTCATTAAACTACTACGCTTACAATAAATTTACATAAATAAAAAACTGCGATAATTCAATAAGTATTCCTCTGCATTTTTCTTTGCCTTCCTTAACCCTTCGTTGCCAAACAATTGGCTTAGAATAGTATAGAAAGTAATATCACAATTTCGTTTTTATCGTATCGCTTATATCGTTATACAAAATAAATATATAAAAAGAATTCATTATTTATTATACACCTTTTTCTTTAACTTTATTTATCTATAACCACTTTTATGTGCTAACCTTATTATATATTCATGCTGTGCAATGTCTATGAAAAGCATCTTTGATGTTGTTTCGCTTCAGCTTTATAAACTATAACAATTCATGTTTCGGCACTCATACGTCATGCTGTGCGATGTGACTCTAAAACACGTTGTCTGCACGTATTTTCCTTAACACTATTCTACGATCAATGACATTTTTTACATCCAATGGTGTACTATGCGTGATATGCTAACTCTTCTTCTTCAGATATGCATTCACAGTGTTCTCTTATATGCTCTACAATCTTTCAGATTTGAATTTCAGTAATAGTTTACAAATGGTTTTGAAAATGTTAGCAAAAGCAAGATATTATAATAAATAAAATCAATTAAGGAAATTTTTAACGCTTTGAAAGAAATGCGATAATTTTTTTTGCTTTCGCAGCATTCACAACATTATTGAACTAGTTTTACTTAAGGCTAGTTTACTTAAGGAGGGTTTTTAATTATTGTTTGTTTGTTAATATTTATCTCATTTATGGTAAGGATACGTTAACAGGGACGTCATTATTAATTCGGAAACTTCAGTACATAATTAAGTCTTAAGCAACCTAAGGATTTTGTGCGCTACTGAATTTATTTGCTTCAGAACGAATATCATAATCTTTTCTTTTATTTATTTTAAGATAATTAATTTTCTTCTGGTCAACACGTACCGAATTCCATAAAGAAAATTGAAATTAATTTTAAAGGACATCAAAGGCTGCCATTATGCAGCTTTTATTTTTAAGACGAATTAATAATAAATATTTTGAATGCAAATATCTTAAGCGTCTAGTGCTTAAGAAGTCACACAACTGTAAAAGCTTAAAATGGATGCTTTTAAGATGGAAGGAAAAGTTGGAATCCTAATGTTCGAGAAGATTATTAAGTTCATATTTAAGTATAAAAAAATGTATATTTTCGAAAATTAAAAAAAAACTACAATAATTAACTCAATGAAGCTGTTAGGTCTACCAATTTTCATTTATACTTTACATACATATTAGCTTAGTTTTTTGCTTAATTTAGAGAAGTAACGCACGGTTATTCATCACATTTGCAAAAATATTGCAAAATGTTTGCAAAAGAAAAGACCTAAATTCTGGTGATGATATGTATGGAATGTAAAGTGTCAAATTCATGTATATACTAGTGGTAGTAGTTCGATATAAATAAATTATCTTAATTCCATAATCCAATAGAAACCATATTTTTATTTAATTTTCTTTTTTTTTCGACAGCATAAAAACTCTGAAATTTATTATAGCGGAAGACGAAAATTAATTTTTTTTTTTTTACTCATGACTTCGTCCTATTTTAAAACAATATGCGAAAGGCTTCTTTTAGGTATTTTCACTTCAATATCTAAGCAATGATTCACTCGAAAACTCATCCATGCGATACTCAAACATGAAGCTTAAACTCTTTCTTCTTTTTGCAGTCTCTCCCTCTCTCTCTCTCTCTCTCTCTCTCTCTCTCTCTCTCACACTGTTCTTATTTGCTTTTGCTTAACAATAATAAAAGAAAGAAATGTAAAAAGATAGATTAACGGTCTTCCGCTATCATAATTGAAACGGTCGTTTTCCTTTACACGGGTCAAATAACAAAAGCAGACAAACGTACCCCTTGCAATTAATATATGTGGACGTCATAACGTCTTAATTTCTACTTTTGAAGACTCTGGATTATGGAGTCTAAGCGAGTTCGTACGAGCTGCAGGAACAAACAATTGCAGAGAGAGGATAAATTTTGTGATTATACCAGATATCGTGAAACAAACCCACCAAATTTTCGACAACTGTCGATCGAAAGTACCCAAGCTAACAAATATGGTAAATATTTCAAGAAGTGTTGTGATTTGCATATTGACTGAGAATCGGGAAAGGAGAAAATAGATGCCATATTTGATCACAATGAAAACGAATAGTTAGGCTAATGATTGACGATGTTTCATCGCAATACAATGGAGTTTTTTCTTTCATTCAGCACCATGACTTCATTATTAAAATTAGAAAATGGAAAATTCACGATGAATATTTTAAGAATTTATTTAGCATTTGACTGATGAAGTCAAGAAAACCAACCAGATTTAGCGAGAAAGACGTTGGTCTTGTTTCATCAAAATAATGCATCAGTTCAAGCATTCGTTGGAGCATAAATCAAAGGGTTAATATCTAATCTTACTTCTCACGCATCCTTAACCGCTGGGATTATTACCTTATTTGAAACGGGGAGAAGTACCTCGGTGGTACTAGATTTGCAAAAAAATGAAAAGATAAGAGAAATGAGCTAAAATAAGAGATGCGGTCGATGGCTATTTTGAGGGGCTCGATATTTCTCACTATAAACAAGTTATGAAGGCAATTAAACAGCATCAAAAAAAAGCGTAAAAGCGTATTCCCCTGAGTATAGAAAATGATGTTAGAAAATAAAAATATTTGTTAGAAAATTGTCGTGTTTTCTTTATCAGTTTGACTGCTTGTGAAAATGCCACCGTACAAAAAACATTTTATTTCATGGTTATCCTTCATCTCTTCTAGACCGTTATATAAAACTTCAGGTTATGCTTTTCCATTATACGTACACACACAGACACACACATTCAATTCTAAGAGTAGCAAAATTGTATTTGGCTTAAGTGTAATCTTTATTTACTTTAACGCTTCCGTTAAGAAATTGATTCGTAACTAAGTTTAGTGAAATTTTTATTTACTTCAACGTTTCCTTTAAGAAATTGATTGATAACTATAAGTTTAGTAAGAGTTTTATTTCGTTATACCTCTAAAATGATAAATTTTATTTGAAAGGATACATTACAGCTGAGAATATACACTTAACGAGTTTTTCAATAAAAATTGCATTAACACAAATTGAAACATTGACGTGATTGTGGTGGATAGAGTAAGAATTTGAAACAATTTAAAAAAAACCACGCATCGAAAACTTGATAAGAGTGCAAATATAATAAATTGCAAAAAGAAAAGTTGCTTTTTCTTCGCCTTTTTCTTAGCTGTCTCTCTCTCTATTTCGCTCTCGCTCTCTCTCTCACCACTATTCATAGTTCGTACATAAAATTGCACGGAATTTATCACTTTAAAGATAAAAATAAAATATTTTTCTGTAAGTTGATAGCACTATATTGAACAGAATATGAAGGATGATTCTTTTGTGCTTCGAAGAGACGCTCTTTCTATACCCTACACGATTCATAATTCTTTTCTGAATCGATTTAAACATTATTTCCCGATCACTCTCCTCTCTAGTGAGCCATTTTGAAACCTTGAAAAAAGTTATGTGTGAAATATACCACTTTGCTCCACTTTCACGGACGGCATAAAATTTTAAACCATTCCGTTGTAAGATTATATGTGACAAAAATGCATAATTTATAGTCTTTTATGATAAAAATGTAATAAATTTAGACAACATTGCACTAAATCTTTATACACTTCGCGATAATGGAAGGAAAAGTCAACCTGATATGTTTTGCGTTGTGGGCATAGTCCCATTCACAATAATAGTTTCTGAATATATTCAAGACTTCTGTGAAAGCATTATTCATTTCTTGAACAGAATTTAATACAAATCTTCCCTTTGGTCTTATTAATTTTTTTTCTACGAAGCTTAGTGAAATTTCAATACTTCTAATACCTATATTAATATATATATATATATATATATACAAATGGGATATATAAATACTTGGAAACTGTCAACACTATTTATATGTTGTTTACATAGTATCATCAGTAGTAAAATCATTGCAAACAACTTATTATCATATAAGAGGGTATTGAAAGCGCTTGTCAAAGATGTCAACAACATACTGCTCAACAACTTTCTATGAACAAGTAATAGTAAACTCAATTAAGTACTATTTGCATAAACATTTTGATTTTTTTTTTTTACTAGTGTATAAACAAATATCCAAATCATTTTAGTATTTTTTATACCCACCACCACGTGGTATTTTGTCGCTTCGTTTGCAACATCCAGAAGGAAATCTCAGACCTCATAAAGTGCATATATTCTTGATCAGAATCAAATTCGCCTAGACGTATCCGTCTATCCGTTCATCCGTCTGTTTGCCTGCTTACCTGTGTAATGTGCACTTATCAACATAGTATTTTTATCTCATTTTAAAATGGTGGTGAGTTTAAATGGTTCGGCACAGCTGAATATAATTTTCTTACTTGGTTTTTTCTTCTTTATAGCACTAATTTACAGTCTATTCGAAAAGATAATAAGTAAATTTCATAACATGATAAGAAAAGTAATAAAGGTTATCGTCCCGTAATTAAATTTAATTTAGAATAGAAAACAATAGGAAACAACGCTCAGACGGATCATTTTTTTGTTGCATTTAAACAGAAGGAATGATAAGATTTATTAATAAGTGTGACTTTTCATATGAATGTGTAATGCTTACAATTAAATAACGAAATTTTTTTGGAAAATTTTTAGGAACTAAGCCGAATCTTAGTAGCTTTCAGGAAAACAAACCTTTTATTGTTGACCGCCGTACTAACCAAAAGAATGAGCATTGATTTACATTTTTGTTTTTTAAATCATCATAGAATCGACAAATTGTAATATGGCACTCGATATCTCTGAAATAAGCAATAAGATGAAAATTGAAAGTAACGGTGACTTGAAAAGCATGGCTACAAGAAAGTATTTAAAATTAGAAGAATTTTTTTAAACGCTTGCACATCTGAGGACTTTTTGATATCTTGAAATCCTCTACGAATACGATCTGATTGCCTTCGCACCCATCAATTTATCCAGCGTCTGCCTTGAATATAGTTGCAAAACGGTTTTAAGCGAATGTCCGTGAAATTAAGTATTGCAAAAAATAAGTTACGTAGGTGTCACACAGCCGTTATGTTATTAATTTTCTTTATTACCCATTACGTTACGTTATTATAAGTCCATTAAATATCGTTTGTTTTATGTGATTACAGACTCTCTACTATACTATGTAATATACTACATAATATACTATATGCTATACTATATAATATACTATATAATATACTATTCAATGAACAATGCGCTGTAGTTTATACTATACTATATGCTATATACTATACTATATACCATACTGTATACTGTACTATGTAGAATGCCATATACTATACTATACTAAATACTACACTTTACTATACTAAACTATATACTATACTTTACTATACTATATTATATACTAATCTTTACTACACTATATAGTATACTACATACTATACTATATACTACACTTTACTATGCTGTATACTATACTATATACTAAACTATATACTATACTTTACTATACTATGTGTTATATTATATACTATACTATATACTAATCTTTTCTATACGATATAGTATACTACATACTATACTATATACTATATATACTATACTATATACTATATTTTACTATACTATATACTATACAATTATATTTACAAATGTTAGATCTTGAATGATGTGCGCTTTATTGATGGTTCAGAAACTTTATTCAAGTGTTTAATATGCTTTGGTCGTACTGAACGTACACTTTTAATTTTGTTAAAATGTTTCTGACCTAAATTTTACAAATAGCAAAACATATAACATTTGTTATGTAATGTTGACTATTCGGATTTTCATGTGCATACATCTGGTATGGATAATTTCATAGGTTTTTAGATAGTTTTGAAAATCTAAAATCAAAATGACGTTCATTCTTATTTGTACAATTTTTTATAAGAACTTTTGATTATTATTTTTATTATTATTATAACTTCTTTA
This sequence comes from Glossina brevipalpis, assembly GCA_000671755.1. NCBI lineage: Eukaryota > Metazoa > Arthropoda > Insecta > Diptera > Glossinidae > Glossina > Glossina brevipalpis. The sequence goes on along the minus strand of KK351011.1, from coordinate 9,606,825 downwards.
GAACGAAGAAATGGATTCTTAAACTTAAACCGCTTGCATCAAAGACTATCGGCGTTCGACATTTTTAAAACGATTTACTAGATGGTTGAATGATCTGAAAAATGAAATATTTTTGAACAAAATATTATCTGGAAATCTTCTAAGTTATTTAATATGTAAGTTTATCTGATATTTGCAAAGAGAAAGAAACGAAAAAATTTGTTTTTATTCGGAAGACATAGTTTTTAGCCCTTTTTCAATTTAACCTTTATACAAAGTTAAGGATTTCGTTTTTCTATTGTAAACAATGTTAGCGAAAGATACGATTGTCGGAACCACTTGAGCAAAAAAATAAAAATTTTTTTCTTAAATCTTTACCTTATATTGTGTTTATACAACATCACAAGCTGCAGATTACATTTTGTTCTTTACATTCTCGTTAAAGCATATGTAGATGCGTTTATTTCTATTGCATATGAAACTCTTGGCATTCATTGAATAAGGTTTAAAAATAAATGCAAGATTTTCTTTTTGATTCGTTAGAAATGCTTGAGAATGTAGAGAAAATAATAATAAAATAGAAACAGAACAAAAAAAAACCGAACTGATGTGTTTAAAATTTTACATGGTTTCTGATGACTGTAGTTGCATTTCAAAAATGACGAAATCTGTTTCAATTAAATTTTACGAAAAATTAAAGAGAAAGATAGGGTCCAACTTGTTGTAATCTTTTCTTTAGTTTTATATCAAAGATTAACAATCAAACCTTACCTTGTAATATACAAGAATGTACAGAAATTTATAAGCAACCATTTTAATTAATTTGATAAATATCGCTGTTTAATAAGAATTGAAATCGATGAAAATAGGAGAAACCAGTGATAGGAAATAGAACGTTGTGGTACCCCGCCTACATAGACTTCAAAGCTCGCTATCTGAAAAAAATGATTTCTTGAGATTTTACGCTCTTCTCCAAACGTTCTGGAAATACTGCTTGTGACAGATGAATACAGGCTGGGAAGCTAAAGGTTAATGTCTCACTTCTTGATTTCTTCCAACAAAAAATCCGATCAAATAATTTTAGAAGAGAAAGCATCAGCAAGGGAATATTTAAATTGATGTAAAATATTTAAAAAAAATTTATTATAATGAAAGATACTTCCACAATACATCCATAAACTTACAACAAGTTTACTTCACGCTTCACAAGTTTACAACACTATTTTTTAAAACGAAGAAACAATATAACTCGAGTAACTTTTTTTGTACAATATCTTTAAATTAACATTTTAAAGAGAAATGATAAGAGATAAGAAAAATATTTTCGATAATTTAACTTAAACGTTTTTTATGAATAAAAAAGTGCCTTTTTTTGGTTGAAAATTTTCGTTAAAATATTCACAAAAAAATAAATGTTTTAAAAATATCCTTTTTATTCTATATATGTAGATTAAGTAACTTAAGTGGACAGTTATACTGCCCTTCATCAGTTGCAGAGCATCTTCAATGAAAGAAGTCCCGCAAGAATGGCTTCGGTGTTGAAATTTAAAAAAATTTTTAAAAATAACTTTTTTTTTTAATACTTCAATGTATCGTTAGTAATAATTTCGAAAATTGCTATTGTATTGCCTTTCTGTTCTCCTTCCCGCTATAGTTGCTTTCTCCTTTTGAAAACAAACTTTACTTTCATTAAAAATCTCTCCACGTATGTACAACGACTTTGTAAACCTATTTGATATGTTAAACCCAAACCAAGTATAGGTTTCCTTTTGTTTTCTCTTTTAATGAAATAATTTGCATACTTCTGTTAACAAATGAGAAGGACTTGCAGTTGATGAAAATATTTATACGCATTTTTTTTGTGCTTATCAACCATTCAATGTTATCCTTGATCTGTTTTCTTCACTATATCTTCCTGTTTCGCTTTATTACCCATTTAAGCTTATTAAATGCTTTACTTTTGTACTCGATTCTTCTCCTGATAGTAAAATTCCTTCACGAACACATTTCGAATGCTATCTACTGTTGTTTATATGTTCATATAAGTATTTTTGTGTTGCATCGCAAATCATTTGGAAGAAATAAAAGTCGTTTAGTAAATTAAGTTTATAGAAGAATGTGAATGAAAAAAATTTCTGTTCGTTTGAGCTGAGCAGATGACGATTATTTGGCACATGTTTGGTTATGTTTGTGCATTTCGCTTTTGTACCTTTGAAAGGAAATTGAACACGAGCAGCCTGGAAGTATGAAGGTGTTTTCGTTTTATCAAAACAATTGCAACATTCATACGAAAGCTACCAGGACTCCATAAAATATATATGTTATTGATGAGTATTAAATTTTGAACTCATCTAAAAGAGCCCTCCGCACTGTTCGTCTGTCCGTCTGTGCTAATCATCTTCTTGACGTGGAATTTGCAAGTTCTTGCAGGCAGTTTGGTATTAAAAATGAACGTACCTATAATACAATGTAAGCTGAGAAGGCCCTTGCTTTCCAGATCTTTTGCGTATTACTCATAAATACACTGTTCTAAAGATGTAAAAAAATTTCATCTTAACTACACCTGCTCAAAATAATAGAATATCGAAACTTAGTTTTTTAATTTTTTTTGTTTTTTTTTTCAAGTTAAATCTGGTGAGTGTAAGAGATTCAATCACAGCTGAATACATTATTCTTTCTTGTTCCCTTCACAAGTGCTTTTACGAAAAGCATTGATGAAGTGGTCGAATAAAGATTATGGTTATTTAGGCTTTTGTAGGTATTACCAGGAAGTGGGAATCATATATTAGCATCAAAGAAGTCTTTCATAGATTGGTCTAAGCAAAAGTGTGGGCTAATTTAATTATCTCCATCCGTTCAGCGTTATGCTCTTATATTTCTCCCAGTTCTAGAAGAATAGAAATTAACAATTAATACCTCAGAGTTTTCTTGGCCTTCGAGCAACTTGCAGGACGAGTAGAAAAGTATTATTTGTCTTAACTTCAATTGTCAATGTCCAATTTATATTAATTTCAAACTTAGCGATCGGAAAATTTTGTGAGTTGATCGTATAAAATGGGTATAAATAAATTCATACAACAAATGAGTTTTTAAGTCATAGACAAAAATGATGTGATAGAATAGTTTCTTCTCAATTTGTATATGAGATTACTTCCATACTTGATGAAATCCTTAAGTTACTGCTTTGAAAAATGGCCACAAAATGACTGTAAACCAATTTCTCTGTTGTCTAAAAATTACTGTTTTCAAAGATTTCTTATTTTATATTAATCGAACTTTTTCTTATGAATCATACTTTGATAGCGCTTTGACAATTAATTATTAAAGTAAAAAAAACGTAAGAAAGCTTTCTTAGATGGTATTTTCATAAAATGTTATCAACTTTTGTTTTTGACAACGAATTCTTAGTACACTTAAGAATGATTTTGTGTAATGAAGACCAACTTTTTATGAATAGTAAAGAACATTTTTGTAAGGTTTCTACTAAACTTAATACTCAGCTCTCGATCCTGACTGATATTATGGATGCACCAAATCGGTTCTTATAGTCTTTCTAAGTGTTGAAATCGAAATTTTAGAAGTATTGTACAGATTTATCAAATCCAACATACGTTAGTTGCTGGAACCACTGTAATGAATTGCTTCATAAGAAATTGGCATCAATAAAATCAATTATTATTATTATTATCAATTATAAAATCGATTATTATTTGTTGATTTGTATAAAAAAAATTTCCTCATTAAAATAATTCTTTTATGGAGGGTGAAATAAAAAACATTTTGGAATGTATTAACGAATGTAATTAATTCTCTTATATATGTTAGTGAACGATATAAAAAAGTATCTTCTTAAAATGATTTGAATAAAATCCTAATCGGTCAACCTCGACCCTTAAATAGCCTACACTACTTTGCCGAATAGAATTCTTCACATACTTTCTTGACAATAAACGAAAAATTATAACTCTATTATTGTCTTGTCCAAAAAATGGACTTACGTGATCGAAATGTGGTATAAATATTTTTTATATGAAATTACTATTAGGGACTTAGAATATAGTGGACAGACATCAGACAGGGAGATAGACAAACAGATTCAGAAAATCAATCTGACACGATAGGTATAATAACAGGTGGATTTATCTTAACATACACCCGCACAAACTTCTGATAGCTCTTATAATACCACAAGTGGCGTAGCGTGCATAATAGCATTAAAAATATTCTGAAATATTAAATGAACGCAATTAAGTACTAAGTAACTATCGAGAGATACTGATATATTGAAACGAACTAAGCATTACAAAGGGAATAATTTGAATCTTTTTTTTTTAATAACGTACGTCTTCTGCTTTAACTTCCGTTACCTTTCTTTCGGATGATGAAACAAAAAAAAATAAAAAATGGAGAATAATACACATAATGTTATCTTTCAAGAATAGCATGTTTACTTGGCGAATCGAAAAAAATGTAAATAAAGCTAACAAGTAAGCAAAACAAAAATTCTCGCTTTAAAACGTCTTTAAGAAAATCTAACCTTCATTTAGGAACTTCTGTAATGCGCTAAGAGATGGATGTTGTTTATGGAGTTTGTTATGTATTCGTCTGCAGAATTACACATTTATTAAATCCTTTTTTCTTTGACATTTCGGGTCGCATGTAAAAAGTTGTATTGATATTGAAGATATGATGCTTTTTTACTATAAAAAAGATAAAAAACAGAGTAAGAAAAAAATTTGTAAAATATCCGAAAACAGAATGCTGTGAGCGAACGAAGAATCTAGGAGCGGTTTGCTCGAATTCCCTCCGGAATTTTTAATATCAAAGATGCACCTCGCTCTGGTCGGCACGTCACTGAAAATGTCTGTGAAATTTAAGATTAAGTAAGACCAGCACGCAAGCTCATTGATTAATGAAATTAAAAAAAGTTTCATCACTTTATTTAAACTATCACAGCTTCAAGAATTAATGAACTTTTATAGTAACTTAAGATGACTTTAATCTACGTAAATCATGAGTTCATCACTTTAATTACTTTATGATGTATAATATCTAGTATAATGTATATATAGAATGTATATATATATATATATATATATGCACCTATATATGTATCTATATTGTTTTGAAAATGCTTTATGGAAATATGGTCTCTTTACTTATTAGACTGGCTTAAAAGCCTTGGTATCTCATTCCTTTTTCTCTCGATTTCTTCCCTTGTTCACTTTTAGTTTTTATCATAACAGTGAAGCTGCTTTCGCCCTTTGGCGAATTGTGGTTAATTAAATGTGTAAAAATGACCGAAAAATATATATAAAAAAAAAGAAGAAAACTACAAGAAAGATTTATCACTTACAGAATCTGTAAGAATCCTCATTTATGAACTGTCATTGCGCTCTTACATACAAATATATGAATTTTATAACCAGCTTACGGTTTTGAAGAACAAGATATAAGAAAACTGGACCAATGCTTTTTCTCTCATAAAGAGGGGCAAACTTTAATGTTCTATCATAACATTTACTTTTTTAAGATCTATCATTTTTATCATTAATTTGTAAACGATTTAATAAGTTCTATAAATTATTCAAATTTTTATTAAAATTTACGTCTAGTTACGTTGATGATTTCTCTAAAATTTATTTCGATGCTTGGTAAGGTTGTGGTGGTTATGCGAGTAAAATGAATTATTTTCACTGAGAAACATGTCAATTACAACAAGAGCAGACGGACAAATGAACGTCGATCAAGTATTGAGCACTAATCAAGAATACACGTACTCTTTAGCGTCTTTGAAGCTTTCTTAGGACTGTTGCAAACGTTTGGACAAAATGAATATATCCCCATAGGATATGATAAGATATACAATAATAATAAAGGAAAAAGGAAAGACCGAAATGATTATAAGAGAAGAAGAATTTTAAGAAAAAGTACATTAAGAGGCGTTTTTATTTAATATTATTTCATTAATTTCCTGTTATGCGCTTAAAGTTGAACATTTATCCCCTACAGAATAGTAATACTTAAAATGCTTTTGTGAAGTAAGAAAATGTGTAGAATTTCGCAATCCGAATAAGCCAGAAATATTGATTTAAATATTTAGTAAACCTTAGACATTTGCAAAGGTGTTTGTGTAAATTAACTCGGCTCAAGGTTCAGCTTGTTCGGGAATAAAAATTATCAAGAAATTTGCCTGATGTTTGAATTAAGAACTCATTTAAATAAAGTAAAGTTATTAAGTAAATTAAAAGCCACACAAATATTGATTGAGACAATCAGAAATTTCCTACAAATTTCCATGGTCGAGTACAATTTACATATAGTACATCTACTTCACATTATAAATGTAATGCGGTAAGTCGAATGAAAAATTAAGTAACGGGTGTCAAGAAAAGCGCACTATTTAAATTATTGTCTTTTTTTCCAAGCAGGTGACAACCCTGAAATATGACAGCTGCCATCTATTATTGTCTCGATTATTAAAACTGTAGCCCTACATGAAAAAAGAACGCGTTATAATTAGGAAAATCTATTTAAAAAAATGAGGAAAATCACACTGAGACCGCTTGCAAACTTCGCTTAAGAATGTGCTCGCTTGAGGATGTGCACCTAATGTGTCCACAATTTTAAGAGTGATTAAATTTGAAGAAACTGGGTCAATTATAGATAGTACATTTTCCTTGTACCGACGTACCGGTCCGTCTCTTAAAAACATTACTGTTTTAAGCGAAAAGTGTCATCGAGAACCCGAAAACATCCATTCGAAATCGTTCTCAACAACTTCAAAGTTCGCGAAGCACCACGCAGTGAATTTTGAGGAAAAACCTCCACCTTCACCAATAAAAATGTCACGACTCACTCAAAAAATACCTGCAAATGATGAAAATAGGTCGAGTCAGTTAAACAACCCGCCCACAGTAATCAGAGAACATCTCTGTTTTTAAAAGCTAAAAGGAAAACATAGAGTCTTTTCGCGTTAGATATAGTCTACGAATATATATTCTGTAAGCGTACGGAAATAGAAAAAATTAACCACGCCTAGCTATTGTCATAGAGCGCGGAAGTTTCGTTCTCTTTTAGATTTCTTTAGAATAAAGTTGGTGGCTATTAAAGTTTAATTTATTTCTTTAGATAAGACTTAAAGTAACATTGCGTCCAGTCTTAATTGTTTCCGTAAATTGTTATCATTTTTCGACTAATGGATCAGCGGGAGGAGAGAGACTACCAAGTGGACAAAGAAGCGAATGGACAGACAACCCGATTTCTTAAAGAATTTCGGTTCGCTGCTATAAAAACTTAACGTTCAAGTTAGATTTTGCGTATTAATCTTTACCCTAAAGAAACGAGAGAAGATTGCGAAACTACAAGGATTTTGGAGTATATTTCTAGGCGTTAACATGAGACTCTTACCTCGAAAATACAAGAAGTTATACAAATTTTTGCTTCATCTATTTCATCTGTTTGACACAATTTACTTCTCGTCTTTTAAAACAATTCTTAGACATTTTGTGTTAAAAAAAATTGCAAAATAATTAAAATTGTTCGATTTTTTGTTTATGCAATCGATGCGAACATTATTGTCGATCAAAATATTTTATCTTTTGCGCTTTAGTCAGGCAAACAGCGAAGTTTGTAATTTGTGTATTATCAGCTCATAAATTTTTAAAAGCTTTGCTAGCTTAAAAACCTCTTTTCTATTCTCTTCTTTCGTACACTCCGTCAGGCAACCATACACACGCATGCATACACTTAAGTCCTCAACAGTATTTCAATGCATGCACTAACGATGCTAGTGGTTGGTGTTAAAAGCAACAGAATGTCATTTAGGTGTTATTAAAAAAACAGAAAAAATAAAAGAGAATACTTAGCAGCTTTACGTAGACTCAGTTTTAATAAATTGTCTGCTAATGCCTTTAAAATCGATTTATAGTATCGTTAGAAATTTACGTTCGCTTGCATATAAAATTTATTTATATTAAATGCGTTTTCTAAAAGAATTTCTTCCGACCCTGAAAGCTATCAATAACTGCTTGACCTTCAATTTGTATTTCGGTGTAATCATGGTATACCTCAACAAAGCCACGAGGTAGTTAAAAAAATAAGAGACTGTCTGACTGGGAACAAACTGAACAGTCTGGAAAATGAACTCATCGATTTTCCTTGATGTTTAGCAAGCTTTTGATAGAATTCATCGTAAGCGCTTATCATAATTATTAATAAATTAAGATGTTTTTGCGTCCACCATTTTAGGTATTACTAAAGTCTTACTTATATGGGAGAATTTTTTATATAAATGATAAGGGCGATAAATCAGAAATTAGCGAAATAAATGCTAGAGTAGAAAATGCTGTCAACCCTGGTTTAACTCAGCTGACTTTACAATTTTAAATAAAAATAATAAAACAAAAAATTTAAAAAAAAAAGATTTAAAAGAAACATGTTTTCGTTCGCTGTATGTCAGGTATTTGTCTGTTTTATGTCCGTCCTCCAACCACAAAGGTGGTGAATAGTCAAAGAGATTTGCGGCAAGAGAATACAAGCAGGCAAACGGATCCCTACGCTACATATACGGACATCACAACTATTACATTTCACTTCACTCTTTAATAAAAATAGTGAAAGTATTGCTATATGTAAGATCAATAGATGATGGAGGATTTGAGATAATCGAACAAAGTTTTGCTTACGAGTGTAAATCGCTAGAACAGTGCAGCAGAAGGGAATCTGTCAAGGCTTCTTTAGGTTTTCGAACTCCCTTTAGAGATCTTCACAGAGTTGGTTCAGATGTTTCGGAGCCAAATGATATTGGACGGTATTAACTGCGACTGCTGCTACTATATCTTTTAGATATATTCTGATGCTTACGCTTCCACAATATGTTGCGTATTTTTTTTTCTTTCCTTTTTTTTTTTGTATTAATATTTTAATGAAATTTTATTTTCAGATACATTATATTTTTCAGTGCATTTTTTAGTGTTACATATTAAGACTTGCGCAATCGAAAGCAAAACTCTCTTCGAGAATTCAAATTTATATTAAAGTTTAAATGAATAAAAGTGATTTTTAAAAATAATAGAAATGTTTTGTAATTATGGTTAACTACAAATGTCAAAGCACAGCTAAGGTTGAGAAGGCAATAGAAGTAAATATGAAATGATTTTTAAATTACTTTCAAAATAATACGAAAAAAACAGTTTAATTTCCAACAGAGCATTTACTTGAAAACAAAGTAAAACGATTTTGAAAAATTAGTAAAGAAATATTTAAATAAACCCCACGAAAATAATTACAAAAATTGTTCATAAAATTTTTTTATACTATAATTAATTATAAAAAATTTAATTTCAATTGAGAACACCACCAGTGAGAGTTAAAAGTCCGTTACAGCGGAAAAAAACCGCGTATTTAATTCCATGGCATAAAATCGATACATATGGTGGATTGAAGAAAAAAAAACATAATTTTGACGGTCTTAATTACAAGCATTGCAATGCAGTGCATTAACGGCATGACACGTTTTCCACCTGTCGGTTTGTCGATAGACCGTCTGTATTTCTATAACGCTGTCGAGTATAAACGATTGTTATGCCGAGTGTCCGTTGGATTTTCTCTCTCTATTTTTTTTTTCATTGATGTTTCGTTGTCTTTTCACTTCGGTTTATAAAAATTACTATACACTGCAAAGAAGAAAGAATAAATGCTAAAGGCGAAAGAGCAAAGAAAAACTTAAACAAGTTAAGCGCAAAAACTAAACATCTGATAAAGCACGAAGCGCTTTTAATTACTATTACTCTACAGATAACACATTAATTTTTGTTCTAGCTCTGAAACCAATGAACTCAGTTAACTATGTGTGTATGATTTATTTTGCCTTCGTCTTCATTAAGAGATTCTAGTTTAACTTTTTGGTGAAAATTTCTGTCAAATTTAAATAAACAGCCTGTGCACGGCTTCCATTGTTTCGAAATTTCATAAACTTTCATAAAATTCTGCAAAGAATATAAATTTCGTTATAAACCTTAGGCTGCATTTGAAGTTTGACGAAATAGTCACTGCTTCCTGCTATTGGCCGAACACAATTTCAACATCCGGTTGACACGACCATAATTAACAAAAAGCTTTTTTCCTCAACGCAGGAGCTTTCATTTAATATTAATACTTTTTCTCTTTATTTAAGAATTAATCTGTGGAATTAAAATCTGAAACTTCTAATTATATTTACCTTTTTGGAAGACTAATGTCAAATATAATGCAAAAATACAAGCGTTGAATACAATGCTTCTTTGCTTCAATTTTTTTTTTAAAGATTTCTATGAGATAGTCTCATTAAAGGTCACGCGTGGATGCGTAGATAAACCTACTGTAATCACAAATTAATGAGGAATAAAATTTGATGACTTAAGAAAGTTTTATCGGCTATTAATTGAGAGAAACTTTCAGTTTTTCTATGATAACGAATGAATTCCTGTTAGTTCAATATAAAGCATTAGATAAATACAAAAACAAAAGTAAACGCGGAAATGAAACCATTGTCTTTTTTCTCAAAACAATGCTTAGAAATAGCACGTGTTTGTGCTTATATAAAAACCAACAATTCGCCGTAAAATTTGTTTTGCTCTCACACAATCTTCTTTACCAACTTGTATGAAACGAACATAAACCCAACTTAAGACCAAAATAAAAGCTGAAAGCTGTTATATCAGTACAGTATTCTCACAGCAACAAAAGAAGCGGAATTGAAAAATTCTCTCTTATATTCTCTCTCTCTCTCAAATTTAATCAACCATGCTATTTAGTGCACATAAGTACCGAGTGCAATATCAGCGCTCATTGCCGATATTATACGCTAGACTGTAACCAAATTATTATTTGATAAATAAGCAGTAAAGGCGAAGGGGACGTTACATCATCGCTAACACCAACAGCAGTAGCAACTGAAACATATGTAAATTTTTAAAATTTAGTTTATTGGTACGGCAGTAGCACTCGCAATTGTTGTTCTTTTCTATTATTAGTTTTATACCATTCCGCCACTAACCGCAAACATTATATGTTTGATTGAACTGTTTTGAAGCAACAGTATGTTTACCGTTGCTTAACTACAATGTAACACATGCACTAATAATAATAAACATACAAACGTGCTATGGTTTGTAATTAAATTTTTCGGTTGCATCAAAGTAGTTGTTGTAAAATATATCCAAAAACAAAATAAAAAATTTTTTTTTTCTTATATAATAATCGATAATTGGAAAAGACAGCAATTGATTTAAGTAAAAGAAAAAGAAACGAAAACTTGAGCTCTTTATTTGAAAAGCTATATTTCGTAATTTTTATATATAAAAAAAAAAGAATCAAAAACCTTCAAAATTACACTAATGGTTGTTCGCTTTATTGTTAAAAGAATAGTTTTACGCCTTCCATTAGCAAAGTCTTATGGTTTCCGTTTATTTGATCGACTGTGCTTAGCTACGATTTAATTTTCTGATATAATCTTTGATAAATCTGGTCTAAATGTATATATTTTAATAAAAAAAACAGAAAACTGCGACGTTAAAGTTTTATCTTTATTTTCACAGTATTTATTTTGTCATTTTGTTTGTAACAAACAGAAGAAAACTTCAAGGGGCGCGGGTATCAAGGCACGCCTGTCCGTCTAACTATTTGTGTTGTGTCTACGATGAACATTTTGCTGGTCACAATAGTTAAGATACCTGGATAAAATTTGCAAAAACATTGAAAGTTCTTGCACGTACCCTGGTATTGAAAGTACCATCTCTCTCATCTCTCTCATCCTACATCGGAATCATACGATGAACATTTAAGAGTTATGTTAGTTAAGTTAGTTAAGATACCTGGATAAGATTTTGTATTGAAAGTAGGCATAGCCTCTCATCCTACATCGGAAACATATATCGTTTTTACTTTTCTCTCCCTTACCTCAGTGTTCATGTAACTGCTTCCTTTCTGTCTATGGAAAGAATCTATCGACATCGAGATGGCGAGGCATAGAACCCAAAAGATAACCGTACTATTTGCTACGGGTTTCAAAAGGTTTAGCATAACAATTTCCATAAATCTAATGGAAATGTCTTTCAATTCGTAATAGCGGTTTCCCAGCTACCATACCCATACGTCTTAGCATTGCTATTAAAAGATTTTGCCTTTGCTCCAATAAACCGAGCGTAAGCAAATATGACGATTTAGTTTTTTCGAATATGAACCGAAAGCTTGTTCTACAATTTAATCGAAAATATATTCAATATCTAATGAACAAAAATTTTAAAAATATATATATCTTTGAAAAAAAATGCAAATAACTATTTTGTCATATTTGTTTAACAGGACGATTATCTCCCAAGACACCTTCACTGGTACTTTACTTTAAATAAATCAATAAATAATATATACATATATGTATGTATGCCGCATTGCTGACCCGTGTGAGTTTTGTTTATTATTCCTTTCCGTTACCCAGGATGTTCACATATTCCTACGTTATAGGCAAATAGTCTCATTCTTGCGAAAAGAAAAAATATGAGGAACTAAAATTGAAATTTATGTTTTTCAATTGTATAAATTCTCACAATTAAAATTTATACTGTGAATTATATATATGTATATGGCACAACCTATGTCTTCCTTTTTCGCTCTCTTGTGAACAGAAATTCAATAAAAGTTCTTGACTTCTTGAATTAATGCTCATACTTCAGGTTCTGCATATCTTTTCACAGCTTTCGAAAATTAAGTGCAACATCTATTGTTCTATCCTTCCCATTCTACAGTGCGTTATATTCGTATAATACACCGTTCAATAATTCCCGGGAATTTTGGAGATTTGAAAACAACTGACTGTCCTTGGGCCACAATTGAAAATCACGATTGATGAAAAAGCAATTCGAGTTTCATCATCGGTTACACCTGTTCCAATGTGAGTGAACTTAGAAAAACAGCTTTCCCATGGCAAAGTTTTCATACAAATTAGTGAATACGATGCTTTTTGATATCGTCAGAATGTCAGTTATCTCTTGCAAACAACTGTTTTGATTATCGAAAAAAATTATCACGATTTTTTTCATGTTTTCTCGTGCAGTATTTTGAGCGTCTACAGCGTTCAGCCTCATCGAAGATCCTAAGCTTCTATGGTTTAAAATCAGTTTTTTACCAACAGATTGTTGTTTTCGACGAAGAAGTGTTTTTATAACCCTTTTCAAGCCTATGTTAAGTCTAGACGGTATTTTTTCTTATCAAAAATCAAGACACGAGATTGATGACGATTTGAAAATAACGAAATAATCATCACTAAATCCCCTGTAAGTATATAGTATATAGTAAATAAATAATCGAAATGGCATAAATTTTGACCGATGATAAGATTAAGATTTGTTCCTTTCTGAAAATAATATTTTTTTAGGGATGATTGAGTTTTTGTTTTAAGATGACATCTGTATTTCGCTCCCGAAATTTATTGATCGATATGCTTTGTATTTAATTCTGCTACACTTAACAATTGTGCATAACGTTACGCTTCATTACAACTTATTAATGTCCCTTGTGTTGCCTTTCAGTTGGAAAAACGTGAATTAAAATTACGTGAGGCTGCTACTGCCACGCAGCAATACCAGGACGAGATGCAACCAACAATGGTTACAGCGTAACAATTGAACTTTGCCCGTGCTATACGTAACTCGAATAGTGTGACATGATAGAAGTAGTGGTAACGGAGAAGAAAACCTAGATGGTTGGCCATATTGCCGTCTGCTTGGTTTAGCAATAAACGCTGCATCACCTCAAGAGTACAGCTTCGAAGATGGTAACGGTAAAAGCATTGCTCAATTAGATAGCACCAGCTAGGTGGTTTTACATAATACTATAGGAAAATGGGTATATTTCAATGAGGCTGATTACGTAAAAGCTGAACCCTCGAAATCGGAGAAAAGGTATTTGCATACCTAAGTGTTTCCATCACAAAGCTTTACTTATTAACTGCGAAATTCTTGATATAAGACATCCTATGTAAAATATTTAGCATTTATTAAGAAAATTAAATAAATATAACAAAAATTATAAAAAAAAATAATAAAAAAAAATGGTAACAAAAAATATGATAAAGATTTAGCTACAACACAAGCGTTATCATCATATTCCTTGACGAGGCCAGTCCAACATTATTGCCAAGGAATACACTTCTTCCGTAAAAAAATGAGTGATTTATTAATCCGTATGCGTCTATTCTGCATTGTGTTTTGAAGTGTAGCCCAGAACGTTTAATACTTGAAATCATCTTGGCTGATGACTGTAGCTATCACACATTGTATGTGTCCACGAGTTACTAGTTTCTGGTATCTATGAATTTACATTTTTTCCTTTCATAAATTGTACTTTCATGCAGGTTAAGATGACCTACAATTGGCGAAAAACGATAAAGCGCGTATCATACGCAGTAAGAAACATAAAGATTTAGTACGCTTTCCTTTGCGCGACGAAGCTGATGTTTTAACATTTCTCGATGCTCGTGTTGAACCATTGACAGGGAGAACCACACTCATTGTTTGTCCTGTCGTCGATGTCATTAATGTGGATAATTTTCAGTAGATCGGAGCTTCAGTTCATTTGCGTAGTGGTTTCAATTTGTTTTGATATTCGAGTAGGAATATTTGAATTCAGTAGAGCTAGCGACATGTAAACATGACCCTTTCAAAGCGATACGTACGCTAGGTAGTGATTTATTTGTTACGGACAAAGCCTACTTCCCTAAATTGACCAAATACGAAACGATGATGAATGCATGGAGAGGTGAAAATGTGGAAATATCATTTGGCGTTTACCAATGTGACGGTACGATGGAGATTATATCCTGCGGCTTTGTAGGTCATGTATTTCGCAAACGACTTTCATACACATTTTCTGGCATTAGCAGCAACACGTTTGCGCGTAATACATGTCCTACTGCTAACATAAGTACTATTATACAGCAGAACTGTTGACGAAAAAAGTATCATTTAGCAAATAAATGTAAATATGTACGTATAGGGAAAAAAATTCTGTTTCCAAACAGCCTTTGTCTTTTCAATGTGTGATAAATCAATGCTTCCTTCCATCATCAGCTTTAAGCGTTCTGTTGCTTTACTTGTCTTTTCGCTGCTTTTGATTTTGATACGTTTACCAAAAATCCTTCTTATTCGTTTTTTCATCTAATTTTTTTTAAGAATTTCGCTTTTCGGCTGTTTGCAACAAACACGTTAGAGTTTTTCATCTCTTTTTCTTTTTTTTTTTTTTTTCATTTTCTACTTCTTACACTTCAATCTACAGCATTGATAACCACTTGCATTTGAGACATAACTTACGTTGTAAACCATTTAAATGGTCATTAGAGAATATCTATCTGGATTTATAAATACCACAATCCTATCTTGAGTGACAATTTAGACACATTGACAATTTCTATTTGTAGAATTTGGTCAACAACGATGTAGATAAATAAATTTCAATGCGTTTACTCTTTCTACTCTTTAATTTTTTTCATGGTTCATAATGTGATAGATAGCTAGTAATTGTTGGTATAAGCTTTACGAGTATTTACCATTTGTCATATTCATCATAACTGAGGGGCATTGAGTCCCCTTTAATTTCCTTATTAGCATTTACGAATGGACTTTCTAGATCCTGTAAACAATACATGACTTAAGCGAATTAAAAGCTAAGGAATCGTTCTTTCGGTCCATCTTCCCTATATCTTATATTTCTGGATCTTTTACAGTAATAGAGGCAGTTGAGGCTTGCAGTATACGACGTGTATATATATATGTATATACCTCATATGACATACGTCGTATGCCCTATATATACATCTTTTTATTAGGCTCTCTCTTTTGAAGTATACATATTGACCTAGCAGAACTAAAACGAATATGATTGGCGCGAAAATATTCGAGTTCGGTACCACGTGAGGTAAATGAGGAGAATTTGAATGATCAAGTTATCAACATAAGCACGTTTTTGCTTGCGCGAAACAATGTCGAACTCTTTTTGGACTGAATGAAAACTAAAAATGAAGAGTTGATCAACTAGGAAAACATTGAAAAGAAAAGGATCTATTATGAATCCGGAAAACTCGACCCCTTCACTTCTAAAAACTGAAGTTGGGCCTGAGTAAGCCAATCTCGTGTATATGGTGCAACATTCAACGATAAATCGTTTTTTAGCTGTTGAAACCGAACAAAAAGCTAAATTCTGAGAAGTACTACAGCGTTCAATAGGAATGACATTGTATCGCCTCGTGGTAATGCCAGACCATAAACTGCTTCAGGAACCCGTCGCAAACTAGCAAAGCTAGACTGAGAAATACTGTCGCATCCACCATGCACTCCAGTCCTATCATCCTCCGATGTTTCTGTCTTTACATAATTTTTTTATAGTTAATAACTCACAACTGACACAATTATTTTGTTTATTACATCAATGCGAAAATCAGTCGAATCAGTTTAGCTCGTTGTCTACAAAAAATAAGCAAAAATTTAAAAAAAATTTTGCATAATTCCATTTATCCTAATACGAATGTTTTTTTTTTTTCAAAAATAAAAATATTGGTTAACAAACTATTCCCAAAAAAAAAGTAATATTTCAATTGAACGATTAACATGAGAATCGTATAGAAATTTGACAGCAGCGGAAATTAAAATATTTCTGGACTTTTTTATCAAAGAGTGAACAAAATTTTTGGTCTTTATTTACGCAATGGAATTATTTGTTGGTAATTCCTTGAATATTTAAATGCATATAAGTTCACCAATACGATTAAATGATGATAATAACAACAGACCAATAAATGGAGTGTCGCATATAAAACCAACAACTATTGGTCAAACAATTAAATTTAACTATGAATTTTCATTGGCAAAGAGTTCGAATTCTGCAAAAATTTACGTCAATAATATGTAACTTCCTGACATGAAAAACTTATTATATAATATTGGCTTTATACGCTCGTTTGGTCGTTTGCGGTTTATAGCATAAACATATTAATATTCAAATTACATTTAAATTCTCTGGAATTTCTGAAAGCATTCCAATAATACCATATGATCAGAAAATTATAAATGTGCATATAAATTTATTTTAAATGAACCAAAGGATGTAATACAACCGTATTGGTAAATGTGGTAGCACCAACAAGTTGTTTATTTTTATTTTTTTTTTTAATATTAAATTCTACCAGCTTTTCTAAAATAATATTAATATATATTATAACACACACACATAGAAACACGTAATGCTCTTAAACTGTCGGAGTTTGTTGGTTTTTGTTGATTTCGGTTATAACCAAATGAATAAAAGAATTATTTAGAAAAAATTTTCAACACGTCCAGAAATGATTGCAGAGGAAGTATGCGGTATTTGTAGGAACTAAAATAATGATATAATAGGAACGTTGATAAAATCAAAAAAAAAAAAAAAATCAAACAAATTTTTGTTATTTTTTTCTTTCACAAAAATATTGCACATCTGCGTATGAACATTTTGTAAATAGAAATTCTTTATCAAACTGGACAGGAATAAGTAAAAAAATTATATTCGGCTATGCCGAGTCTTTTATACTCAACACCTTTATATTAAAAAGGTGGTGAGTAGAAGGGAGGTGAGGGGAGTTAACTAAATTGTAATATGTGGGCGTGGAAGTGAAAGAACTTCTAATTTTTCTACCAAAGGAGAATGTTTACCAGAGAAATCAGATAAATTTGATGCTAAATTTGATGCTAATCAAGAATACATATACTTTCTTCGGTCTCCAAACCAAATAATAAAATGAAATAAACGCTTCACCTGTGTTGTTGGGTATAAATAAATTCACGGACTAATACGGAATGAACACTAACACTAACACTAAGGTTATCGCCGCTACTTTTATGAGACCAGATAGTTGGTGTCTAATCCTCTTGATAAAGTTAAATATTTTATTGACATAGTTATGTTCTACAGATATTCCCGGGGTATTCATAGGGTTTGAAATAAAAAGAAATAATAAGTGGTTGTAGAGCAAAAGCAAAGTTTTCTTGTCAGAGTCGTCATATCACTCCTCTGTTGTAATTAGATTAAGAGATATGAACTCTTTGGAACGACGAAATCTGCATTATATAGAAGCGTAGTTCTACACGACCTTATTCATAAGTTCTTTTTTTTTGAAGGAGTATTTTTTTTACATATTCCATAGTCAATCCCAAGCACGGAGCTGCTTGAGTGCCATTCCTGATACGATTCCCACAGCAAGCTTTTTAAAAGACAGTAAAGACAGTAGAAGAAGAAGGCGCCTATTCAAAAGGCCTCGTAACAGTGGACGCTGGACGGATGAAGAGACTGCATAACCCTGAAGGCTACAGAGGAATTGATTTTTAACAAATTTGTGCCGGTCTTCCTATGGACGCTCTTCTTCGACAACTACATAGGTAAAAAAGTGTTTTTATTTTTATTAAATTCGTCAATGAAAAATGGGTCTACACTACCTATCTTTTCGATCGCAAAACACTTCCATATTGCGTATATTCAAAAAAGAAATTTTTAACTTTGGGAAATGCTTCTACGGGAAATAGATTTCTGCTACATCCATCCTTCTTAACCATGGCTACGCATAATCCATACATTAACAGATTCAACTCTCACAAAAGGAACTGCTTTGAAAGAGCTAAAAACAAAATAAACTTCGTTAGTTCGAGACACCAAGTTGAGAGGTTCAGATGGCCAGGTGCGTTTGCAGTTCTTCTCCTCCTCTACCTCTTTCCTTCTGATTGAATGAATATCTAAAGAAATTGTATTTCGTTTTTTTTTTTTTTTTTTTTTTGATGTAAAGACGTATTAATCTTTTTTACAAATTTTCCCAGATGTCATCACAATTTTTAGAACGAAATTCATTTGGTTATACCTCGAAAACTTGCCAAAATTCATACCATGCTTTCAGTTGTATGATACACTTAACCATTTGTCATCTGTCAAAAGGAAAAAGATTTTGCCAGAAATTTGCTCTTGATACATTTGAACAATACCCAGTGATAATGAATGGAAGGAAATACACATTATGAAGCATTGCCGGTGCTAAGCAGCTAGCTCGTAGTGACCTATCAAGCACATCGGTATGTGTGTGTGTGTGCATGAGTGTTTGCCATAAAATTTAAGTGTCTATTAATTTAGAGACGTTTTCGGTTTTATGTATTTTTGGCATTTTTTGCTTAAGTATTCCAAGTGAATCCTAAATGACTACCAAAGTTGTACCGTAAACTTGAGCGGCATGCTGCAAACTACATCGGAGTCCTTATAAACGGAAATATAAAAACTGTATGGTTTACAAAAAGACAATTAAAATAAATACGAAAAATAGATAAGAGTTTCCAAAAATTAATTTCTTTAAATTTTCTAAAAGTCATGTAAATTTTTGTTGTTTTTTTTTTGTTTTTAGACAATATTCTGCCTGAGCCGATAATCAATAGACAGTAGGTAAGTTTTAAGGAGGCACGAACATATAATATATTTCCAAATAATTCAGAAAGCAAAAGATAACAAGTGCGAAGTGAAAATTAACTTTTAATCAAAATTCAAAGGATAACATATTAGATTTGCGATCACATTTATAAAGCAAAAAAATACCTACCACAGATTCAGAAAAGAATTTTGTTATAAAGCTTGTGTGTGCCTGAGACAATTATTCAACTTGATTTGTTTTCACGGTCGGAAAAGGATTCTTCGAAATCTAAAACTGAAAAGCAATAGCCACATGATTAACAGGACGAAAGCCAGGTCGATTATTAAACGCCTTACACAACATTACTCGATAAAATTCTTCATTTATCTGCCTCGTCAAATATCAAAAATTATAATTTGTGACTCGATAAAGGCTTATTTTTTTACGAAGATCCTTATAATGCGGGTTTCCGAAAAATACAACGATGCATTTCAGACTTACGAGCAGTAAACTAATTTGCGAAATCCTGATTATCTACCAGTTTTCGTCATCAAACGTTACAAATTAAATTTCTCTGCCATACAAACATGAACTGTTTTTAACGCTTTCATAGGAGAAGGTGCCACTATATCCTATTAGTGGTTCTCACTAACTTTTCATGGGTCTCTCGTGTAACAGCTTTTCTAAAATAAAGCATTATTATTATAAGAGCAATGCTTGAGAAGAGATTTTGAACAATGTTTGCCTTTAAAGTGGAGCATGAGTGTTATAAAAATATCTCGAAACTTTGCTAACTATAGGTTGAAAACAAAATTGTATAGGCAGCTATCAGACAAACAGATGAACAGACCGGCTTAATATGTATCAGCAAATGAAGTTAAATCGACCATTGTAATGAACCTCACGTGCCTCATATGCCTCGTGGATGTGGCACACATTTGCTACACTTTTACTACGTAAGATTAAAAAAGATAACACACATTAACCTAATAAAACCCGCAATGCAGATAGCTTTCTAAATCATTGTACGTATAAAATATAATTTGTAACATACGAAGTAACGAACTTACAAAAATTTGTATGTTTCGAAGAACTGTATTAAAGACATCCCTTATAGAAAACTCTTTAAGGGAAAAAGAATGACACGGAAGACACTTCATAATATGATTGCATTCTCTGACTTTCATGATCGATTCAATAATAGTTACTGAAAGCATTTGCTACCGATGGTTGCGTTTGATTGGAGCAACTCCTAGTGCACGGCGCTTGGCTAATCCCATCGAATATAAACCATGCACTAATTAGTATTCGGCTTTTTCTTTACCGGAATCCCTAAATTTCTTGATCTGCGCCATAGATAACTTTTTCCGCATCGCCTTATCGTCTTCTCTTTTGGTAAAACACAAGCAATGCAAAAAGAGGTTGAAAAAAATTCAACTAAACCGTACTATAGCGTTCGCAATTTGGTGCTCCTTGTTTCAGTAACATATGTAAAACAGTATCGTCATCTAGGGCATTACATGTTTAGTATAATATTTGGCATTTTCTCTTGACACTTTGAAAACAAAACATCCAACAAATTATGGCCGAGCTGTTCCCCGCTAAATGCAAACAAGTCATCGAAAATTACCTCAAAAGGATCCAATCTTGAAAGATATCCTCTGG
The DNA here is from genome assembly GCA_000671755.1 of Glossina brevipalpis. Lineage (NCBI taxonomy): Eukaryota > Metazoa > Arthropoda > Insecta > Diptera > Glossinidae > Glossina > Glossina brevipalpis. The sequence continues at coordinate 9,585,731 of KK351011.1, read as the reverse complement.
AGGAAATTTGATTAAAGTTCTTTACCAAAAATAATGGCAGGATGTAGTCAATACACTGAGAAAATTTTTTTATCAAATTGTCAATCAAAAGTGTACTTTATTTACATTTATTTTTGGAACCACAAAATGGATAAGTCTGAATTAAAACTTTAACGTGGTGCGTAGTTATTAAAAAGAAGTCGTTATGTTATCCAGCATAATAAAGGACAATAAATTATTAGTTACTCCCCTTCGTGAAATCTGCAAATATTTAATCACGCACCAGCATAAACATAAATCCATATGCTTTGTTAACATCATGATTTTCGGCATGACTTTATGTCAAAACTTTAAGTGCTAGCAAAAATCTACCTTTTAAGTTAAGTTTAAGTAACAGTCTTTCTCGGGAATTGGATGTCATAGGATTTTTTTTTTATTTGTATTATATATATATATTTTTCATTTATTTATTTTTTATTTTTAATTTATTTATACCAAAGCAACGTAAGAGTAAAATCCCCAATTGTAAAGAGATTATAGGAGAGCGAACATGTCAATCGTAAAATATTATAAATTCTTAACGGACACAATAATCCAGAAAATCAAATGGTAGCATACAAAACTTACAACATTTTCTAAATCCACACATATTCTATATATAGAGCGAAAATTTTTTCACTTTCTGATAAATATTTCACACAAATACGTGCAGATATTATAAAAATAATAATTTTATTTTATATTTTGTTTTTTTTTTTCGAACGACAGATTCCTTTTATGAACTTGCATATTTGTGCATGTCATGTGAAAAATGACAGAACATTTGAACATTTGGTTGGACGTACCGAGTTGAGAATATAAAATAATAAAACAAAAACAAAAGCTAAATTAAAATGGCTTTTAGCACACTGAGCCTACTAAATACCATAGCAAAATAGAACACTGATGCATTCATTGCAAGCCATTTAAATAAAATAACAAAAGAATGAAAGCAGTATATACGATAGCCATTAAAATGGAACGTTTCGCATATGGAATAATAAATAAATAATAAAAAAAAATAAAATAAAATAAATGAAATACATAAACCTTTTTATGAGCGACTGTTAATCTTACAGAAAACTCTAACGTTTTGTTACAATTTTCATTAGAAAAAAAGACAAACGATTGATGTAGCGGTCATGCACTGTCCTTCTACGTTAATAGGTCTTGGGTTAAGATTTCTGAAATAAAAACTTTGCTAAAAAATATCAAAAATTTAAACACCCTTGGTCTAGATGGCTTCCGTAATATTCTGCTCAAAAACCTTTCTGTTTGCGCCTTGGAACTCTTAATCATAATATCTAATACCTGAGTAAAACATTCCTAATTATGTCAACTATTTTCAAACAAAAGCTAAATTGTCTCTATTCCTAAGCAAAGTAAAGATATTAAATTTCTTTCCAGCTACCGTTCAATTGGTCTTTATGTGGTCTTGGTCAAGTTGCTTCGTCTTTCTTAGTAACCAATGCATGCACATATGTTTACCTTAGCTGATATTGATATTAAAACTTGTTCTTCATAGAATAAAGTAAATGTTGTGTGCTTTTATTTTAAATTCAATGAATATTCATTAAAATTTAAATCCATAATTGAAACTCCAAGACTTTGCTAAAACTAAAGCACATGATGTACTTTTGTTTTAATGGTTTTCTACGTTTTCGTTTACTTTTTACTTATTAGTCACTAACTAACAATACAACGTTAAAAAATTGATTTTAGAACTGTTTTAGTTAATTGCATTACTCTTGGAGACCATCACCCAACCAACCGTAAATTCAATGAACAACACGAATACATCGTTAACCGAACGTGTAACAGAAGTGTAGTTAAAAAATTCGCGAATATTTCTCTACCAGATCTTGTTTACGTTTGATTGTATATAAGATACAACATTCATTGAATTCTCTTGCTTTGTAACTTTACATTTGGGTTAGTGAGTAAGAGCCGTGTTATTGAAATCACTTCACTCAGTCTAGTCAAACGACTTCTCTACTATATTGTTTTTTTCACCTGAGCGCAACTGTTTAACTATTTCGTTTTGACAGAAAAATGTTTCTACATCAACGTATATTTTTGTGTACAAGTGATTGTACAGCTATTTTTAACTTTTGAGTAAAAAAATGTCTTTAACCCTTTATTGCGGATAACCCTTGCAAAGGAGAAGCACAACATTTTTTCCTATTTGAAATAACAATACTTTTCAAGATGAGATCTTTTCTTCCACTTTTAGCTTTTTTAGTTTCCCTCCAAATTTGCAAATGGAATAACTTTGCACATTGAGATATAAAATTTTGCATAAACGCCTAACTACATGAGGCACAAAAAATATGCATTTTATACAAAAAAAAAAAAGTTTGTTCTAAAAAAATCCATCATGTAATGTAAAGAACAGAATTTTTTGTAAGTTGTTATCGCCTTAGAAAATATTTGTGGGAAAATGAATGTTCCTCTGTTAATGCATATTTCTAACGATCATTGTGATTTAAGCTTAACATTTCACGCGATGCGACCTGGACTAGTAGATATAAATTAGAATTAAATTAGTAGAATTAAATTAAAATAAAAAAAAAAAACAAATTTAAACAAAGAAAGGATTGAAGAGAAATATGCGTCGTCCGTTGTTTGTGCGTCCCTTACTTATCCGAAGTCCGTTTTCTAATCGTCTTCTGCAATATGCCTGTTTAACATTATGTAAGTATGTCCGTCCTTCCGTAGCGTATTTATACCTACCTTCAGGTTTCCTAGCTTCGCCTTTCGTTACCTTAGCGAAGCCAGTATAATATCACCTAACGCATTAAATAATGATAGCATTAAAAATATTATTTATGTATAAAAAAAAACAATTAAATTACATGCATTAAGAACCGATAGCTTTAGTTGTTAGTGCCCATCAGTTCTTTTTACTCCAAGAATTTATTTCTTTGGTCTAAATAAATTATAATATTAACAATAAGTGCTTACACTAACTTATCCATCTATGGTACTAGAATTGCCTAGACGTACTATCGGATTCATCAAGTCATCATAGGCACGCTCAGAGTTACCGGATTTATCTTCTTGGGCTAGTGTCTAAACGTTAACTAATTTTCATTTTACTTAACTGTTTTATCAGATCATTTTAGAGTTAAATCAAAATTTTAAACATTCGATTGACTGATTGTTTTGGTAACATTATCAGTTGTTAGTCATTTTTATCTATCGCAGCAATGAAAGAAGTGCCGACTATCTCTGTCAAAATTTCTATCAAACTAATAAAAAAACAGCTTATTTGAAAAATTCAATTTCTATGGATCGAAGTTGCTTTCCAGTTTTGTTCTCACGCTACATGAATTTACCAACAGAAACCACAAAATCAGAAGGGGAACGAGGAACGAATCAATAACGAGCGAAATGTGGCTGAAAGTGTGTTTATAAAATCGTTAGGAGATTAATATAAAAGCAAGCGAGAAAATTATTTTCGAATCTACTAACTAAATATCGATACTCTATAATATTAAGTAGGCGTGGCAGATTTATTCTGTTTTTATTTGTCAAATTTGGTCTCGATAACTTAGTGTCTGCAACCAGAAAAGTGACATTACACAATTAAACAGACGTACAGATGTACGAAAGGACGGACGAATATATCTTAGCGGATTCCGAATTTGATGCTGATCAAGACTATGTACAAGTTATGGGTGTCTGAAGCTTCTTTCTTGATTTCACAAACATTTACGCAAAAAAATTAAATTCCAATACTTCAGTTTGAGTGGTCGATCCTTTCCATTTCTGTATCGATGCTAGAGGTTAGCTAACTCAATAAAAGTGCTAATGTTTACAGACTTTTCTCTTATGTTTTTGTGCGTGTATGTGTGTGTAATAAGCAAAAAAACCCAACTTTTTTTTCTTAAAGCCAGAGGTGTTCTCGATTCGCGTTATACTGTGGGCGTTTCAATAGCAACATATGTGCAAGAACTTCTAATTTGAAACCGTTATCTTCATTCTTGCGACCAGAAGAATGTTTATATCAGACATTACACAATAGACAGACGGATATGCTTAAATCGATTATAAATTTGATGCTGACCGAGAAGTTTACCTCCGAGCATTATAACAAAATGAGAAAAGGAATACCGCCCTCTTATCTTCGGTGTTGGGTGTAAAAAGTCAAGAGAAGGATTTAAATAATACACCATTATGCTATATATCATAATTTATATATAATATATAATATAATATATGAAATATAATATTATTTATGTTTTAAATAATATTGAATAAAAATGAATGAAAATGAATGAAAGAAACGGGACAGTTACTATAAGTAAAATCAGAATAGAATGAATTGTAACATCCAATTATATCATAAGTAATATAGTAATACCTTAATCCATGTCTAATAAGTTTGTTATAAAAATTAGATTTAGAGAAATTGCTTTTAAATTTAAAACTTGAATGCAAAACAATTAAAAAACCTAAAAGGCGTTATTTTTATCGCATATACTCTGATTATGTGGAAAAGATATAAATATAAAAATAAAAATAATAATGAAACTATTTATATAATAAACTTTTCTAATCTAAACGTGCATTCGTACAGCCCATCTCTGACCTCGTCTTCAACTTTTCTAGAAGCCAAAGTACGATTTTTTGTTTTTTAATTTTCATTAGTTTTTGTTTTCGTTTACATTTTTAAAATAGAAATGTGTTATGACACAATTAAACGCCAAAATTTCAATTTTATTTTCAATTTGACAAAAACAAAAAGTAAGTACGTTTTTTTTATAATAAAGTCAATCTAACACACTTGCTTGTATATCTTTAAACGAGCATACGTAATTTACATAACAGCAGAGAACACTCTCTATGCATTCATTAACCTGGTTATGTCAACGATGCTTGAAAATTTATTTGTATTATCAATAAAATATAAATATTGTGCACATATGATGCTTTTCTTTTCCTCCTCTTCATCTGAATGCACACAAATGTACAAGAAAAGAGAAAGAATAGTTGAAGAAAGTTCTACAAATACTATAAAAATAGTTTTACAAGAAAAAAAAACACATTTTTTTTCACATCAGAATTCTGAAAGTTTTGCAAGAAAATTCTAACAACCTCATGTTTTACTAAAGACTAGTATAAAAAATATTTTGTTTCTCTTTAAATTTAACTTACTGTCATAGGCTGTTTGGGAAGTCATTTCGTCTTTTCTGAAACGCAATGGAAGACAATTGTCTTATAATTTATAAATATTTTTATAATTCGATAAAGTTCTCATCAATTCATGACTTTATTTTATCGTCATTGACTTCAAGTGTCTTCTCAGAACTTGATGTATTTTCAGCATCAAAATTTTTGCTGGATCGAGTTTGTAATCTAGTTTTGGCATAATACATCTTCTCAATACATATTAGACTTCTATTAGAGTTCTTCCTTGAACAACATTTTTTTCTTTTCGATAGTAAGAAAGTAAAACATGCCGAAAACACTGCATTCAACCACCATACCTGGCAAGGTAGCAACTAAAAACTATTGCGTAGAGTCTGTCGAACTCAAACAAGTCTTGCTATATCAACTGTCAAAATATATAATGAGTGTGTAGTTGATTGAAAAAAAAAAACAATTAAGCCCTCTGTTGAAAAAGCAAAAAGGAAATGAGTTTCCGAACAACCCAATAAGTAAACTATTATAAGCAGACGGACAAAATAATATGAATACTACGCGATAAAGTATCATCTTGTGTCATATTAGCAGCACTGCTTGGGTGTAAATAATGCGATACATATGTATTGCGCTGTTACGTAGTCTTCCTAGGCTATATATTGGTGTACAATGCATGATCTCGCAGAGTTCGAAAAACGCCAAATCGTTGGTGTTTGGTTAACAGGAGCATCTGCAACGAGCGTCAACTAAGCTTAAAAATACACTCGTAGTTTATTGATCATACACATTTAATAAGTTACTTTTCTTTTCTAATTAATGCATTTGTGAAGTGCAAGACAAGAAAAGTTGAAGGTTATTTTCTTACTTGTTTTTTTTTTATTGTCCCGGAACTGTTTTCACTCTTTGGCACATCACTGGCTTGAAGCTTAACCGCATAAATGACGTCGCTTTAATCCAAATATTCATTAACTTTCATTTCGATTTTCATTTTACTACCATTGACAGCAATCATACGGGACGAATTAATTATAATCACTCACACACACACATTTATGAACAGAGTTATTCATACAGAAACTTATTAAAACACGTAAAAAAATTATATTCGGCTGTGCCGAATTTCTTATAACCGCCACCTTTATCTTAAAAAAAAAAAGTTGAGAATAAATAAATTTCGATTCTCTATAATGTTCGAGAGGTGTGGCAGATCTTTTCTGGATTTTTGCAGAATACCGTGGAAATTCTTCTTACGTAATCTACGAGCAGGGAGCAAAACACCTAGAAAATATATAATACGAACGTATTTGACAGAACTTTTAAAGTTTTTATTAAATTTCATCCAAACGGTTATCGGGGACTTTACACAGATATGCAAGCAGACAGATGGATAGATGTGTGCAGACACACGTCTAGGTGGATTCCAAATTTGATATATGATTAAATACATATACACTTTTTGCAGTTTTTGGAAGCATATTTCGTTTTCACATAAAAATTGGATTTCATCACTCTATTATAACGAGCGGGTGTGGTCGATACTTTCGTTTTCGTTAAAGGACAGCTAACTCAATAAATGGGGAAATTTTTATAAATCTGTCTACTATGGCGGATGAGTAATAAACAAAAAACCCGTTTTTTTTTAACCAAAGTAGTTCTCAATTGACGTTGTACTATAGACTTGCCCTGTGACCAATTCGGTTTATTCTCAATACAAATTTGCGTGCAAGAACTTCCAATGTTTCTATACGATCAGCGTATATATATACGCATTGTGAGGTCTCTAAAGCTTCCTTCTGAAAGTTGCAAACAAAAGTGACGAAATGAATATATCACTCCATTCTTCGGCGGTGGATGGTTGCACCTCCTACTTGAAATACTGCAAAACATCAAAACCTGCCAATTGATTTTATTGAACTATTAATTTGAAAGCTTCAAATTGCATTGTTTACAGTCAAATAACATGTCGCATACAAACACACCTATTATGCGCTGAATGTATACAGGCAGCAAGCAATTTATTAACAACTCTTACTATTATAATTAATAATTTGTTACTTTTCATTATTTGCTGTCTATTCTTTTATTAATTAATTAACTTACACGCCAATAATTAATTATTTTCCTATATTATGTGTATGTTATTTATATGTTACCTTGTTGAACAATTCTTTCCATGCTTGATAACAGGTATTGTGTTGGCAACTAAGTAATTGCCGATTTCTTCAATAAAATAGAATGTTTTTTTTCTTTACTTGGAATAAAGTTTAATCTATAATGTTCCATTTTGTTCGATGACCTTTTGCCGTCTCTCTGACAACTTGAAAATTCCATTCTCGTAGAAAGTCTGATCCTTTTCGGCCAAAAACTGAGTTAAGTGAGATTTTACAGGGTCCTCATCGTGGAAAGTTTTACCACAAAGGAAGTTGGCCAGGGATCAAAATATATGGTAATCCGAAGGCGCAAGATCAGAACTATATGGTGGGTGTCCCATCAATTCCCAACCAAGATACATCAATTTTCGACGAGTGGCCAAAGAAGTGTGGGCATTGTCCTGACTGGATGATGATTTTGATTTTATCCCCATGAAGCTCAACTGATCGACCTGGACGTTGGTCGACTTTAAGAGAGAAATCTCCAGAACGGAATTTTTCGAACCAATTTCGGCATTGCCTTTCTTTAAGGGCTTCATCGCCATACACACCAGGTAACTTTTTGGCGGCTTGCACTGCGTTCTTTCCTTTACGAAAGTAATAAAGCAAAATATGGCGGAAATGCTCGCGCTTGCATTCCATATTAATGTTGAGGTAAAAAAAAAGCTTTAAGAAAACATTTACGCAATGAGCTTGTACGGCTAGATAACGATGACAGCTGACACATATAAGAAGAAGAAGATCATAACATTTACGGATATCATAAAAATGGAAGTGAGAGAAATCTGGAAGTGAAAGCGGCAATTACTTAGTTGCCAACCCATTACATTGTAAAATTTTGCATTACAACTAAATTAAGCGGAAAAAATGCGAACTTAACTGATATTCTATAGGATATACTTACTTACATAAATAATTGTTAAATTTATGGCAGAAATTATTGAATAAAAATTTATAGATATAGTTCGTTGATGTATTCTAAACATTGATTACAAAATTGACTATGAAAGGTAATCGATAAGTGTTTCCTGCAATAGTTTCTATTTATTTTGCGATAATTCTATTTTAATAAACAGACGTATTTAGTATTCGTCATGTACATTGCTTTCGATGATGAAAAATGAATTTTTAATTATTAATTTAAAAAATTTTAATAAAAGCTAACAAACACACTGTCATAATTTATTATTTATAATCTGTTAAAAGAATATTAAAAAAAATAAGAAACACTTGATAAATTCGGAAAATTAATTAAAAAAGTTTCTGCTACTGTTCAAGGCCCTGTCAAAGGCACATATTTACAGGAAAGATTAACTATTAAATTGCATAAGTTTAGATAAAATTCGCCAGCATTTCGCTTCATGTAAAGCTGCCTATATGGATTCTTTATCAAAATACAAAAATATTTTTTAATAGTAATTCAATCCGCAACGAAATTCTTTGAAATTAATTAAGTAATTATTTGATCTTAAAACGGATCTTTTACCTGAACCTAATCCAATCAACGTAATTGCTGTGTGAAATTTCACAGTTTTTGTAGAGATTCTTGTATTACAAATCTAAAAGCATATCAGCATGTTTCGCTTATTCGCAAACAAACAAAGCATAGCAACTATAGTGTAAAATCATGGCTTTGATAGGTTCCTTACTGTTACGTAAATAATTGTTATTGTTGTGTACCTTCATTAGATTTAGTGTACCTGCGTTATTAGTGATTTTGATAAGCCAAACAAAACATCGCAGTATTATTTGATGAAAAGGAATCTATTGTAAATGATGAGAATTATTAATTAAGCCGTACAAAACTCCATGATAATGGAATTTGGAAATAAATTAAAATACTGATGTTCAATCAAAAAAGTGATGGATTTCAAATATAATTTTAGGAAGTATGCGAACTAATAATTTGTACAAAACAACAACAAAAGAGTGAACGGAAATGTCTCTAATAAGTCAAATACCATTCAGTTAGCATTGTCCTAATCAAGTAAATATACTCACCCAAATGTTTGGTACTAATTTTCATGTCCTTACGTACATAATTAGATAATTTAAAAATAAAAATCATTAGATCAATTGTACCATTCCAACTATGTTAGTTATGAACATTTTTCTCCTAAAGATAATATCTCCTCTTGAAGATAATTCAGTTATATTGATAAAGTTTAATTTGGTGAAAGTATCTCAGCACCTGCAGTTGTCTATAACAATTTTGAAGAGGTCGTAATAAGCACAGTAACTAAAAAACATACTTTAGATTGAAAATTGTAAAATCATGAATGAAAATGTTAATAAATTGAAAAGGCATTTGCATTTAAAAATTGACCTGCCTTTATTTTAACTTATTTTCCCTTAAAGATAAGTTTCAGTTATTTTTGTTAATTTTCTTTAAGTATTAGCATTATTAAGCATTTAAGTATTATTGAAGTAATAAAATTACACATATTTCTATAATTTTCGGTATGAAGAGTTTCTGATAAAGATAACCTTTGCTATGTCTATATTACATTCGAGGAGTTTAAAGCAGAGATTTTCATCTCTTCATAAGCTTTCCTCGTTGCCCTAGTATCGCGCCTAGATTGATATAATCGATATAAAATCAGAGAGTTTAATAAAAAGACAAGTGAGCAAATGAGACCACGGGCTGTATTTTCCTTTTAAAAAAGGTAATTTTCAATAGGTAAGCGTGGTCGATTTGTCAATCTTTATGGAATATCGTGGAAATTCGCATTTGCCAGTCTATAAGTACTAAGCAAAACAGGCATTAAACTTATTTTATACTGTAGGCGTGGTCCACAGATTTAGCCCATTTTCAATATCAGCCTAAGTGAAAAAGCTTCCAATGTTTCCGGCAAATATGAAGACCATATCTTTATTTGTGCGGCCAGGAGAATGGTTGTCACAGACGGACAGATGGACAGACCGACATGCGAAATATATATACTTTGTGGAGCTCTGAAGTTTCCTTCTGGGCATTACAAACAAAATGATAAAATGAATATACCCTTCACTTTCTCGATGGTGGTTATAATAAACTAATCTTGAATCAAGTGCTTAGTTCTTAACTCTTAACTGCATCTAATATAAACTTTATAGCGCATAAAGAATTTTTTACTCCTTTTTTCCATAAATGAATGAAACGCTATGATATTTTGATTTATTTTCTCATTTGATTTAATCCTGCACTGCTTTCTGAAAACAACAACATAAATTATAATTCACTGCAGTTATTAAATATATTTGCTCGATTTCCATGACGGGAGTTGCAAGTTCGCCCTCAGGCGATTCAATAATTTTCTATCCCTCATTTCTTCTTCTTAGAGTTCTCTTTATTGTTTTTTACCTAAATCATGTCTTATTTACATTGAGGGTTTCGCAAGGTTTAGAAAAAAAAACTGCTAATATCAGTAAACTCTTCGAATTTTGATGGCAAGGTCTTACTAGCTTCTGTTCGCAATGTTATATGAAAAAAAATGTATAGTTTTTTTTTAAGAATCTTTATTAACCTTACTTTCGAGTTCTATATATATTTCCTAATTAATTATTTATTTTGTTCAAAATATTTTTCACTTAATGATATACGCGGGGTTTTTCGCTTCTTATTTGTAGTTAAGATTTAATTTATATGGAATTTTGGAACGACAAAAAACTTTGTTTTTCGTTTGCGATTTTTCTACAATAATTTGCTATATTTTAGCAATCGTCATCACCCGCTCGGTAATTATGATTCAGTTTAATGTTTACTTTTAAAATTTCAAGTTTTCTTATTTTTTATTTGCACTTATCAGTGTAACATACACTTTTTAAGTCGCGAAAGACCGTATTTTCTAGAAAGCAACTGCAACTGTATCATTCCACTAAATGTTGTTTCTTTTTTTGACAAAGACCTGAAATGTTTGCAATTTTCGAAAACTCAGGTATGAGTTTTGTAACAATAATAGAAATTAAATAATCTCATGGGTTAAATATTACTGTCCGGTTTTTTTGTACAGTTTCCACTTCTACCTAAATGTATATGAACTTTTTTTTATTAAGTACCTGTTATGGGGAAAAATTTTGTTCGTTCTTAGACACTACTAACGTTTCTTTGAATATTTATAAATCTTTAAATTTCTGAAAGATGAAATTTCTCAGAATAGGTCAAAGTATTGCTCTGTACCCTCCCCTTAAGGTAAACGAATTTTAAATGGTGTTAAGAAATCATTCTTTAATTATCTACCGAAAAGAGAAGATCAGAAACTGTCACTTGAACTTTACGAAGATGAGCCATAACAATAGTTGGGTTAGCGAATTTCAGCAATTAGTTGATGAGGTTCGCCAATATTTGAACTACTTAATAAATAGTCGACAAGTTTTGAAAGAAGTGCGCGGTAGTTGGGATAGCGAATCACAGGATAGTTTGGATAGCTTATTACAGCAATTAATTGATGAGGTTCGCCAAGATTTGAACTGCTTAATAAATAAGCGACAAGATTTGGAAGAAATGCGCAGTAGTTGGGATAGCGAATCACAGGGTAGTTGGGACAGCGCATTTCAGCAATCAATTTATGAGGTTCGCCAATATTTGAACTACTTTAATAGGCAACAAGTTTTGGAAGAAGCGCGCAGTAGGTTGAACCAACTTTCTGGAGATGATAGAATGATTATGGTGAATGTATTTATACCGAGTGAAGAATTTAACATTGAAACGTCCAACGGCGATCAACTATCTTGTGCAATCTGCATTGACGATTTACTTTCAAAGGAAATTATACGTACGCTACCGTGTAATCATCGTTTCCATGTTAAATGCATAGACAAGTGGTTACAGTCACATAATACCTGTCCAATGTGCCGGGCTCCTGTAATCGATGATTATTTCGTAAGTATTTCGTAAGTATATTTATTTTATAAATAAAATCATTTTAATCCTTTAAAACTCTATATGACTATTTAGCTCAATAAAAATGAATATATTAACCATATTTGCAACCAAAAAATACTTGTTTTTCTTATTTTAATGATGATTTAGGCTTCACCTACCTAAAAAAGGATTTTATTACCGTTTTTTTTTTGATGCAAGAAAAGGTGGTAGATAATAATAACAAATTGAGGGATAAACAAATTTTATTACATATTTGTATAGAATTCTTGAAATTGTTTGGGTAATTTTCATTCAGATTACAGTATTTTTCTTGTCATCAAGCAAATAGAACACCTTTTCGGGTGGGATTGTCTTCACTGATACTGAAAAGCTCTTTGATTTGCTTAATTTCCTTTCATATCTTATTGAAATAATACAGTTAAAGACCTTTTCAAAAATGGAATCTTTAGAATAGAAGTAAGCGCAATTATCTGCGCATTTTCACAAGTTTCATTTTATTCCTTATTTCCGTCTGGTTGGAAAATTTCCAAAAGCATTGAAATTGTCTTCTGTGCTAACGACGGCAAACCATTAAATAATTTTGAAAAGCTCTTCCCCCACCTATTAATTTCACCTCTGAAGAAAAAACTAAGGAAGGGGACAATTTTACAACATGTATCGATGAATAACCAAAGAAAATATTAGTCATTAAAGCAAGAATTATTAAAATGCGTTAAAATGAAACGCTTAGGTCTAGAATCTGAAAAAAATGAAGACTCAAGTGAAATCACAGTGTTATAAGTTATGTATACAGAAACCATCTTTTAACTGTTTCAATATTGAGTATATTAAGCGATCAAAACCTCAATCGATAGAAATATAAATATATAATGTTATATGTTGTATAATGTTTCTATAAATTTTCTATCAGGGGATTTCTGTCAATCGCTACCTGAAAAATGCTATTTTATTGTATTCCCCTACTTTGGAGCATGAAGTTAGGTTTTTCTGATAGCTTTTCGAATCCTTTAAGATATATCAAAAAACTGGAGGTGTATTATTTCTTTTTTTTAATGTGGTTTTATAATGTGGTTTGTACATTGTAATTTTTGTCAAACTACAAGCGCACTGTGCATGATGAATATTGTTAAATAATTATTTTTTATGGCATAAGGCATGATTTTGTTTTTCATTTATGTTTATATTTTCTATTTTTGTTTAGTTTTTGTAAGCATTTTGTTTATTTTTCTATGCTGATTTATTATCATTTATCTTAGCAAAGATACGCACACATTGTGAAGCTAGCCCACATTTTAGCAAAGACATAAATATGGGCTAGAGAAGTGTGGGCTAACTTCACACCAGTAATAATTTAAGGTCTAAAGTCGTAGATGCTAAAGGTATGTAGAGGTGTAAGTTCCGCAATGTGCAGAATAAACATTTTCAAAATGAGTTTTAACACAACGGTTGGCATTGAAATCAACAGAATTTTTTGCTTAAAACTTAAAAGTAAGATATTGTTCTATAGCACAACCATGTACGTTCAAAAAATATAAATATTTTTCGTTTATCTACTTCTCTGCTAACAATCTTGTGATTGGAATGGTTTATTATGCTTATGCATCAAAAGGACAAACATTCCTTACATTTCAATATGAAAGACATAAATAGGCTAAATCAAAATAGAGAATTTCTTTATGTACCTTTTTCCCGGTACACTTTCCCTTCCTGGTTGCCCTTCGATTAAATTAATTTCGATTATATAATGCTTATATTGAACGTATTATAATTCCTGATCAATGTTGATATTGAGTTTGCGTATTATTGCATGGCTACGCATTGTTCTCAGGTATATCTATAACACATAAATGTTGGTGAACCTTATATCAAAGGATTTTAAACAAACACAGTAATATTTTAAAGCACAATTGCATGAATGGGTTAAAACCGAACTAAACTATAGTGAAATTTCCTACTAATATTGCTTTTGTTGTATATTGATGGAAATTCAATTAAAAGCTTTTTATTCTTGTTTGCATTGTACAAAATTTCGTAATTTAATTAATTAATTTAAAAATGAAGTATTTTGTCTATTCTCCTTTTAACAAGATATTTTATATAATTATAAGACAGAAAAAGTAAGAAAATTATATACTCGGCTGCATCGAATCTGTCATGCCCACCAACTTTATCTTTAAAGAAAGGGGATAAAAAGCTAAATTTTAATAGGCGGGCGTGGTAGATTGTCCTGTTTGTATGGAATGCTGCTGAAATTTTTATTTTGGAGTCTATGCGCATTGAGCAAAACAGCCAGAAAACAAAAGTATTTTCGACTTATCTTATAGTGTAGACGTGAGCTATAATCGATCTGTTCCACTTTCAATACCAACGTATGTGAAAAAACTTCCAATATTTCCGCTAAATTGTAAAGGCGATATCTTCATTTTTACGGCCAGGAAAATATTTACCACAAACTTTACACAGGCGGACGGACGGACAGACGGACATGCCTAAATCGATTTCAAATTTGATGATTCTGATCAAGAATATATGTACTTCATAGAGTCTCTGATGTTTCTTTCTGGGCATTCCAAATAAAATGACAAAATGAATACAGCCCTCACCTTCGTTGGTAGGTATAAAAATACATCTAATAATAAATATTATAATCTTATCATAATAGGTTTTAAAGGCTTCAAGTTTACATAAGCATCAATAAAAGAAAAATTTCATAATAAAAAGCCATTGGAACGAATGCTTACATAAGGTCTGTCTCAGAACGTAGTAAGTATTTCAATCGAAACTGATAGCTGCATTATTTAATCTATAGTTATTTAATCCATCCATAGGTATGTCATTGTAAAGCCCTAGTGAAGAACATAGTATTTACTGCCAGCACTGTGAAGATGCGAAGAACTGTCAAATAGTTCACGAGGTAAGTAATTTCCCGAGTTAGTTTCAACTTACTTATCTTTCCATGGCGTATTCTATTCGGTAACCGATATGTCAGTTTAATTATTTGCCTTTTCCCGTATATTTCAGTCTTTTCATTTGTTGGCGGTTTTTCGTTTGTTAAGCCTCTTGTTCGATCAACGCTGTCTTAATTGTATTTTAAAGCCCTTTCTTGCATTTTTAGTTAGCGGTTTGCAAAATAAATATTTTGAACTTCGAAGATCGTGCAATCACTCTTGCTAAAGTTGTTATTAAGTTATAATGTTTTAGGTTCTTCATAGGTGCTCTCTCAATGCAATGCAATAGGTACGAGAACAAACGTGCGTTTTCATCTGTGCCGTCATCATCATTATCCTTAACATTTTAAGGTATGTAAACTCTTTGTGAAAGGACCTAGCTATCAGGATAAACTTTGCTCACAATACTTACTATGGTGTTCAAAATAGTTTTTATTCAGAGAAATATTTCATTTTCTGGAAAATTATGCAATCGAAAAGCTTAAAATTAATATGAAATTCTTGTACAGATGCCCGCCCCCAAACAAAACCAAAAGTATGTATGTTACTTCACCCATAAGAACTAAGACCTTATTGGGGACGTGATATTTTTTGCTAGTGTCGGATACGTATTTTTCTCTCTCGCTTTCATAACCTTTTTTGTTTATTTGATGTTTACAATTAGTTAAGATTACGACAAATCTCCGTCTCTTCCATTCTCTGTTCATCCATTTCACCATATTTTTTCTTCACAATTGTGCAGTACTCTCGGCGTTTCTTCTATTATTTTACATAATTCCATTCTCTACAGCTTATAGAGAAGCGTGTACATGTGAATAGTTATCTTCTTTCCATATGATGTCACCCATGAAAGCCTAAAGCATAAATCGATTTTATCCAAATTTCATAAATTTCATATTTTTACTAAATATTTGCTCTGCATATCCTCAAGCATATTAACTGCAATAATTTTGCAAAAATTTTAATTTATTAATAATTTTAATAGCAACGGTGTTCTTTCTCTACTTCGCAATGAGCGCGTCGTAAATCCGACAATTGTAAAAATCTTCATTTCTTTTGAAAGTATTTTTGTGTTCATTCAACATGTAACTTGACAAGCAAATAGTACAAGTTCACGATGATGTCTTGCGGTTAGCAGTAAATAGAAAACAAAATAGATCTTTTACTGTCGTATTATAAGCACTAGAGCGCAAACAACCAGTCGCGATAGTGTACCATCAAAATGTTTCCAGGAAAGTGCATTTACTTTTCATACCCCACACTACTAATAGTGTAGGATATACGTAACAACCCAGAGAGAATTAAAACAGATCGATCTTTTATTAAATTGATTAGTTCAGAATGTTTCTAATACTCTTTGCTCCACTCGTCAATCTATCCCTATGGTCCGTATAAGTCTTCTCATGAAAAGTAAATCTTTGTGTTGTAAAAAATAATTTTTAGTAATTTATGTTGAAAAATAACAAAATGTTTGCAAGAAAAGTTAATTTTATTAAACTGGGATCACGTCAGTTCATGTATAGGGTTCCCGCCCATAGAAAGGTCCCATGAAAAGTATCAATTTATAAGATAACTAAGTTGTCAAATTTGATATTATATGATCGACATAAATGAATGAATTGAATTAAGCGAAGTGATGTAGGATTTGTAATGGTCGGCCATGATCGAAAATAATATTTTTACTTGTTTAATACATCTTTTAATGAATGAAATATTTAAATGAATTTCTTTTTTTTTGCTTTAAAATTTTATTTACACACATATGAGCGCATACATTTATATTTGGAAACATGTTGGTTGTCATGCCATTTCATTCTCATTTCTTGATGCTCTCTTTTAATGCCTTCAAATGTTCACATTTTCAATAAAAAGTAAAAATTTTAGGCTCACTATAGAGTCAAACAAGGCCGGTTTGAAGTGATTGAGAGTGTAACGGAAACTCGTTTTTAAAGGGGATTTAAAGCATATTATTTTTTATATTTTTCATGTAATGATGAGCAACCAGCTCAGTAAATATGAAAAAACTATTTATACTTATGATAAAGTAAAACTGTTGGTGTATTGAATTTACAATGACTCTTAGGAGAAGATAAATTAATATTTTACCATAACAGGATTAGCACATAATTGTTATATAATTGTGGGTTTTTGAGTTCGATGTGCAGGATTGTACAATGAAACAGCAGAGCGTAGAGATAAATTCAAAGGGAACGCTAAATAAGGATTGGACATAAAAAGAAATTATATTAAATCAAATTACTTTGAAATGCCGATCAATGTCGCAATACGATCATATAGGCCATACTGTGGTCACTGTGCGCTTGTGTTGGTCATGAAGCGTAAGATAAGGGATCATATTAATCCGTCGAAACCTTTTAATAATTTTCTGAATTTTTGTAAGAATAATGTGACAGCAAGCCTCTTTATAGCCCAGTGAAGCCGGTTCAAAAAGTCTATATAACCAATGTAAGGCGAATGTTGAGCACCTTGATAGTTGAGCACCTTGGTTACGTCTGTATCCTAGAAACTTCTGAGTAATGATAAGAAATAATTCAGCGACTCGAACTCGCCTGGAAAACCTTATTATGAGAAATGTTTTATCTTTCATCGAGTACGCAATGCAAAGTGAACGCGTCTGTTATTTTTCTCAAATACTAGATTATCTTGGAGCGAAATATAGAAGTTAATTATTACTAGAGGTTTTACTTTAGGGTCTAAAAAGTATTGAACTTTAAAAAGAAATGTAGAACTAAACGAAAAAGAATTAATATATAAGTGGAAAGTTTTTCAAGACCCGGCATTTATTAAACTAGTTAATCTGTGGATACTCCATTAGCTCTCAAAGTAATCTTTTCAAATCGCACATATATATATATATATGGAAGGGTTAGCTGAGGTGCAAGCAATTACCCACTTTCTGCTACTCTTAGAAGATTTTTCAACTCTGTAGTGGATTTTTTCTTGTTTTTAATGATAGGGTACATGCAGTTTACTCTTCCAGTTGAATGCTTTAATGTTCTACAATCTTTGTTGTTACTGCCTTTGTATAGATATTTTACGTATTTTAAGCTTTCCTTTGCTGACGTAGCAATTTGTACATGTGTATATTTATATAGATTGTGATAAATACTCGGTGTTCTCGCTCATCTATAATTGTGTCGAGTGGGTTTTTTAAGTTTTTTTTTTGGCATAAGTGCATATGTATGTATACGTTCATGTACATGTGTTTTTGGTTGGTTAAGATTAATGACGATGTTATTCCATATAAATTTAAGGCGTTTACACAATATTGCATGTACGTTGGAATTTATCTAAACCAACGTCAATTGAGAGATATGCAATGAAGATATTTGTTTCAATTTACTTTTTACATGAACGTATATCTTTATTTTACGGTTCTCCTAGTTCATAGATTCATTATTATACTTGTTATTTATTTTATGGATATCTGAAGTTTACAAAGTAACGTATACCTGTGTTTTCTAGTTGGAACCAAAAAAAAAAAATTATCTACTTTATGTAAAGTTTATCAAAAAAATTATATGAATTGTAGTCTGCTACTAGAAATACTAATCCAATTACTCTAAACTGTTACCAAGCCGCTCCTATTAATTGCTATTACTAGACCAACTAATCTAAACATGATGTACTTATTCAAGTATTCATTTCATTCATTCACTTTCACGGTCAAAGTAGATAGTAAATATAGTTTCGTTTCTTTTTAACCTTAATATTTTTCAAGTCACTTATTATTTTCGTTTTTATACTGATCAGCTTCGACGCCTAATAATATTCTGATTTCACTAACCTTGTAATACCATTAACAAGAACGAATCAAACATTACCAAAGGAGTGTGATAAAAGTACTTTACGGCGAGATTTCGCGAAAAGATTACACGAAATATTTATATTTTTTCTACAAGTTATCATTTGTCTGTACAGTCAGTCCTTTCAATTGTTTTAATGTGAAATTCTACGGAACTGAGCTGAACACACCTATAGACTTTTCTTAGGAAATAAAAAAATATTAACACAAACGTTTTAAAAAATTTATTTGGCCTCAATCATAAAAAACGAAAAAGAATAAAAGGATTGTGACCGAAAATTGCGAAAAGCGAAATGGTGTAGAGTGTTTAACCATCGGTCTTGCCCCGATTATTTTTCTAATTTCATTCAAATAATTTTAAAGCTGATTAGAGAGATCGGATGCATTTGCTTCAATTTTTAATTATTTATTCCACAATATTATTGAAATGGAATGAAAAAGCACATTTTACTTGCTTGATATCGAATATATTGGTAACCCCCATACTTGGTTCGTTTTGCTACGTAAACGTAAGCAGCCTTTATCATCATTTTAAAATAAAATGTTAGCTTAATAATCCACAAAAAATAACATTCATATCCGGAAAGTATACCTTACAATAAACTGCAGCAAAGCCTGTGCGCATCGGTTACGCTTCGAGCAGAGCATATTTAACAACATACCCTTGATCGAATACCATGATCCTATCTCTTTCAAAGTAGATTGCAAACACCTCACTCTCGCAATGGTATCAAATAAATAAAAGATTTGAAATCATCAACCAGAAGTTTTGAGTTTCGAAAACATCTAAGAAGAAAAGTCATTAACATATAAAACAAAAAAAAAGGCGAATCCAAGATGTATGTTTAAACATTGATTGTCATTGATTTGAGGTGAAGATATTTGTATCCAAAGCCATCACACCTGATGTCGAATCCTATGAATTCGCGAGGAAATTCTTACTCGAAGTAAGCAACAAGAAGAGAACTTTCTCTTCCCCTTTTTGGTTGGCCACGTGCACTAACTACAAACGTGACTGTGATTTCTCATCCATTATAATTCGGGATTTTTTAAGCACATATGAGGAGCCGACAGGTGTTAAATTTTATTCCCGGACTAATATTGACTCTGACTCTGACATAGCCGATCTTTTCTTTCTAATGTTTAAAATTAGAATAATCATATTAGAGAGGATAGAAGTAAGTTGAAGTGATGATTAAAAATATAATGGAAGACAATTGTACTTCTTTCTTTATTTCAAATCATATATTTTCCTTTATCAATATTCATGAAATTAGATTAGAAGATTATAATGGTTGGCCCATAGAGCAGTAAACCAAACCGACGAGTCTTACCGAAGATTCAGAGGAAAAAATTAATGAATTATTTCGAAGAGGAAAATTCATTCTTTACAGTATATGGAAGATCAGCACATGGTCGAAGCTAAATGGCTTTTAGGAGAAATTGATTGCAAACTTTTTAGCCAAAAAATCGTGATATTAACATTGAGAACATGTAGATCCGATATGACAGGTCAATGTATTATAAGAAATGTAGGAAAAATTTGGAACAATTTCCTAATTGTTTAAGTATGATGTAAGTTAGTAGCGGCGAATTAGAACTAATAACGGTAATTAGTTTCAAAAGTTAATCTATATAATAATAAGTACAAATACGAAGGGCGGTAGCGTACACTGCTTATAGTATAACAGTAAATTAAATCAATGAGGATATATGCAACACCCAACGAATTGAAATAGATCTACCTTTTCTTATAACGATTCTCGTAGTCTTTGGCTAAGCTGTTCTACTGTTAGAAGAAGAAACGCTGTGCATATGTGAGTATAAGAAGCAAAGTTACCAACTTTTTTTAAGGTCAACTTTCATATTTTCAATGTTCACTGCTTTCTTCCTCTTTTAGTAAAACAATTATCACCATCTTACTACTAATTCTTGTTCGCAGTCGTTCAAATATTATCTGGCCTTTGAACCGATCTTCAAAACTGAAATATTTTTACTAATTTTTACTATTTCAAGAATTCTGAAGGCAATCCACAGACCACTTATCGATTTGTAGTTAATTACATGCGATCAGATTGACCGAAAATCATCTTAAGGAGTTTGAAATTATCTCTTAGTATATATCAAACAAAATGATAGAATTATTATATCTCAAATATGCGTTAGTAAGTTCAAAAAGTAAAAACACAAAATACATAACTTAAACTTAGTAAAGCTATTTAACTTTTAACTTTCTTCATAAATGCAACCACCTAACTAATGGTTTCTAAAAACAGATTCTCCCAGACGGCAGCAACTGTAACATTTTTGTAATTCCTCTGCTTCCTCTGCTTCCTCTGCTCTAGCTAAGTTTAAAACTTCAATCAAATACTGTCTTTGCATGATATACGGACACAAAAGAACTTTGTATAGCTTTAGGCAAAACAGAATAAAGTGATTTTCTCAACAGAAACATAAACTGCAAGAACAAATTACGTTTGTGGATATGTTTTCAGTTTTCTCTCATGCGATAAGGTAACGAAATCTATAGACTGGCGGGGCGCATAAAAAAGTACAAGTACTTCGTTGTTTTAATTAACAGTAAAATGTATGTTTGTTGCACGAATCTTGTTACGAAGGTCACATTAAAATTTGAATATTGTTACGAAAGTTAAACTCAAAACGAGAAGCGTACAAAATAGCAAATCACTCTGAAATCAGCTGATCAACAGACAAAATGGAAAATAATAAAAGAAAACAAAATGGAAGATAATAGAAAATCATTGCAATACACAAAAGAAACTTATAACCGGATTAGAGCAACAGAGAGTTAGTGAATTTTAATAAATCCAAGAAATAACACCACAAATAAGCGCCTCAATGAATGTGAAATGAATGAAGTAAGAAAAGTAAAACAAAAACAATAACAAGACGTACCGAAAATTGTCATAGAACTATGGCGATATACACCAAGAAAGAAAAGGCTTATTATTATATCATATATTAATAATAAAAAAAAAAGAAATAAATATTAAAAGTTTGTACAATTCTGAAATTTTCTCAACAGCTACTATAGCCTGAAGGGGAAAACTCGTAGAAATAATCAATTTATAATAACGATTATAAAAACTTTACGAGGCCACATCATTCAGAGTTCAGACTAAACTGAAAAACAGTGCAGTTGCCTTACAGTTTTCCATGTTACCAGTTGCTTGAGACCACTTTAGTTTCTTTTAGATAAATAAAATAAAAATTACTTACGTATATGGTTCAATTTAGATTTCATCGAACTCTCTCCCTCTCTCGTCATGTTGCCATTGCAGCGACTCTAAGAGAAATAATTCAGTTAAAGCAAAAATCATTGTTCAAATAGATATGCAATTTTGTTAAAAATTGTTAAACTTAAACACACAAAATTCAACACAAAAATTTTGTTATTTTTAAAGAACTTTTTATATATGTTTTCATAAAAATTTATTATTAATTCAAACTTTCCAAAATTAAGTTTAAAGCAAAACAAGTTTGTTTGTAGAGTAGAAGCTTACAAAGTAGAAAGTATAGAAAGAGTTTTTGATATTTCACTGATAAAGGCACTAAAGGCACAAACGGATAACACATGTAGTGTTGTGTATTAGTCGGCACAGCTGCTCTTAACTAAGTATCGTTTAAACCTTTTCTCATTGTTTTATTTTATGTTTCCTTTTTGTTGTCATGTTATACTTTTTCATATTTTTTCCGAAATAATTTTCATTTTTTATTTCTTCGTGTTATGTTTAAAATGCATTTTGTTTGTTTCTTTATAAAAGAAGAAGAAGAAGTAGAAATATTATTTAAGCTTTAATCGTAGTTTGCTTAAAGTCAGTTTTTCATCTTAGTTTTTCTAATGCATCTCTTCGCATTGCATTGTGTTTTCCAATTTATCTTTAGAAATTCAATATTACCTGACGAAACAATTTTAATTGCTTTCATCTAGAGAAGGGACTCTTTTCGAAAATGAAGAAAAAAGTTTAAAAAAAGCATAAAAGTTCTCAAAATTTTATAATATGCCTTTGGTAAGAATGCATTGTCGACAACTAGTCTCTTGATTGGTTTAAGTTGTTTAAAGACAGCCGGGAATGAGTTAGAGATGATAATTGTCTTGGTTGTCTTGGAAAATGAACCCCATGTAAGAAAGTCAAGACTATAATGCTTAAAATTTATAGACTAACAGTCGAATACATTGTTGACGACGCGCAAATATCGCTTGGGTTGACACAACCAAAATTAAAAGACTAGTCAGATTGCAAACCTAATTATAATCTTTCTGGCATTGCTCTTGTTACTCAAAATTTCTTCCTCGAAAATTCAACCCCTATGCTTTTACAGCAGATTCATTCAACGCAGTTAAGCATCATTTCAATTCTGTCTATTTGCATAATTCAAAAAATCGGTGCGGCGTCATGTTTTCAAATCATATAAAATGAAAAGTTGAATCGAAAAACTATGAATTTTAGATGCAATTTAGATATAAGCAATCGTGTCTTATCATCGAAAGAGATGTAAGTTGAGGTGCGGCTTATGTAAACGAAAAAAACTGCTCTGCTAAATAAGTCTATGCGATTTAATTTGAAAAGTGTTACTCCCTTTTTTGACTACAGTTATTATTATTATTGTTTGTGGGCAACCCTTATCGCGACTCTTGCCTGGTAACTTAAGGAGATTCTTAAGAACCCCAACAAAAACCTGATGTTTAATTTCATTTTATTTATTTTAATTTTAAAAACTGTGTTCAATTTTAATCTTAATCTTTGAGAAGTAATTGCCCTAATTTCACAAACAGTAGGTATTTAGGGAGCTACTTATAAACAATAGTATATGACTACAACAAACAGTATCATACTCATATAAAAATTTCATGATATCGAAGTCATTACACTTTTCTGTCCTTACAATGAAAAGAGAGTGGAATATGGAATGGTTTTCGTGTGCAGGTTTTAACTAGATAGTAGTAATAAGAGACGAGTCATCAGACTTCCGTAAATCAAAAGACACGTGTTAATAAAAAAATACGAAAAACACGAAAAAAAATGCTAATGAAGCCAAGTCTTAGCTTCATAAACGTTATTCGGACTTTTCACCAGGAAAATCAACCGTAGAGAAGTGGTTTGCTAAATTTAAACGAGTACGATGCACGCATTGGACGCCCCAAAGAGGCTGTTACCGACGAAAACATCAAAAAATATATTTGGATATGTGAAACCTCTGTTCAAAGTGGCTGCCGCAGAGAGTTCAGAATCGACCGAAAACAACAACGAATTGATGATTCTAAGCAGTGTTTTGAGTTGTTCCATCGTAATAAACCCGAATTTTTGCGTCGATATGTGACAATGGATGAAACATGGCTCCATCATTTCACACCGGAGTCCAATCGACAGTCAGCCGAATGGACTGCACGTGATACACCGACTCCAAAGTGTTGCTTCACTAAAAATGCTATAACTAACATACTGATAGTGCAACAACTGTCAAATTTATACACGTGTCTTTTGAAGATTAGGGCTAACTAAAAATCATATGGATTTAATACTAGTAGCGCCATTTATGTGTCAGACTACGAACTTTTTAACACACCTGCTATATGGTATTTTTTCGATAATTGCAGGTGACAAGTAGAATCATAATCTTAATGCAGACTTCGATTGTGAGTAAAAGAAGTTTTATAAATTTGTAAACAATTATTATTGTGTTGCCTTTGATCACGAGAAGACAAACATTGTTGCAGGAAACTTTTTTAAACTTTTTTTTAAACCCACCACTTTTAAATGCTTCCTGTTATTATTTTATATAAATCATAAATCATATCACACCACACAATGTGAACTAATTATTTAAGACGCCACGTATACGTTTATGTTTGTACGTACCATCGAAGGATGAGGATAAATTCATTTTGTCTTATTGTTTGTACCTCCCAGGTAGAACCTATTGAGACTCCTTAAAGTATATATATTCTCGGTTAAACATCATATTTAAAATCAAGACAAGCTCGTTCGTCTATCCACCTGCATATGTGATCTGTGATAGACACTTTCTTGACCGCAAAAATTAAGATATCGACTTTAAATAGAAACATTGGAAGTTCTTAAGCGTAAACTGGTGTTAAAAATGGGCCAAGGCGGACAAAGTTCAAGTCTCTACTGTAACATAAACATAAACCAACAGCTACATATGTAAAATTTCGACGGTATTCTGTGGAAATGAATAACATCAAACACGCAGACCTAATATTATAAAATATTGAAATTTATTTTTTTTCGACTCATTTTGGTGAGGGTGGTGGTTATAAAAGATTCGCTTACAGCCGAATATAATTTCTTATTTGTTATATCTTCTTTCGAGATAAGGTGGCTGTAACTCAATTAAATAAAACGTAAAAATTCTCAGCATAAATTTTGTTATTATATAATAAATTTGTACAATCAACACTGGAGAGTGAGTAAATAGCCTATAGCAGTGCAAAGAAGGTCTGCTGCGAAATGGAAGTCAAAAAAGATTCATAAAACAATATATAATTTAATTTTTTTATTCTTCCACATTTTAACTTGCATTTCAGAAGCTTTTTGTACGCTTGAGGTAATTTATTGTTTGGTCAAAATTTCTTTTTTCTTTTTCATTTTTTTCCCCTTATAGAAAGATAAAGATAAATTTATATAGTTTTTCTTTAAAATTTTTATGTACATAGATATGTGGAGATATGTAAATACAAATAAAAGATTTTACATTGCCGTAGGTTTACTGCTTATAAAGCAACGAGAAGTTTAAAGAAATATTCAACATTTTTATTCGTTTACCTGAAAAATTGTAAGAAACTTTACAATTCATATTATTCAGTGGTGCGAATCTCCGCAATTAAAACCTGTGCGTTAAATCATAAAATGTCGTTTATCTTGCTTCTCTCTCCCATGTATAAAAATTTCATAAAAATTCTTTTCCTCTACTTGCACTTATTGTTTTCACTTTAGTTTTTGCGTTTTATTTATAACGCTTTTCATAATTTAAGTGAACCATCTATTGTTCCACCTGTACTATCATCCAATGCAATGTGAATACATATGTATGCATGACTCAAATGACGCGTAGTGTACTTATTCGATAGTCCAGTCTTTATAGAAAATCCACTTGATACGCTGTATACACCACTTTGATCATGGCGATGTTGACATCAAGGAGAACAGTTCGATAGATTCGTTTTCAATAAAATATTTGATGAAAATGGAAAAATATTTCATGAAAGAAGAGTTTGCTCGTATAAAAAATTGATGACAATTGTTTTCCTGCTTACGTAAACGATAAGCTAAAAAACTCTTAACAATCTTCTTTTAAAACTGTTTGCTTAATAATCAGAAAATTATTAAAACAAAAAGTCTAATCCAAAAAACAAATGAAACAAATTAAGAAGACGTTATAGTCGAGCAACACTATTCCGTTGCTACAATCCAGGCTTAAGAATTTAACGGAAGTAAAAAATTTTAATCGATATAAAATAAACTTTATAAATAATAAAAGGGACTAAATTCCGAATAGACATGGTCCAAGGTTTTTACTTAGAAGTTGATGCTAAAAAAAAGCAAAAAGTTCGAAAAATAGGTTTACCTTTCCAAATTTAGTACAGTAAGTTAAACTGTCAAACGACTTTTATGGGGTAATTTTCATCGCAAACGGGTAAAAATTTGATTTTATTGTCTAATAAAGGTTTTGTTTTCTGTGATTATTTAAAAGCAATGTCGAAAACTGTATTGCTTTTTCAAGACTTTTGTCGAGAAAAATTAAAAAAAGCGATAGGTTTCCATCCTTGATAAATTCCAGTTTCAATAGGTTTCGTCGTTAAGTCCATTAAAACGCGGTTAAAATATCTCAAAATAACATACTGACAGGTTTCCGATAGGCAGACCGACAGACGGACAACAAAGAAATCAATTTTTAAAATTATTCTGACTTATTACAATAAAATATAGATCACATACATCTGTAGAAACGTAATATAACTCTTATCATGATTGATGCGTGGTATAAAAATTAGTTGAGCTTTTAATTAATAATACCTCAGTCGCGTACGCGTAGGCTTTTCAGGTATATTACAAATGAAAGACACTGACTTGAATTTAAAAAATGATAATACTGGCAGAAACCCTTCATTACGATTCCAATTCTCTAGAGACACAGAAAATGAAAAAGACCGTTTTGCAAAACGAAAAGAAACTTAAAAAAAGTTCGCTGATCTTATAATGAACTGTAACCCAAAAATTCGACCGAAGGAAATATATTGTCATTACATTCCATAGCAAAATCGGGCCCACCGTTTAGCCAAATAGTTACGATGGGTGATTATCAAATGAACATGGTGAGGTTCAATCTGCATAAGAATAGACTTTACTTTACTTACGATTAGTGTATGGTCTCATGGTGGTTCAAGCAGAAGACTTACGATTTTTGATATTTATTTATTTTTTTCATATTATCAGTTTTTTTAAAAATTATTATGTAGGAATTCAACCTTCTTCACAAGTTGGCCAAATGTGGGCAGCTCCGTAATGGTGCCTATTATTATATATTTTCTTTAAAAAAAAAACACATATTTGATATAAATTATTTTACTATTCATTTTCATTTTTGTATTTGTAGAGCGTCTTCTATACCATAACGCTGATGGTAATTAAAAATTGTTGAATTGAAACCCATAATCTTTAATCGACTTTATTGCATTTCGCACACAGCTAGCAGGTTGTGAGACAATTATCTAATGTATGTCACAATTAATATTAGACGCTACAGACAAATATTTTTGTACATCATCGCCAAGAGAAAGAATATATTCAACAAGCATACGACATGATGGCTCAAAGCTATCATTTCTCTTTGAATATGCAACCTTGGATTTCAACGGCCGTCAAACCGTGACATGAAAAAACACTAATTTCATGGAAAAAATGATTCAATGAACTTCTGAGAGTAAAATTAAAAAAAAAAGAGAAAAAAGAAAGCAAATCTTTAGAAAGCAACAATTTTTATACGCGTACATTTTTTATTACTTTTTATATGAATTGCATGTTATGTAAAAAAGAACATTAGTATCTTTAATAGTATTTCTCTTAAAGTAAATATAAAAGTGATGAGTACAGAAAGTAGAAAAGAAAGTAAGATTTAAAGAATTAAAGAGAGATGTGGGTAACAAAGAAAGCTAACAGCGGCAACGCACATATGTTTTGTACACTGTTTTACTGTTCTGTTAAATTTTTTCTTGTTGGATTTTGCTTCTTCTTCACTTTAAGCTAGCTTAGCAAAGAAAGCCTAAAGCATCAAAATAGGTCTGCTCCCACTAAAATGATTGACTTTATTCGAATACAACTATGGCATTATTCATTCCCCTTTAGATTTCCTCTTCTCTCTCAATTTTCCATGAATTCTATTTAATTAGAGGATTAAGCAAAGCATAGCTGAAGCTGTTATATAAATTCGCTTTTTATAATCTTCACCGAAGGATGGTGATATACTCATTTTGTCGTAGTATTTGCAACACCCCAAAGGAAGCATATATATTAAATTTTAAGTCTACTTAAGAATGTCCGTCTATCTATCTGTATAACATCCCTAGTAAACATTCCTCTGACCACAAAAATTTTGCAAAAGAAATTTAGCAGGAACATTTAGAAATTCTGGCACGAAGGTTGGCATTGGCATAATAGGCCAAATCGGGCAAATGACGCGCCTACGATAAAGTATGAAACCACCTTTATTTTTCTAATCAAAAATTTTATGGATTTTTGCTCGATACGCATAAATTAAAAAAGATAAAAAGTTGAAATTTTCTAAATTTTTTTCTACGCAGGACTACAATTACTTTTCAAGAAAGAGGAAAAAATTCGCCACGCCCACACAAAATTTTAAGTGATAAAAGTCTCATTTTTTTATGTTTTCTACTTATTACTCATAAGGTAAACAAGAAAGAATGTTGAACACTATCCTGTATATCCTATTGAAAATGAATAGTGGAGGGTATATAAGATTCGTTTCGAAAGAATCTAATGTTCGTGTTTGTTTTATTATTATTTACATTTTGGTATTTTACATGGAAAGCATTGTTCAAATGATAAATGAATGTTTAAAATACATCTCATAGCAACCGATTATTTATGATTATCATCATATCCTGTTTTTTTTTTTTTTTTTAATTGCTGTTGTTGTTAACATTACAATTATTTTAGTATATAAAATTTGTTGTTGTGTGTTTTATTGCCAAATGTTGTGAAATAGATAAAAAGTTAAACTTTTTCCTCTATATGTCTGTCTACTGTTTGGTTCAACAGATAAAATAAAAGCATGATTTTCAATTTATTTTAAATATTTACAAATACATTTTTTCTCCATTACAAGCGTTGACTTTATTTTTCGTAATGACAAAGTTATTTGTAATCCAACAAAAAAAACATTGAGGATAAGCCAGATTTTTCTTTATCTATTTACATTCCAAAGGATTACAATTCTATTACTTTACAAAAAAAGGTGATAATTTGAATAAATATTTTACATTACGGTTAGAAAGCAGAAAGCATGGATTGACTGGCTATTTTGGATTTCATTCACGTTACGTCTAATTTCATAGATGATACTGAATACTTTTATTGAACCGTTTTTATACCAATGCAAGCATTAAAACAGCTAATCACTAACGAGAATGTATAGAATTATTGCTTTTGTAATAATAAAAATTTTTATCAAAATTATATGGAATTGAAAGATAAAAGATCTAAATCAAAGATATAAATAAAATTCTTTTCATTTTTTTTTTCTTAAACCCTTGCCCTCCAATTTGGCCCATAAACAACTCGCACGAATTTAACTCGTAGAAGTTTTTTCAAAAACATAATTAATTTAAACTTATTAAGATAATTACAAATTATTACTGATACGTTATGCACTTTTCAGCAATAAATCATTTTTTTTCACTAATGAATTGTTGTTTATTATTTCACAATTCTTTTCATTGCACCGAGATACACGCATCTGAAGCAAAAATATTGTGCAAGTTCGGTCACACGGATTTAGGATTAATCCCTATAGCTATTATGGAAGCGTGACTATCTATGCAACGTAAAGAGCGAATAAGAGATAGACCCACTTTTTATTACATCGATTAATTCGCAATCATTTTCCGGATAGATGTAAGCCTATCCATCTCAGATCGGATAGCTTTGTTCAACTTCACAATTTCTGAAAGATATTGTTGTAATTTGAAACAACAACAGATTTGTTTCCCAAAGGCAATCACCATTGACAAGATTGGAACACTTTTACGGTAGCTCTTCACCTGAGGTGTTGTTTTGAAGAAACGCTCAATATTTAAGCCTCTTCCTATAAAAACGGATCATATTTTGAACTCCTTTGTATATAGTCGTCGTTGCAACAAAAACAAACATCCGAATGACAAAAAAGTTTAACGAATTTTATAAAGAAAGTTGGCCGAAGTTATTGATTTGCTAACTAAACTTGGAAGACTGATTTATTTTTCAGATTTCCTTCCACAAGCTTTCATATAACAGAAGACTTGAATTTTCTCAATTTTCTGATGAAAATAGTAGAAGAATAATAAATTCGTTGACAGAAAAAAATTGACTTTACTAAATTTAAGCCAGTCCCTGCTTGAATGCTCTTTCATAAGTTTTTTGAAAAAATTATTTTCATGCGACCAATTCCTACGATTCTTCTTAAGGTTGGATTCTAATAGACGACAGGCATTGAACGATCGACTTTCCTCAGTAATAACTCATAACAAATTTTAAAATTCATATATTCAAGTTTATTAACATTTTTTAAAAGCTAGGATATATAGATATATATACATATATTTTATTTTATATACAATATATTTAGCAAAATGTGGCCGAAATTACATTTTTAGTCCATTCGTGTGGTAGCCTTTGGGGCATTTTTAATAACATACGAACGTCTAGAGACAGTTAATTCACCAACTGCTAAGTCGTTCGCAGACTCTTAGAAAGTTTCAGCTGAGTTTCTGTCATTTTCGAAATTTTGTGGTCGTGCAGGCAGTTCTTTGTCCTTGACTCCGAAATCACCACTTTTAAACCATCGAAATCCAAAGTGACAATTAGGGTATGATAGAGTAGCATAACTATAAGCTTCTAAAAGTTTTTTACCCATTTCGACAGCAGGTTTCCTTAGTTTATGAATGTTGAAAATGAATGTCGACAATGAACGTAGAAAATGCAATTTTGAGCGTTCCATGATTATTGTCTATATACACTAAATAATTTAATAAAACTAAAAGGAAAATTGTTGTTATAGATAGAAAAAGATCAAAATTATCGAATTCAACCATTATTTATACTGATATTTCCCAATACTTTGACACTTTTACCTGTAGAAGTTACTGGTCAAAACCTTTTCAAGTACCTAATATATACCTCCCTTGCTACATCTGCCGTATTATGAAATGACAAGAAAATTTAGAGTTATATAATATCTATAAGTAAGTAAAGAAGCAAAATCAAAAATAAGTTTCTTAAAAAAAAATTTTTTTTTTGCCTATCAAATGGTAAAGATTTAATATTCTTGCCGATAAGCGGATGTATTTAACTACGTCACTTCTCATTAAACGATGTATTATTTATGCTTTTGTTTATGTTACAGATAGAAAATATATTTAAAGATCGTCAAGTTAATATTTACAGCTAAGATAACTTTTTGACTTTGGTTGTTGTCGCTTTGGAAGATGTTAATTCGGCAAACAAACAGCACTAGTTCGGTTCATATTGAAAATAGATAGGTAAGCTTCTATCAGAAAAATCGCGTAGGATACAATAGATTGGGTTCTATCGGATCAACCAATTGACAATTGAAATTAACGAATTAATCGTGCATTCATTTGAGCGAATATTTTAATTTTTCTTGACGGCTTGAATTTTTTTAATTTAAGAAAAATTTGAAACATTTTTTAAAATTAAATAATAATAAATTCATGCAAGAACCATTGCAGCACACATTAAAAAAAAAATAAAACTAACATTTACAATCACTAGAATTCATGCTGCAGTAAGATTCTCTTGTTGAACGTCATCTGGTTACAACAACGGACAAACATTAGTTATTTTTCTCCCTTGAGAGTTTTGGCAGCATTCAGTTGTCGACTCTTTGTCTCCCTCCCCCCACAGCCCCCACCTCTTTCTCAGTTACTCATTCTCTCTCTTCATTTCTCTCTCTGTATCTTTCTGTGTCTGTTATATATTGTTTGCTTAGCACATATGTGGTATGTTCGCTTTCTTTCTCATTCTATTAAATGGATATGAAACAATTTGATGTCAGTTGGGTGAAGATATAAAATTTAATGTCTGCCGTCTGCTTATAATTACAAAAAAGTCCCTATTTGTTAGTGAAGCTAAAGTAAGAAGAGTTCGTTTAAATTAGTCAATCTATGGGTACAGCACAGGTTCTATATAATAAAATCGGAAAGACGGTCAGGCGTAGTAGCCGAATCAGAAGAATTTTGTTTTAGAAAAATCTCCGTTGAAATCCGTAGAAAAATATTTATTTAGATCACTAAATATATGAAAAATCTTACAACTATATATCCATAATGATCCATATTGTAAAATGGCAAATATTACTCTAAACATATTTTGTCTCAAATGGTTGTACGGTTTAACATATGTTACTGAGACAAGGCTCCCAAATCCAGCCCACGACATGGATGATGCTATAGTTTTAAAGCATATTAAACCGACTAATAAGACAAGTTCAAGTTTCCCTTCAATATAATTCATATGATTACGCGATGTGGCAATTTATTTTCTCATACACATACATTCATTCATATACGTTCAATATTTTTTAGACAACATAATACAAATTAATCGATTCTTTACGTATGTTTTGGAGAGCAGACTGTTATTCTTCGCTGTTGTCTCTTTATTGTGTTACAATTTTATAGAATGGGAGTTCAAAGGTCATTGTTATGCTTCCAGTTCAAATGATGGATCAATATTCTTCTTTCATGCTATCCTCAAGAATACACTTATGTCTTAGCTGGAACAAATCCGAATGTTTTGTCTTTTCTTTTATTATCGTTGCGTGCGCTAGACCGTGGGTATTGCGCGCTATAACGTATAAATTTGAATTTGTGTGGAAGTATTCATGTGGGCAAAACTAAGCATTAAAGAGATAATATTAACATTCCTTTAATGAAAACAAATGTCACTTAACCAAACTTGATGAATGACGTTTTCATGCAAATGCTCAGAAAACGGAAAGATAGAAAAGGACATTGACATTTGGCACCATGTCAGTCATTTTTAATTACATGTTTATTTATTAAATTTCTTTTGTTGAGTCACCAGAATTTTTAAAATCAATACTTTATACATTTGTCTCTCATTTTTTCCCCCCTTTTTTTAATAACATCGTTCACGTTCCATACGAATTAGTTCAGCTTAACAAATAATGCGATACTACTTCTATCTTCTACCAGACATTTACACTATAATTTGCGGTAGAACTGCGTATAATGACAGTGCCTATGTACTCTGCTACTGAATATGTGCCCCTTTGTCCAACTAATTCCTAATACACAAGCATTTCGTCAACTTAACTGAAAGTTTACTTTCTTCGTAGTTAGCATAAGACGCTGACATAAGAGTTCATTTTTGACGAAAGTGTCTAACTTTGATATAAGTGTGCGTGTTCCCTACTCAGAATTATTAGGTGAGACAGTTCAAAACGTCTTACTTATAAGGTAATTAAGTAAAATAACCTAACTCAACAAACAAACAACAAGCTTAGATTTTATTATATTGCGTGCGCAGAAGATATTATAAAGTAATTATTAGTGCATCAAGTAAGCGTTTTATGAGTTTCGCCAAACTTTATATGACAAGTAATCTATATGAAATACGTGACAGGAGGGCTGAAAAGTTCGTAGGCTGACGCATAGATGGCGCTACTCGTATCAAATTCATATCATTTTTAGTTAGCCGTAACCTTCAAAAGACATGTGCCCTTACCTTCAAATGACAGCTGTTGCACTACTAATATATTTGTTATAGCATTTTTAGTGAAGCAACTTTCAAAAAATGGATAAAAAGGAATTTCGTTTATTAATAACGTATTACTTTTTGGCGAAAAAAAATACTGTTGAAGCCAAGGCTTGGCTTGATAAACATTATTCGGACTTTGCACCAGGAA
This sequence comes from Glossina brevipalpis, assembly GCA_000671755.1. Lineage (NCBI taxonomy): Eukaryota > Metazoa > Arthropoda > Insecta > Diptera > Glossinidae > Glossina > Glossina brevipalpis. The sequence continues at coordinate 9,551,567 of KK351011.1, read as the reverse complement.
AGTCAACAGTAGAGAAGTGATTTGCTAAATTTAAATGAGGCGAAATGAGCACCGAGGACTATGCACGCAGTGGAAGCCCCAAAGAGGCTGTTACCGACGAAAAGATCAAAAAGGTCCACAAAATAATTGCGGATAACCGTAAACTGAAGTTGATTAAGATAGCTGAGATCCTAAAGATATCAAAGGAACGTGTTGGACATATCGTGGATGGATATGTGAAAGCTTTGTTCAAAGTGGATGTCGCGCGAGCTCACAATCGGCAACGAATTGATGATTCTAAACACTATTTGGAGCTGTTCAATCGTAATAAACCCGAATTTTTGCGTTGATATATGACAATTCACACCGGAGTCCAATCGTCAGTCAGCCGAGTGGACTGGAAGCCTATTTTGAGGCTAAAAACAAACCGTACTATAAAAATGGTATCGAAAAATTGTATGCCCTCGATGGCAACTATATTGAATAATAAAATCAAATTCTATCAAAAAAAGAATTTTTCTTTTTTAGCCTACGAACTTTTCAGCCCACCTGGTAAACGTATTCATAGTAGGATATTATATACGAACGTTAGTTTGTTACAGGATTTATGAACTCATTAATTCTTTGAGTAGAAAGTAAGAAAGTTTAAGACGTTAATTAAACTCAAACTAAACTTGAGTTTTTTTTTACTTCTTGTTCGTGTTGAAAACTTGAGAGAGTTAAAACAAAAAATAATTTTATAAAAACTTTTACGGGGATAATATTGTTGCAATTTTAATTAATTGTTTCCCGATACGCATTCACAATAGCACTATGAGACTTGTGTGTGCGAAGTGATTTATGTATATACCACAGCGAGTGTATTAATTTTATTAAAGGCTTACTTATATTTAAAACATTAGAAACCATAAAACTTTTAATAGGAAAGGCTTCCAAAAGTCAATTTTTCAAATATTGGCGGAAACTGCAATTAACACTATTTGGAAGTTATTGGATAATTAGCCAACAAACGGTACATAAACAAAAGGGGCACAAACGAAATATTAATCACTCATAGAATTCTTCAAAGATTTTAAAACAATTAATAGATTGGATTACATTTTAAAAAAAATTTCTTCAAAATTGAAATTTTAAAAACACTGCTCGATATCCTATTTTATAGGAACTTGTTATAGTAACTATTTCATTGGATGCCTGTGTTCTTATTTAAAACTGAAACTTATTCCACATTTCAGTCGCTATGTCTAAGTATATATAATAGGATTATACTACAATATATTCTAACATTCATTCCCTCAACGAAAATTTTTGTTAAGTATTTTTTCCAATTCTTTACAAAAATTTGTTCATTTTTTTTTTAGATAAATATTTCATTAATATGTCTCGACTTTATTCTCATTCAAGGTAAAATAAGTTTCGAAAATTACATCTGAGCCAACTTTTCTCTTTACATAGTGGGAGCATATGTCTACGGATTTATTTCCTCTCTTCGCTAAAGATTGTGCATTACATAGCATTTCAGTTGTGTAGTACTTTCACCAATTCATTGAAACCGATTTGTGACAAAAATTTCGTTGGAACATAATTTCTTTTGTACCTTCACACATTGTTATGTATTCAGCATATACCGAGCTTTGCGGCAACAACTTTGCTAAAGATTGGAACCAATTTCTGTCAATAAATTTCGTTAGAACTCAATTTCTTTTGTTCCTTCACGCTTTGCAATGTGTTCGGCCTCTAACGAACATGGAGCAACAACATGTTGCGTTTTTGACTTTCAGCTTATAAGACCCCCTGCGAAGAACATAATGAAACAATAAGACTTATGATCGTTGACATACGAGTCCAAGTTCGCATTTGTATGGCATAATCATTGGTCCCAATATATGTGAACGGCACGAGAGTAATCTTGACGTGATCTGAATCACGTTTTGCCGCTTTAAAATGTTCGCTGTGAATACGAGTTGAATTGATTTAACAATTATTTCGTATGAAAATGTAGTTAAATACATTAAACCTCCTACCAGTGATTGATATTCTTTGTCGTTCGCAACATTGCAATTGTTTGTATTGTTTTTTTGTCAATATAGTTCCTGCAGATCGAGTGTGATAGCATACTTCTTTAGCATCTTGTACATTTCGTGCTTCCCACAATTCATATATTTGTCTTGTCTAATATTTCCAGTTTCTTTTTCGTGTTCGATTTCCATTGTGATAGCTAAGATGGCTAAGAAACTGCGATCAATAATTTCGATATATACTGTTAACTCTCATATTAGGCGCTGCATTCTTTTCTCATTAGAACATTAAACCCATATGTCGTTTATTAATTTCTTCTTTACGGATTTTAATATATACACAGTAATCGATCGCAGTAATCCCAGATTTTAACAAAGACACGATAATCGATCGCAGGAATCGCATTTCATTTGAAATAACATATATCTTCAAGCATTACACTTATTCGGTTTGTGTTCAACGCCCTTTTTAATTTAGAAGTTTTGAAGAATTACTCTCATTCACAATCCTTTTAGGTTATTATATATATGCACTTCTTGTTTAAGATTTCCTTGCAAAAAAGTCGAAATGCCATCGAGATGGTTAAGGTACAGTTTGTGATGTACTGGCAAAGTTGAAACCATGCCTATGATGAAGGGTCTAATATAGGAGGTATAAGTTTCTTTCAAATCTACATAAAGCTTTTGAAAACATCCTTGCTCTCTAAAGTTTTCAATTGTTCCGCCTGCTTTACACGTTTTGGAGGTGCTATCAATTGCTCTTTTTCATAATACTTTTAAATTCGATGAGCATTGCGTTCTTACACTTCTTAAAATACTTGCATTCCAACGCTTCTTTTTGGATAAGGATTCAATTCAGTTAATATCGCGTTTAGATCCTCTGTTCGTTAAATTTCTCTCACCAATTCTACTTTCGCGTGAGCTTCTGGACTTGCCCCTTTTTGTCAATTTCGTTTTTTCTCTTCTTTTCTATTATTTTTTTTTTATTTTTCGATTCCTGTCACGGCATATCTTCACCCTCATCTTCATTTTCAGCTGCAGTGAAATTATTTCCTATTTTCATTCCCATGCTACTTTCCGCCCTGCATATTTTCGATGATAAGCCAATCATCTGCGTTTAAAAATTCCTCTTTTCTATTACTTACGAAGGAATTTTCTAAAAATTGCACATTACGAGAACTAAAGTAAAAATCCCACAAGCGCGTATCCCACAAATTGCATTGTATTACCCTATGATTCCAGTTTGAAACAACCTGGGTTTCATATATATATGTATATACTTAAACTTACAGTCTCATTTTCAAGATATGATACCCAGGGCTCTTAAGCGATAGTGTTACATTGTTTAACAATTTAGTGGAACATAGATTTCTTATATGTATGCGATGGCCCTTAAGAACTTAGCTGATTTAGAATCCTGCAGCGTACCATTTCGACTAATGTTCGATTGCAATGTTAAGCATTTATAAAAACTACTATGAATGCCAGTGAAACACATCATGACGCAAGCTCATGTGAGATTGCTATTCATTCATACTTAGATACAATCTGCTCTACAGCGCTACGTAATGTAAAAAAAGTAATTTTGCACAAAATATTTTAAGATTAACTTAATTTCGATATAAATTTTTCTTTAGTATCGCACATTTGATATCTTATGATGTTCGATCCTTGAAAACTTATATTTTCAATTTTTTTTTTGCTCATTTTGTTTCTAACAATACTTATATTCACCGCCGAAATTGAAGGGTATATTAATTTGTCATATTGTTTGTAATGCCTACAAGAAAATTTCATAGACCCCACAAAGTATATATATTCTTGCTCAGCATCAAATTTGGAATTCATTTAAGCATGTCCGTCTGTCCGTCTTTCTGTCTGTGCTAAACATTCTCCTGGCCGCAAAATAAAATTATTGACTTCAAATTTAGGAGGACCATTGGAAGCTCTTGCATGCAGGTTGGTATCGAAAATGGGTCAAATCGGTCAAAGGGCACGACCATAGCACGACGTAGACTAATAACACCTCCGCATTGAATTTTTGCTCATCATTGTCTAAAAGTATTCCGCTAACTATCTCGTAGCCTCTGTGCAAAAATGGAATCGACTGCGCCCAATCGATTTAATAGAATATTGAAATTTAATTTTTTTGTGAAAATATTTGAAACATTAAGAAAGATGCTTCTGGAACCACACAAAATGTATGCGTTCCTGACCAATATGAAATTCGGAATCCCCCTAGACGTATCCGTCTTTCGTCCGTCTTTCTATCTGTGCTAAACATTGTCCTGGCCGCAAAAATGAAGATATCGGCTTCAAAGTTGGCAGAAACATTGGAATTTCTTGCATGCAGCTTGGTATTGAAAATGGGCCAAAACGATCGCAGGCCCCGCCGACAGTATAAGCTGAAATCCCATCGGTTTTGTTCTGGATGTTTTGCACGGTATTCCATGGCTGGCCATGTTCCATAATATTCCATAAAAAGAGAAAAAACTACCACCTCCACCTACTAAAGTTTAGTTTTTCCCTCTTTTTTAAGATAAAGGTAGTGAGTATAAAAGATTCGTTCCAGCCGAATATAATTTTCTTATTTGTTTTTCTTTTCATTTTTGTTCTTCAATAATTTGCCTAAGAAAATATAAAAGCGGAGAGAACCTGGAAACTTTTTAGTATTTTGTATTTTGTTTTTTCTTCTTAAACAATATTCTCCCTATAAAAAAAAAGAAGAAAACTTGCAGCAGTTTAACCTCGTTACGAGCACTTTTATTTTCAATATTAGCTGGTAGCGTAGATACAAAGAAAACGATGTTGAAAACTTTAATGATTTAAAGAACAACGATAACGTTTCATGTCTTGTACATAGAAAAGTTTTATGCTGACAATTTGGTTAACAATTCTACTTTAAAAATCTGATAAACCGCAATAAAACTTCTTGTAAGTAGCGGTCGAATATGCACTGCGAAGTATTATTTAATTGTAAATTTTAATAACGACATATAACCTTATTTAAGGCGTTATTATTAGGAGGTTAATTGAAATTCCTAAAACACTGAAAAAAATGAATGTAATGAGTACGAACTTAGTTATATCAGCAGATTAAACTTCAAAAGGGTCACTATTTGTTTGGGATATACGCACACCGCAGCTAAAACATGCAAAGGATCATAATGAAGAATGAAAATATGTTCTCTCAATACTCCCTTCTAACGGATACCGACGGAATATTTTTGCGCCACACGCCAATTCGAAAGAACAGATTAAAGTTTTTCCAGTCTAATTACTTGAAAGACTTGCTACTAAGAAAGAAAAATTGCATAATATTTATATTTTACGGTTATGGGAATGATGAGTACTCATGATTTAACTTAAATATCAATGGATGGGGTTTTCTCTCTCTACAGTGAACAAATACCGTGATTAACGCGCATAATTGAAACAAACCGCCCAGAAATGTTCACTAGGAAAGGCAACACCACAGATATCTTTAGTGACTCGATAAATATTGGAAGAAATTTGTTGAAAAGTTTGGATAAATTCACTATATAGCCGAGATCTTTACCGGTCCGATTAGCATTTCGAACGCTCTCTGCTTAACTCGCTTAATGGTGAAAACTAAACTTCAAAAGACTGACATAGTTCAGTATATCGCCTAGATATACTGGTAGTTTCATAGGGATGGCTTATTAGCGTTAGCAAAAATTTACATCAGGATATTTATGAGACTTTAAATCATGTTATTGCACCCCATGCCTTCCGTACTCCTATCTTCCTATTGTCAAAAATTGCAACCGCATATTCTGAAAAGTGAAAAAAAATTATTTATAATAAAATGAAAGTAGAAAAAAAATTAATTTTTCTTTTTATATACAAATGACATTAAGGCATCTACTGCAACACATTCAGCTTATGATACTAATTTAATGACGTAAAGTTTAGGATAGTTTCAATGTATGCCAGGGAACATGCACATACAGCTATTAAGGGAGCATACACAACAACACCAATATTTTTAGTTTAACAATTTGTAAACATTTTTTCATAATAATAAGGGAAAATTTAGTGGACACATCTCAGATATTCTTTATGAACTCACGAGTTAAGTTAATTTATTCGTTCGCCTCTGCCTATGTCTTGCTTATTTTTGTTTGTTTTTTTTCTCAAATTCTACGCTTAAAATACAGCAGAATAGAAAGTTATTCCCACCATATGCCGGTATATTAATATTTCATCGTTAAGGCGAATTTATAAAATAAATACACAAAAAAAAGATTTTATTATTTATTGCATTTTTTTTAAATTTTATTTATCCCTGACCAGTTTTGTACACACTGAATTTATAATATATTCAAACTGTGCATCGCAAATATATCCATGTGTGTGCACGTCTTGTTTGACTTTAGCTCTAAAAACTATAAAAGATCACATTTTAGCAACCATACGCCATATTGTACAACTTGACTCTCAAACACGTTGCCTGCACGTTTTTATACTCATCACCTAAGAATTGAAGTATAATCATTTTTTTAAAAGGTTTGCGCCACCCAGAAGTAACCTTTTCAGAGACTCTATAAAATATATACACATTTTTCATCAGAATTTTCGATTCGTCTGTCTGAGTAAATTGTGTGTTAAACACGTTTCTGGTTGCAAAATCAACTTTAAACTTCCCAGAAAATTTGGAAGTTCTTATGTGCACGTAGCTATTAAAAATGGTCGAAATCAGTCAACAGATGTGCCTACAGTACCACATAATTAACACTTCTGCTTTCTTTATTGCTCGTTACTAATAAACTGTATTAAATACACAATAAACATATATATATACTAATAAAAAAAAAAAATCATCCACGCCTAACAAGTATTGCAGAGTATTGAAATTTAAAATTTTCAAGTTCTTTTTATAACAAAGGTAGTGGGTATGAAAGATTCGACGACAGCTACATATAATTTTCTTAATTGTTTTCCTTAATACCGTTCCACCATCAATGACATCTTTTGCAACCGCTTGTACGCTGTGATATGCTAGCTCTAAGCGGTATGACTATAAACTGTTATTTATCCAACACATGTATTTATAATATACTGTGTAAAATGTTTCAAACTTTAAGTCCAATAAGATTTGACAGATTAGTTTTGAAAAGTTTAATGAAAAATATATTACACGCAATAAATTAATAAAAGGAAGTTTGTCAGTTTAAAAGAAATATTGAACATTTACTATACCCCACAGGCTTGCATGTAATAAACGAGCCGTATTAGAAAATAAAAATGACTTTTTGATTTTGCGGAAAAATATCTATTTATTTACCAAAAACTATTTAGTCCCCTTCAAAGTAATCTCTCTTACATGTAATACAATTCTAGCAGTGTTGTTTTTAATCCATGACGTACTTCTGGTATACGCTTTTTCGTGTGGCCTTGAGCCCTGCCAGCAATGCGATCTTTATCACATTAATCCTGGCAATACTCCGTCCTTTCATGAGTCTTTTCAATTTTGGGAATAGAAAAAAATCTCTAGTTCATACGATGGTTGAGACATGATTACAGTCTTATTTTACGCGGTACTGCATAGTATTGTCAAAGCTAACTTGACTTAGTTTAAAGCTAACTTGACTTAAATTTCACAATAACGCAGATCATTTATTGCCTTAAAGATAAATAAGAAAAACTTTTCCAATATCTCTCATATGCAAACAAGTGGATTATAGAGGATTGAAACTGTAAAATGTGTATGTGTGTGTGTAAAATTGTAATTTCTTCAAATTACAACCATTAGCTGTGTAGTTTAGTGCTTTTAGAATTCATATAACATTATTGAACAAATATTACTTAAGGCTCCATGAAGTTGAGATATATTTAATAATAAATATTAATTAGAGCGTGCTTTAATTGCTGATTATTTGTTAATACTTACCTGGTTTGTGCTAAGGGTGACTTTACATTAACATCATTATTATTTCATAATTAACCCCTAAGCAATCTCAAGATTTTGTGCGCATTTCAGTTTACATATTTTCTATAGTGAGTAACTTAAATTCGTTTGAGAACCAATATAGCTATTTGTTCTTGTTTTGCTATTAAAGAGAATTACGCACCATTAGAGCTAAGAATTACGGGTAATTATTTTGCTATTAGCGAATTTATTGATAAGTGGCGATATTGCAACGCACTGTTTATTTAAAAGCCAGAAACAAAATATTTCATTTATACTGAAAATACTTAAATGAATTTCTAATGAATTTTCGCATAAATATTTCTTAAAGGATTAATAAAATTATTGTACATGTAATGTTTCACCGAATATTTTATGTCCAATATCTTTCTCATAAAATTTTTTTTTTAAAAGTTACATTTAAATGGGTGGGCGTGGTAGATTTTTTCTATTTTTATATAATACCCTGGGAATTTTTATTTTGTAGTCTCTGGGTAGTGAGCAAAATACCCAGAAAACAGAGGTGCTTTCAACTTCTTTCCCATTGCAAGTGTGACACTTGGACCGGTTTGACCCATTTTATATACCAATTTGCGTGCAATGTTTCTGTCAAATCTAAAGCCGATATCTTCATTTTACCCGGCAGACGGACAAAGGGACATGCTTAAATCGATTCTAAATTTGATTCTGATCGGAGAATATATATACTTTGTGCGGTCTCTGAAGTTTCTTTTTGGTAGTTACAAATCAAATGACAAAATTCACCTTCGGTAGTGGGTATAATAATCCTTATGAGTATTTTCTTGCTTTCCGTATAACAGGAAAGGATTTTAAAAAGCAGACATAGGAAAATATGAGAACACGCAATCTCCAGTTTGGTCGTATGCATCTTCCATAAATTGTTATGTTTACGTAAATTTTCAATATCTCTTTCAGTTTGTTTGTCAAAATTTTAGTAATTATTTGTTATAGTTACTATACATCCTGAAAATAACTTTCACTTAAATAAAATTCACTTTAAATTCAAATTTTCATGTCTTTTCTTAGTTCCCTTTTTCACATTGTCTTATTTCCTTTGTGTTTTTTTGCACAAAGATATTATAACTTATAATTTTGTTGGTGTCGAGTTTTCTGTCACGTTTGTGAATATAATTCCTTACAATCTCAGTTAAAAAGAACTAAACAAACAACGTTCTATTGGTGTTAATGGAAGTTGGTAAGGCGTGATATAATAACTTCTTAACTTACCTTAACTTACCGTACACGGAGAAGTAACGTGTATGTGTCCGTTCTACCATAAAAGAGGAGCTCGGTATTTGCACTATATTTACAAAAATTGATGTGAAATGTTTATGCATTTTGTTTTTTACTTTTTATGAGTGGCGGTGCGTGCATCCATATACGATAGGAAAGTTTTTCTTATCTTTGCCTTTATTTGGATTTGTACTAAAAGAAGAATTCGGAAAGTTTGTCTAACGGGATTTTGGTTATGCATTCTAGTTAATTTTAGGAATCTCTTCGTTTTCTTTGCTTCTTTATGACATTTATTGCTTTTAAGCGGTATATACTTGTCTAAGGAAATAGATAAAAATCGCATGATGCTGGGTCAGGGATACTGTACTTAAATAGAAATTTTAGGCCACATTTTCGTACACACTTCTTGTATGTTAAAATTTTTATATAAAATTCTTATTGAATCCCTACAGTTTGAACAATCGTATGAATAGATAACCGACGGTCAGATTGAACCAGATTATCGACCTTATCAATATTTTCATGCGTTTTTAACGTAGAAGAACGACACGGGCCAGAATCATCTTCAACGTCTTCTCGGCCATCTCGGAAACGCTTTAATCACTCAGAAACTTGCGCACCTGATATATCTTATAATCTATATAACAAAGGATAAATTTCGATAGCGTTTTTTCATTTGAAATTTCACGACGCCGTTTTTGACAGGCACCGTTTCACGCTACATAGCTGTCGATCGTTCGCGTTTGGCGTATGCCTACTTCTTCTGTGGAAGCATTAGTCTAAATTAAAAAAAAATAGATTTACGATATGCGTCCTTAATACGACAAATTTCTACGTCAAGTTGCTTTAGATTTCTTGAAAATTGAAGCTTTGATTAGTCCTTCGGTTTTTATACGATTATATTGGAATTAGAATTTCAACTGCAAAGTGAGATTTTCTAATTGCCGCCAACCCATTTTTTCAATTATATATCATAACATTTTTCGATTATATATTCGTCCTTCCAAAGGCTTTTTCTGAAAACAAATCGACGCCTTTTTGTTTAAAAAATTTTTAAGAAATTTATTTTCAAAAAAATGGATCGATCATAACTAGATTCTGAGTTGAGAAATTTGTTGTTTTTTTTTTGGTTTAGATTCAAATTATGATCTACTACACTAAGAGAAACATCTTTTAAATTAGAAAAGAAAACATATTTATTTACTTAAATATCAGATCGCCAAGGAATCATTTACCACCTCTTTCAAGAGCAAATATTATCAAATCAGTCTTGAACTATTAAAATTTCTTCGTCAAGTTGCTTCAGATATCGTGAAAATTGAAACTTTGTTTGCGTTTTTTCTTTGAAAACACATGAAAGATGTTTCTTCCCAATGGAGACGAAAGCGTAATATGTACCCAACTAGGGAAAATGGTAAATGGATTGCGCTAATCAATTGATAGTGATTGTTTTCTCTTTTTGGAACAATATGCTAACGATAGACTAAGGAAAAAAAATGTCCAGTTTTAATACTGAGATTAACACTACTGCCATCCACGGTTTTCTTCTGAGAAAGTTTGTATTCTCGCGTTTTCACTATAATAGACCATGGGCTTGTAATTTCTCCGAACATATATAATACGTTTAGAGCTTTTTTTCTCAATCGTTATGAACTTCTTCCCAACTTAACCTTACATAGATTATACTCAAATAATGAGTGCCTTGGTCCAACCTTTATCGTTTTTAATACAACTCTTACTTCACTTTATTTTCAGTTTCCCATTATTCATATCGAACACTAACTCACATTGTTTTTGTGAACTGAATAAAGAAATTTAGCACCTTTCCCGGATCGTCTTCTCTCAATAATATTTTATAGTCAAACTATTTGTATTACTGAAACTGAAACCGGACGGTTTCTAAGATGTAAATGAAAACTATCGCAACTGAAAAGTGTAATTTAGTAAATCTTATGCTACTGACACTAATATAAAAAATAAGGGATGACTTTGATTCTTGTAATAGACTCTAATAATTTTTATTTAATTTTTGTAACCTGGCGTAGTCTGTACATGTGTTTGACAAAGAAGCTTGCGTAAATCAATAAAGGTTAAATACAGTTCAAACAAAATTCTTATACATATTTAAAGTTTGATGATTTATTTAAACATTTTTACACTCATTTATATAATAAACGTATTCATGTAGTACATATAAAAATTTAGTCACTGCTTCCCGTTAGTTATGCTCTCTATGCTTTTTTTCTGTTCAAATATCGTCCTCTTCTTCTTAGTATATACTTTATAGTAAATGTTCTTAAATATTCCATAAAAAAGTATATCATTGCAGTTGTCGTATTTCTTATTTATAAATATTGAAGTAATGTGGTAAACACCTCTCAATACATAACATGAGCGGAGAGAAAGAAATGGGAATTAATCTTTCTATTTTTTTACTTTTCTACCACCAGTATTGCGTTATGTAAGAGTTATGCTGTTATAAAGTTAGGTTTGTGCATGAAAAGTTTTTCGCGTATTTCTCAAGAGTGTTGTCGTCTAGATTCTGAACAATACTTTCTTACACATGCGGTAAATATTGAGAGAACAAAGGTGAAAAATTTACATTCGCCTTAAGAAGACTTTTTGATACCTTTCACCTCAAATACTCTAAAACATAAAACTTAGAATTAATTGAGGTCATATCACTTAAACGATTATCAGTTGTCAAATGCAATTGATATAATAAATATTTGTGGATTATATTATATTAATATTCGACAATTAAACTCAACTAAAAGCGATACGAGCTCGAAATTTAATTCATTTTCTGATGTTTTCAATGATTAACAATTGCAGAAATGACTATGGACAAATAGCAGTTATTTTGAAAATCGAATAATCTAATCTGAGCTAAAAACACAAATCCAGCTTTCACTTCAATCGCTGGAACGGATGAACAGTAAAATAGTCTAGTCTAACATATTAGGAATTTTTTTCTTTGATTTGTACATTTGATGTTAACAAGCGGAATGACAGAACTAATATATCCTTATCTTTAGATGATAAATATATTATAATCGTATCTGTAAACTAGTCAGCAAGAATTCAGTAACAATAGCTTCGTAGAGGCGCGAGCAGGAGCTGCAGGTAAAGTTTTGCAATAGTTGTGGTAGCCGCATCTTCTCGTTCGATGAAAGATTACCACCTTTATATTTTTTTTTTTTTTTTTTTTTTTTTTTTAGAATTAAACTTTGCTGCATGTGAAAGATGTCTACATTTTTATACAAAAAGTTTTCTCGACAAAAACTGAGGTTTAGAGTCATTTTTGCCAACGTCTTTGGAAGTCACTTTAAAAAAGAAGAAGCAAAAGCCTCATTTGTTACTGTCAGTTATATAACGTTCGTGGCTATCACTTTTAAGTAGGAGTCATAGCTAATTATAAGTTTTGCTTAAAGAAAGTACAAAAATAGTTTATAAAATATATTTAATTTCATTGTAAATCGATTCAGTTTTGTTTGTTAACCTATATGATGTGTGGAAATATTTTGATTTCAGGTCCTACTGCAAAAGAAGAAACATTGATTTAAACACTTATTTTGTTGTACATGCCTACTCATCGAGAATATACGAGCTGTAGGTGTTGTCCACTAGCATATACATAACACTACAGACTTAATAGTTAATATTTTTTTATGAATTCCAATAGCAGCTTAGACGCTAGAGCGCTTTTATTCGCTAAAATCAAGATGACCGCAAACTTAATCAAAGTATTTTTTAATGAAAAGTTTATAAATATAAGGAAAATAAATTAGTTGTTAAGTTTTTCACTTTAAATTCTACACCATCATTTGCAATGTAGATAGATTAAATTTATGCGAACTGAGAAGAACTCGCCTCTTTAGGTCAAGAAATTAGTCTTCAAACCGAACCAAGCCTCCGCATTTCTGTATTTAACCAAAACAACTTGCAATTTTTGAACTGAAATTTAATGTATTGAATAACTCAAAATTTATAAATAATAATTTACATCTGACCTTTTTTACGACCATTCTTCATGTAGAGATTTGCTTTGAAAAAGTTGTTGTACATAGAAAGTTCATTATATTTGATGTTTTTCGCTAAAACTTGGTAAGAAATATAGTATTTTAACTTAAGAACCGGACTTGAAAAATCGGATGCAAAGGGGTTCATTTCTAAATTCCGACCATATAAAGTTTCCTTCAAAGAATACGGCAAACAAAATGTAATTTTTAATGTTTTAGAATGGAAATTGATTTCGGGTATTGTTTTGATATACAAATTTACAATATAAAATCCGAACTGAACTCATTCCACAATAAAGACTTTAAATTTAATCAAGCTTTCCAAAACATTTCAAATTTAATTAAGTCTTGAGAGAGAGAGGGAGAGAGAGAGAGGCTTATATAGCAACATAACTGAAAGAATGTTTATTTGTGTATGAATTTCTAAATAAAAGCGAGTGTTAAATTAATTTCGGCGGAAAAAATGACTTAAAGACAAGGACAAAAGGTCAACAATCCGCTGTAAAGCTTTCAAAAATTTAAAGCATCTCCTACAAAGAGTATAATAAAAGAAACAAGTAAGAAAGTTATATTCGACTGTGCCGAATCTTTTATACCCACCACCTTTATATTGAAAAAGGATGAAAAACTAAATTGTCATTGGTGAGCCTCGCAGTGAAAGAACTGCGCCGAACTGAAGCCGATATTTTCATTTTTGCAGCCAGGAGAATGTTTGCCACAGACATTAGATAGACAGACAGATAGACGGACATGCCTAAATCGGTTCTAAATATGATGCTGATCATACTTTGATACTTTGTTAGGTCTCCGAAGTTTCATTTCGGTAGTTACAAACCAAATGACAAAATGAAATATATCCTTCACTTTCGGTGGTGGGTATAAAAACTCGAATTTTTGTCAATAAAAATATAAGAAAGTTGAACGTAATATATCAATAATAAGTTCGTCGAGCATATAGAATAGTTTAAAATTTCATTTTGTTTTTTTTTGCAATTTTTTCCAATCTATAACAAATCAGTTGATTTTCTCTCTGCTAACTAAAAATATATTTAAAAAATAAGGTTTCTAATTGAATTCCTTACTTGATTGTATTGTTTAGAAACGTCCAATATTCTATTTACTTGTTTTATATGGATTGAAATGCTAAAGAAGAAGAAAAAACTGCAACAATTAATGATTGAAAATAAAAACTTTTAACTTGTTGTTGTTTGGTACTTTTTATACCCTACACGACTTATTTGAAGTTTATGCGCTTGCATGTAACAGTATCAAGGACTTAAAATAAATAAATTTTTTTGTATCGATTGATTTAGTAGCGTTTTGTAAAGCTAGTCTATACGTTCAACTTTATGCCGAAAAACTTATGATATGAAAAAAAAAATGTTCAAATTTAAAAAAAAAAATCTCTAAGAAATAGCATATCGCCCTACTAAATTGCTACGAGAAATTTGCATCGGATAGGCTAATTTTTTAAACCGCTTCCCTTATCACTATTAGAGGTAGAAACAGCTTTTACAGCAAAGAGGTTCAATTTTTGAATATTTTATGAAAACTTAGTCCATAATGGTAAAATTTGACATAAAAATTAATGACTGAACAATCTGGATTAAATTTGTTTCATAATCGTAATTTGATATAAGGACTAACTGTAGAAAATCTGAACCATGTACCTTTTTTGGATTACATCTCGTATAAGGATTCACATCGAAAAAAAAACCTTTATATTGCTACAACTATTAATTTTGGGTATTTTATGAGGAAAACCAACGAATAATAATAAGACCTACGACGATGAAATTAAATTAAATTTACACTAAAAGGTGGACGGACTAACCAAATCGATTCATCAAGAATACACATCGTTTATAGAATTTTCTATACAAAATTTTAAACGTTTGACTAAATTAATATACCCCATGGTGGTTACAAAATAATTCAATTTTTACATCAAGCAAAAATATGTAAACAATACAAAGGAAGAATAAAAACCACAAAATAGATTTATAAAATAAAAATTTGTACATATTTGTATTTTTCTTATACATTCCTTTTGATTAGTTTTTGTTTTTTATGATCATTTAAAATAAATTGTAAGCAGCACTTTAAAAGCAATTGGAATGCAAACTTTTAGAAACTCTACGATGTTCCAAAGTTTTATTTAATAATATGAATATTTTCACGTATCCAAAAGAACCGTTACAGTTTTATCTTCTTTATGCTAATTTGTTTATTCGGGGCATTATTATTACGTCTACATAGGTCCATGACATTACCGGTAGATATATGGGAGTTTTGTTGACATTCCATCTTCTTTATCATAAAATGCTTAACTTACTGGCGCACTGACACTTAAAGTTACGTGTATAGATAACCGTATAACCGCATAGTCGAGGTTAGAGCATAACAAATTTTGTTATGATATCATTTCCCAGCTAGCTTAACTACCGCCACAAAAGTAAGGGGACATATAAGCATAAATTTATCAAAATATGTGTATACATTTGGACGTGTATCTTCCGGCATGAATACTTGTATTATAAGCACCAATATTTTGCTAATAACATTTAACTAATTTGCATATTTCGCGTATATATTGCTGCCGATAAGTATGCAAAGAAGTCTAGTTAAGTAAAGTTTAATATATTTGAAATTCTACCAGTTGAGAAAAGGAAAGGAAAATATTTGGTTGGCAACTAAGTAATTGCCGATTTCTTCAATAAAATAAAATGTTTTTTTGCTTCACTTGGAATAAAGTTTGATCTATAATGTTCCATTTTGGTCGATGACCTTTTGCCATCTCTCTGACAACTTGAAAATTCCATGCTCGTAGAAAGTTTGATCCTTTTTGGCTAAAAACTGAGTTAAGTGAGATTTTACAGCATCCTCATCGTTGAAAGTTTGATCCTTTTTGGCTAAAGACTGAGTTAAGTGAGATTTTACAGCATCATCATCGTTGAAAGTTTTACCACAAAGGAAGTCGGCCAGGGATCAAAATAAGTGGTAATCCGATGGCGCAAGATCAGAACTGTATGGTTGGGTAAACCATCAATTCCCAACCAAGATCCATCAATTTTCGCTGAGTTGCCAAAGAAGTGTGCGCATTTTTCTGGTGGATGATGACTTTGATTTCATCCCCATGAAACTCAACTGGTCGACCTGAACGCTGGTCATCTTTAAGAGAAAAGTCTCCAGAACGAAATTTTTCGAACCAATTTCGGCATTACCTTTCTTTAAGGGCTTCATCACTATATATTTGGCGGCTTGCGTTCTTTCCTTTACGTAAGTAATAAAGCAAAATATGGCGGAAATGCTCGCGCTTGCACTCCATATTAATGTTGAGGTAAAAAAAAACTTTAGGAAAATATCTACGCAATGAACTTGTAAAGGTAGATAAGGATGACAGCTGACATATATAAGAAGAAGAAGATCACAACATTTACGGATATTGTAAAAATGGGAATGAGAGACATCTATAAGTGAAATCAGCAGTTTCTTAGCTGCCGACCCATTAATATCAAAGTTTCCTTTAATATGCTTCGAATTAATTGAATCCGAGCACCTAGTCAGTCCGTCAGCCGGGTCTGTTCGGGATGCTGTACATCTAAAGTAAGTCGGTGTCTAAAAACTGTTTATTATAATTATTTCGGAAGAATGCTTAACATTTATTATTACAAAAAAAATGTGTAGATCATAATTTACTTTAGTTTATAAATTATTAATGAAATACTTTATATATTCCATCACCAATTGAAAGATCGTAGAACGATGCATAACCAGTCAAAAATAGAAGCATGTAAATGAAGAATTTCGAATCATAGGCAAGCGTTGTACAACAAGGGAGACTCCATAAAATCGTTATAACCTTAGAGTTCGTTAGTTCGTTAGTCCAGCTTTTTCTTTATATGTGGCTAAGTTCAAAGAAATGACCTATTTGGTTCGAATCTAGTACAATCCATTTTTAACGCTCAATTATTACTAGAAACAAAAAATATTCAAGAATAAACCTTTTTTCCATAGAAGAGATTATTTTTTTAAGAACATTTATATGGAAAATATTTGAAACAAAGGTCCTATCCGATCCATCCAAATTTTTAACATTTATTTTATATACCGCTATACTATAGTTCCTACCGATTTTTGTCGAATATTAGAAATTGTAATTTTTTTCTATATAAAGACTCTTCTCAAATGGAGCGATAGTATGGAGAGCGTTCGTGGAAACCGTCCGATAAATCCATTTTCCTTGATCCAAACACATCAATATACAAAATTTGATCAAAATATCTCTGAAATTTCGCCCTGTAAATCAAAGAGACAAGCTTAAATAGATCCAGAAAATGGTTCTGAATCGATTGGCCTAATAAAAGTTGAGTCTATCCTAAGCCCTTCTGGTTGTTACGTACATCGACACAAACTTAATATACCCTGTATCTCCAAGTAAACATGGGCGTGCTTACAATTATTTGTTTAGAAAATTTAAGAACAAACTACCGACGGAGTGCGGTGGGAATACACAGGCTTTATATAAACTCTTTTCAAATTTATTTTCAAAAGAAAGCATTCCGGTCTTGTACAATATAGTCAGTGAAAACAAATTATTATTTGTTACTTTTTTAAACGACTCATGGAAAAATTTTAATCGTAGAATCGCCTTAATCGTGCGCTTAACTAAGACCATTTTGGCTTCGACATATGTTTGTATAAGGCGGTATACGCTATAATATGTAAAGTTAAGTAGGGAAGTCTTAAGATTTTTCTCAGGGCATTCCAGTTACTTAACTATTCATAAAACGTATTAGTGAACCGCTTTTGAATTTTCTTTCAAGGTTGCAGCCTTTCATATCTCTTGTTTCGTTTTTGAGAACCCCAACAGGCAAATTTACGAATTAATGGAATGTCTTAACTAATTATGTTGCCGAAGCTGACATCGTCTCATATTTTAAATACGTACAAATACTTGGTAAAGATCGTAAAGTCTGTGGGGTTAAAAAGGTTATCAATAAAATTAATAAATTTTTATATGCTTCGCCAGTGGCTATAGAAATTCATTAATTGTGTAAACAGTTAAACTATAATGATTGTAGTCTTATTACATACATTGCAATTAAAACATATATATAAAACATTGAAACTTCAAATATATAATAAAAATAAATTTAATACGAATTATGAGCCGTGTAGTTTGTATTGGAACAGATGCGTTCATCTATTCGTCGTTATACTTAAAATATTTTTTAATATTACGTGAGTTTAAAACTAATGCTCAAATTTGATGTCAAAAGCACAATATAAAATACAATACGAAAATTATGATACGAGATTTTTCAAAAACTAACTTACGTCAGTTTTAACAGAATTTCTGCATATGAAAGCTTTGATGTTCTGGTTAATTAATTATTATGCGATACATCATTTGTGGTACAGGGTATATTAAGTTTGTTTGGATGTGTATATAACACCCAGAGGAGTTTAAGACAGAACTACCAATTTACAATCATTTTCCGAATCGATTTACGATGTCTGTCTGTTCGTCTGATATCTGCTCATTTATTCTGGCAATCGCCATTTCCGATCTATTTTGACAAAATTTGGTACACTGCCGTTTATTGGAAATAGATTAGATCGGACCATATTTACAACCGCCAACCAATTGAAAAATTCTTTATATACAAAATTCTGAAATTTCTATATATATATAATACTGCTCATAATACTACTTCCATAAAAACCGTTCTTATGAAAAGTAATCTTTGATATGATAATAAAATCTAATCTCTAATATTTTATCTGGTAAATATATCCGTTATAGTAACTGGCCATAAAAATTAATTATACCAAATTTGGACCATGTAGATCCATTTTTTGGGCGACATCCCATGTAAGAATTCTCATGAAAAATTTGGACCACCTGAGCACATTTTTTGAACCCGAACATAAAGATTCAGTTTTTAAATGGCAACCAAGTCTAACTTACGCTACACTTATGAAACAGAAACGTTTGCAGAATAAGAGAAGATCTTCAACAGAGAAAATAAATTTACTAAATTTGGAGCACGTCTTTCGGCTCACTTCCAATTTAAGGGCTCACATAACATGAGACATGGATACAAAATATATTGTGTAGTACCTTTTAAGGAAAGTAATTGAAAAATTATTTTAAGCAAAGTGACATAGAGTATGTAATGGTCGGCTTTGCTCGATTATAATGTTTTGACTTGTTTGTTTTGTTTACATTTTTTTGTTTATTTTTATATATATTGTCTTTATTTATTATTTATTTCATTGATTTCCTTATTTACTTACAATGGAGTATAATAGCAACATGAGCTGTAATCTTTGAAAACAAAAAATTAATATAAATTTATATTTGACTGAATAAATAGAGAATATTTGTCAAAGGAAATCATTTTTTTTTTTTTTTTTTTTTTTGATTGATTTTTCTCTTTTAAATATAATAACGTTTAAAAGCTTTTACCATACAAAGTAATTACTTTTAGTTCATTGTTTGTTATCATTAATTTAAAATAACAAATAAATCAAATTTAAAATTTAAACAAAATAAATTGTAATTATAAGTAAAACAATCAATCTTACAATTACTTACACATACTTATGCTTTTCAATGGGATGGAATAGATTATAAAAGAAAGTAAAAAATATAACAATTGTCTTCAAATATTTTCTTTAAAATTTTTATTTATGAAATTGAAGCCTGAACAAAAAAAATATAATTCACTACATGTACTAGATTTGGGTGTGTCTGAGATAAGCTTACTTTATATTATATCAATCTATTCAGAATTATATTCTGAAGTTTAATTTACGACGACTGAGAACAACATCTGTTGAAAAGAGTTTGATTGGATAAGATGATGTTTGGGAACTAATCCCCGAATAATATCTTATATTAAAAGAGTCGTTATATGTCGTTATATATTTTGATTATTAAGCGAATCTGGAAAATTTGAAGGCATTTGAAAAAAAAAAATTTGATGGTTTATAATCAAAAATGGTCCAGAGTAGTGGTTTGAGGTATATATTTAGAGCACTAGGTTTGGATCGCGTCGTTTCAAGTTCCAAACCTCATTCCATATAAGAATGGAAATCCTAAAGTAAAGTAAGTACGGCAAAGGGGTGTAAAATTTGTTGTTTCACATATGAGGCGAAAATAAGTGAAGAAGTGAACAAATTTGGGCGAAGTTGTGTCCGAAAGTCTTAACTTGTTTTTAATTTAACTTTTTTTTTTTTTGGTAAATCATAAACATATTCTCTCCATCTTCACATACAAACTTTATTCTTAAATTGACTTCAGACAAAAGATCTTTTCATTTCTTTAATATTTTCAAGGCAAATTTTCCTTTTCACCTGTGGATGACTGTCTAATATTTTCAAATTTCCTTATAAGTTAAATTTCTACAAAAAATGTCTTCCTCCTTAAAATATATCTCTATATTTTTTGATTGAATAAATCACAGTAACACCATAAAAAACAACATATTGGCCATTCTTTCTTTTGGTAATGGAACAGAAGGTAATACAATAATATTTTTTCAAAGGCTTAAGTATTAGAAAAAAAATTTTTAAAAATGATTTTGAAAAGTATTAACAAATTTCAGCGCCGGAGCTAATTACGCGAGAAATCTTTAATTTTGATGATTCTGAGGTCCTTAGAGTATCTGGTGCAGAATTGAATTTACAAAAAACATTACTCAGTTTATATGCTTACGACCAGCGCTGTACGTGGCAGTACTTACTTCAATTTTTGCTTAAAAAAAGAAATTATTTCTTGATAAAATTAATTTGTATTAATTCATAGTAAATATGCTAACTACTGCTCCTTTTTCTTTTTGTTTCAAAGATATTATAAGAAATTAAAATGAAAAGAAGCAAAATTGTAGTTCTTTTACGGGCCATTCTTAAATTATTTCATAGCCCTCTTTAGAAATCATGTTTCAAGAAAAACGCGTTTCAAAAGAAATCTGCAACACAATTCGAAATGCCAACACCAAAAAACGTTTCTTCTAATTCTTATTCTTTTTTCTCGAAAATTTTTTACTAGAAATTGACGTTTTGACGTATTTTTTCATGGACAGATTAATGAGTCTTGCTCTTTATGTATTGCAAAATGAAAGAGACAACGTCGAGAAAATGTATAAATTCTCAGTTTCATTATTAACATCAATATATACATCAGACACTTTTAGGTTTTTAACGGAATTATTGACGCCTTCCGAATCGGTCTCATATCCATTTAACTGTCGTTTCGATGGAGGTACGCTAACGTGCTTTTAAATAAGCATAAGACGTTGGTTAGCGGATTACTCTGCAACTCTCAAACAATTCTCTAATATTGGTAGGATTTTCGAATATTTTGGTTTTGGTGAAACACCATCTGAGCCATATCTGTTATTTAATATAACCTACTTCATAAATCTCCTGAAGGATATTATAAAAATCAATCGCTCATGAGATGTTTATCTAGATGCATTTTAAAGGTTTTATTATAATACTTAGTCCATCATCAATAAATAATTTTCAAAAATGTTGTAATCAAAACATATGTGATTGTGTCAGCAAGAATGAAGTTAAGAATTTTGTCATAGCAGATGTCATTTCTGTTCGACTCTGACACATCAAACGGACACAGTATAAAATAGTTAGTTAAGTAAATCATCAACTAGACGTTAGTAAACTTGTCATACACGTACGACAAGATTTTGCAAAAATTTTGTCACACAACTATATAAACATAACCATAAGACTAAAGGCAATAAATCCGAAAACAACACACACTATATGGTCAACACACAATTATTTTCAATAGTAATGTGTAAGTCCGTATATAAAAAACTCCATCGTTTATGGCATTAAGTGATTCAAAGAAAAAGACAACAAATCTAAAAGAAATGGAAAGAGAAGAAAAGTTTCTTGGATGAAAATTAAATACTTTTTTTTTTTGTTGAAAAGCAAATAAAGGAAAAGATATATATTTTATTTCAGAAAATTAAAATTGTAAATTTTTGAAGAGAAATGTCATCACAAAAATGGTTTCATCCTAGAATATCCGCCGTAGAAGCAGAAAAGCTATTATTGGAAAAAGGATTTAATGGTTCATTTTTAGTACATTTGTCTGCTTCGGATCCAGATGCCTTTACCTTATTAATTCGAAGAGATCAAGAAGTGATTAAGTTTATAATACAAAATAATAATTATTTTTTCCATTTATGTGACACAGAAAAATTTGCCACTTTAACTGAACTGATACAATTCTATATGAAAAATGGTGGATTGAAAACCAATAATGGTGACCTGCTTGAATTGGGACAACCTTTAATGCATATTGAACCCATTAACGAAAAATGGTATCATGCCAATATTCCTGTCAAAGAATGTGAAAAATTACTCTTGAATCGCGGAAAGACTGGATCATTTTTAGTACGTCAATCTCAATCGAAATCTGGCGATTATACATTATCCGTACGCATTAATGATGACGTCAGACATTTTACGATACATTGGCAAAATAATAACTACGGTTTAGGCAAGGGTGAGCCATTTGTCGATACATTATCGGCATTAATCGAACATTATAAGCGCCATCCTTTGGTGGAAATCTGCGGCACGGCAATCCATTTGACTCAGCCGTTGAATGTTGCAAGCATTGCAATCTCTAACATTGATGGTCGCGTCAAGCAACTTCATAATAAGGACGGCTTTTCTGAAGAATTTGCAGCTTTGAATCGAGCAAGCCGGGATCAATTTCCTCACAAGGAAGGCAATAAATTAGAGAATCGCAATAAAAATCGCTATTCTGATATATTACCCTATGATTATACCCGCGTTAAGCTGATTGACGTTGACCACGGTGTAGACGGGGCTGATTATATTAATGCTAACTATATATGCTTCCCCATAGATGGAGAACGAGTCATTGATGTGAATGCTTTGCAAGGGAATTTTTGTACTTCGAAGCCTAATTCAAGCAACACCAACACTTTGGTGCAAGTGAAGAAAAATTCTTCCAATAGTCAGCTAATCAGAAGAGGCTTTAAAAACACCAAACATAGTACGAAAATTGCTAGCATGCCTATCAATAATTCTGTATCGAGCAGCAACAAATCGGATAATTTGTGTAAACCTAAACAAAGTGAATTCTTTTTGAAGGGCAGTAGTATTAACAGCTCATGTACATTATGTTCACCGAACAATAACTCCCCATCGGACGTCGTTAACGGTAACAAAAGTATCGTTGTCACATCGGATGGCGGCAAGTTAAGCAATAATCTAACGAAACCTGAAGAATTAAAAACTTACATTGCTACTCAAGGTTGCCTGACTAATACCATCGTTGATTTTTGGAATATGATTTGGCAAGAGAACACGCGTGTTATAATAATGATAACTGAAGAATTTGAACGTGGTAAGAGTAAATGTGCCAGATATTGGACCAACAAAGGCGAAACAAAACAATTTGGACCAGCCAAGATAAAGTGTATTTCAAAGGTTACCTCTCTTGAAAAGTATATCTTAAGAGAATTTCTATTCTCCTGGCGCGATCAAAGTGAACGACATATTTATCATTATCACTTTCAAGCTTGGCCTGATCACAAGGTGCCTTCTAGTTCTGATTCTGTATTGGATTTCTTGAAAGATGTTAATACTAAACAAAAACAATTGATTCAAACGGGCAGAAAACCAGGACCGATTTGTGTTCATTGTTCAGCTGGAATTGGTCGCACTGGTACTTTTATCGTAATTGACATAATTTTAGATCAAATCGATAAGAATGGTATACACACCGAAATAGATATCCAAAGGACTATAGGAATGGTTCGTTCGCAACGTTTGGGCTTAGTACAAACAGTAGCACAATATAAATTTATTTATTACGCTGTGCAGCGTTATATACAAAGAACAAGTAAGAGATGCTAAGATGTCGAGAAATATATCAAAATTCATGTGTATTTCCTTAGTCGCAGTTAATTTCATCTTTATTTTTACTGATATTATAAAGTAATTATAATAATATCAATTCTATATTTATCTATTTTATCAATGAAAAAATTATTATATGTATACAAGAGTAACGCCTTTAGATGAAGTTCAAAAGTATTTTTGTTTTTATTTTCCAAGTAAGCAAGTATTATGTGTGTAGGAATGCTTATCAATCAAAATGCAAGCAAGATTACTGAAGGCTCCAGGGATAGCACTTCTGTAAGAACCTAAAAAAGGTTATTTGCAATAATTTGTTTAGGATGGAGTTTAAAGGTAGTTTAGCAATAAATTCATAGAAGTTATTAAGTATATATTTAAGTATAAGAAATATTTTACTTTTGAAAAAAAATTGTAAAAAATAGTGACATCCAAACCATAATCTAGCTTACCGGCATCAAAAAAATAAAGCAGCTTACCTAGCAGATATCAAAAGATTCTGCCTGGAAGTAATAGATCCGTCCTCTTATTACTGTACAGCCTTTCCATCGCTAAATAAAAAAATTAAAAACTCATTTATGTATGTATTTCATACACCAAGAACATATGTATATATTTCATGTCTGAGAAATTCGTTGGTTTCATAAACAACTTACAATTCATAAGATACTTACGCGAAACTTTTACCAAATGTCTACTAAGGTCGCCTTCGTCTTATCAACAGCCCATACATACACCAAAAAACTGTTTAAAGATGGTTCGTGTCGAAAATTAGAAATTTTTTTACACGTATATAGGGTTACCATACTGAAACTATTTTTCTCCTCTTCTCTAAAAACAATATAAAGCACTTATTCTCGATCACTGCAGAACTCCGAGTCAACATAGGTATGTCAGTTTGTCCCCTTCCTTTAAGCATTTTAAAGAAATCTCGCACCCCTCAAAGAACGGACATTAAACCGTGCAGAAAAACGAGCGATATCAAACAAGTGCAAACATTCAACGTGTTTGTCTTCTCATCAATAGTTTGCTGTCTGTATAACTATCGAAAATATCAGACAACAAATAGTTATATGAAATGAAAAAAAATCTCGTAAGCTAGCAGGTAAATTGGTTAGAGTTTGTAAGGCAAGAGCAAACTACTTTTAATCTCTTTCTTTTTAAGTACTACAATTAACACTTCGTGCGTTCTCTTCTTCTACAAAGACTTCATCATATTTGTACCTATCACCGAAGGAATGTGGTATATTTATTTCGCCAATTTGTTTGCAACACCCACAAGGATGTTTTTCAGACCCTCTACATAGTATGCATATTCTTGATGAGCATTAACTTTAGAATCCATTTAAGTACGTCCGTCTGCCCGTCTTTCTATCTGTTAATGTAATTCAGGTGTAATAATGTGTAAACATTCTTTTGACTACAGAAATAAAGCTATCGGCTTTAAATGGAGTAGGAACAATGGAAGTTTTTACATTAAAAACAGACCATATCGATCAAAGGACCTGTCTTCAAAGTGCAACGTAAACGGATAACACTTCTTTTTGCAAAAGGAAAAATATATTATTTATTTTGCTGACTGCTGTTAAACTACAGCAGATACAATTGCACAGATTCCCTTCTGTGTGTTTGTATGGACAAACCTGTAGTACCTATGGGAAAATTGGAAAGAAAACAGCCTCGTCAGCCAATGTTATAAAAAAAGTATCGAAATTTCATTTTTTATTAAAATATGTGTAACAACCAAAAGTAATCTCTAGGAACTCCACAGCACATATATTCATAAGCGGTATTAAAGACCAAATCCATCCAGTCATGTTCGTCCGTCAGTCCATCTGTCTTCTTACTTCTTTAGGTAAACCTTCTTACGATTAAGAGAGAGAGTTAGCTGGCGCACAGTTTAGTATGGCAAATAAACCAAGTTGGCCAAAGGAAAAAGTTGAAATAAATGTGTGGAACACACAGAAGGCGGGTTTGGAAAGTCCATAATGCCTTTGCATTCATAAGCAGTATCAAATACGGAATCCATCGAGGTTTACCGGCCATCCGTCTGTCCATCTATCTACTTACATATCCGTGCAAACAAAATAAATCACGCCCACCCAGTATTGCAGAATATCGAAATTTAGTTCTTCTTCAAGTATTTTATTTTATTATTCTATGATAACGATAGTGACTATAAGGTATAAGAAATTCGGTCGCAGCCCACTATAATTTTTTTTTCTTGTTTTTTTTTCTTTTTTGGAATCTGTCATGTGTTTTGGTTTTCCCATTATACTTGTAATCACATAAAAGGACATGAAACAGTTTTATGATTTCTTGGAAATTGCAAAATTTTATGTGTACCGTGTGACTGTAACGCCTGCTGCTCCCTATTCAATAATAATGAGGAAGAGAGAAAGAGAGAAAGAGAGACAAGCACCTGCAGATAAAATATTTAAATTGCATATAAAACGAATCTTTTGATATTCACTATACGTATTTGATAAATATTTCCTTTCTAGCACGCAGATATGAAAGCTGGTTTGTTTAAAAAATTCATATGTGTTTAGTGTACCCAAAAAAAATGTGATCACGTACTTAATATTTGGTAATAGAAGCTTAACAATTGTCGACTTTTGCTTGGTTTTTCGTCGATGGTCCATTTTATGATACCGACGATGATGACGATCACATATCAAAATTGTATCCTTGTTTGACTTCATCTTTCTTTTATATTAAATCATCATTAAATTGGGTCATTGAAACTAATGTAAAACTCCTTTTGTCTAATTCTTTGGTGCAAGTTGAAACGCTGGAAAGTAAGCTACTTTTTTTACTACTGGTTCCGAATAGGAGCGCGGTTATATGAAGAATTAGGACCCCTGGAATCCGGCGAGCCGACCCAGGCAATAGACTAGAGGCAAAATGGGATCAATATTTCTAATGTGAGGAAATATTGATACGAAATCCCGTCCTCACAACATATTAATGTAGGATTTATAGTTTTTGTAAAAGCTATTGCTCTATTTACTATATGACATTTTTACAAATGAAAGCCATATTGGAGAAGAAACGAGTCGAGATATATATATATATATATATGTATGTATGTATGTATGTATGTATATATATGTATATATATATGTATTTATATATTTTTTTTTTGATGAACGGATTACAAAATTATATTTAGGTGTACGTACTGTAATAATTTATGTTTTTATTTATTAAATTATTTGAGAGCTGCTGTGATATCTGAATTGCTACTGTAACAACTGGCAATAAACGTTTTTTTTTTGGTTATTACACTTCTGAATTGAATTATGGTTTAACTAGACATTAAATCAGATTGTTTTGTATTTTCTTTCTAATCACTTAGGCTTTTCGGTGCAATTGTCTGCCTTTTATGTCTGCTTTAGATTTAAAAAGCTTTAAACGCTTTAAAGCTTAGGATTAAACGCAAAATGTTCATATTTCTCATGGAAAGGACCTAACGTGTTTAGATGAATAAGCCAACACGAAATTAGTAAAAGTTATTATAAAATATAATGACCTTAACGTAGTGCTTTAGCGATATTTAATAACTTTCCGCTCCTCTCTTTGACTTTAAAAATCAGAAAATAATCTGTATTTCTCCCATCCCTTGAACAAAAAAAACCCTAATGCTTTCATAATTAAGTATTTTTAAGTATTTTTTTTATTAATAATATTCACTAAAAAAATAATCTTAGACTAGAACTAAATGTACAAAAGTATTTCATTCATTTATTTATTCCATGTAAAGCTTGTCCATGCTTGGTGAAGTAGTTACATTTTGAAATTTAAATCATTTAAAAATGATTATTGCTGCAAGCATTGTCAGTAGCAACAATGATATTGACAGATTCAATTAGCTTCATCTAATTGATTTTTGAAATTTTGATTTTGCTCTTATAAGCAAAGCATATAAAGTTATGGTTTATTTTGATTACGAAAATGGAAATTCACTAATCACACGTGAACTATACGTAGTGAAGGTAATAATAATAGTAGTAGTAATAGCTTTATGCTTTCCAATCAGGAGAATCTCAAAATTAACCACAATTACGTTGAATAATTTTAAAAGAAAATTTTTTAAAGCAATTTTTGTGCAAAATCTCGCACGTTAACTATGTTCATCGAAGGTCGAATTTTTTAGATCTCTCTCTTTGACTCGGTTTCATTTAATTTTGCTGCTGAGCAAGACAAGCGAATTCATTTTTGCAATGAACATTTAGGAGGCAGAGAGAAAAATTTCTTTATTTCTATTAGAGGAAAATATTTAGCATTTTATTCCATATCGGGGGTTTTATTTTCCAATTCATCCTACAAACGCATAATAAAAGATTAATTTGAAGATTGAAATTTATCCAAATTTCTTTCATTTTTACGAAAATTTAATTTGAAACTTTGCTCCGACTTTACCCATCGCACGTTGAATTCATTTTCATAAACAAGAAAAATAATCGATAAATATTTCTTAGCGATGAACGTAGAGCATATGATTTACTCTTGTGCATACAAATTATTCAAATTATGCTTTTAAATGAATATCTACTATATCTATTTATCCTTAGACGAATATTGGATTGGATTGGACTTAACAACTAAAGTAAATAGTTTCGCGCAGATTATAGGATTATCAGTATACCGATTTTTGAATCAGAAAGTTTTTGGAGTCATGTGTATATGGCTATTAAATTTAAAAATTTTTCAAGACTAGCTACTTTATCCATGATTTCTTTCCGCATTGATTTATAATTCGTAACTAGGAAGGCAGAATCTCTCCGATTCTTATTTGAATCAGATATGTAAATAACGCTTATGGTTACAAACTAGATGATTATGTAGAAAGGCGACGGTAATGGCGACTTCTTGTAGATTTAAAAAAAAGACGAAAAAAATTGCCGCAGTCTCAGGAGAAGACAAGCATCGAGCCTTCGAGCACATGCAAGAATCAAAAGTGGAGAGTCATGTACTTGCAATAGATGTTTATTCGGGCAAATAGATAGAGGTTCTTCTGCGATGCTTCGTGCGAAAAGGGAAATGTGGACAGTCTGTGGTGTTTCAATAGCAGATTGATTGCTGGATGAACGAGGAGCAGATTGATAGGGTTATTTCTTATTATTTTCCCTGAATAGCTCAGTCAGATCAAAAACGTACATTACCTGAGTCATTCAAATGCAACAAATGCATGAAGTCGCATAGTGTTAATTTCTTTCATGTCATCTTATTTTCTCAAAAGCTTCGAAAGTCAAGATAATCGTTAGGAACTCAAATAAGATTTTTGAATGTTACAAGTGGAATGACGGAGTTACTACATGTCTGCATTTTGAAAGAGTGTTTAACACCACTTTTAAGAAGTTTTGTAACATACGTTTTGTTCTAATCTGCTTGAGACATGACACTGAGTGAAAGCACATAGAGAAAAAGTAATTTTAAGATCATATTGCCTGTTGTGCAATTAACATCGTTGCAAATCTGTATAGGTTTGTACGATGTCTAGTGAAGTCTGAAGATTTCATAAATTTATGTGTTAATTGACTTTTCTTATTTTGACGCTTTTATATAAAGACAATGTTCTACTACGAATTTGAGTTTGATATTATGTTTCATAATTTATCTCTAACCGTATAAGACGAATATATTCTTGAATATTTTATTTTAGTGTTAAATTTTTGCATAATATTCAAGAATTCTTTGCCTTAAAAGGGCTTTAGAACCACCATTAGTTTCTGTGTAATTTCATAACAAAGCGATAATTGTTATGCTGCGTTATCCATTTTGTAGTTTCAAAAGTAAACCCAAATAAAGAACACTTCTGATTACGATTTGAAACAAATTTTGTTCTCTCTCTTCACTATTATGCTTGGACCTTGTCATTAGTTGTGGAATACAAAATCATGCAAATATTCTCCATGGGACATATAGCAGGACTGAATTATTTTGAGATGATTTTCGAGGATTTTGTCTACACATAGAAACAGCTTGCCCATAACTTGACGAATGTTCGTTTTTAAAGCATTAATAGTTTCAATATTGTTCGCATAAATTCAGTTCAAACTTGCATAATCGCACAAAAAAAGTCCAGCGGTAAGAAATCGCACGATATTGGTGGCCAATTCAAATCACCAAAACGTGAAGATACACATCCAGGAAATTTTTCTCGGAATAATGCCATAAATAGCTCGTGGCACTGTACTGTTTGAAACACATCTTCACGACATTCATACCTTCAATTTCACTCACAAAAAAATTCTAAATCATGTCGCAGTAGCGATGAGAATTGGCGGTTTATGACACACTCTCCTCATTTTCAAAAAAGTGCGGATTTATTATATCTGCAGAGTGAGCGCCACGCCCTACAGTGATTTTTAGAAATACAGTGGATTTTCGACAGTTACTTATGGATGCGATTTGATGCGAAAATTGGTCATCCAAACGATGTTCTTCGAACGCCCATTCAAGATATCTTCTACACATTCGATGGTTGGTCGGCTTCAATTCTTATCTTAGTTGAATTTTGCTCGTAGTGCACGAAACGTATCTATTAAAGAATTTTTGAAGTATGTTTCTACTACTTTAACACGCTTAGCGGTTATAAATTAATTCATATTGTCAAATGGCAAACTTTAAGCAAAACATATAGTGCTCCGGATGACAATTTCGTTTTACATAACTTGCTAAAATAAGGTTACCAAATTCGGATCACAAAATGGATAAACTAGAATATCTACTACATATGTATAAAATATGAGATTATAATTTTTATATTAATCTTTTAAAATGAAAATTGTTAAACAATAAATAATAAATAGTTAATTATTTTTTTAAGAAATATGAAAATCCTAAGAAATAATTCATTGGTAAATGCTCGCAAAAGATGAGAAAATTCTTTGGAGCAACGTAAAATTTTTGTTAAATATTTATTAAAAATCGAAGCATTCGATTAGGGCAAAAATTTTTGCATAAAATAAGAATAGACATAGAAAACTTTAAGAATAACAAGATTTCAATAAATAATTTTCGCAAATAAATTAAAATTTTAACGATTTTATGAAATTTTTTCCAAAACTCAAAAATAATATTGACACAAAAATGACATTAAACACTAACACATTTATAGAATATTTTATTATCATAAAATTTCAAATGCAAAAACACCTAAGTAATGAACTGCAAGAAAAAATTTTTTTAAATCTTTGTTTGTTTATTTATAATAAATAAAAATATGTCAAAAGTTGCCAACAAATTTACACTAATGTCTTCTACGCTTTTCCATTTTTATTTACAATGACTACTATAGGATTCTCAAAATGCTAACGTAAGGGCACAAATTCTGCCACGACACATGTGTCTGTACAAAATATTTCTATATATATCTGTAGATAGTCTCAGTGTGCATACATTGTGAAGAATAATTTTCTAAAGAAAAGAAGAAAAAAAACGAGAAAAAATATTCTTTATTCGTTTTTCATATTAGAAAAAAATTATTAAAAATGTCCGATACTGCTGCTGATGGAAAAAAGGTAAAAAGAACTTCTGTTGCTATTAGAAAAATAAAGAAGTCATCGGCCGTACTCTCTCATCCATCGACTCAACTAATGGTTGACGGTGCCATTAAAAATTTAAAAGAACGTGGCGGCTCATCTTTATTGGCTATTAAAAAATATATTAACGGAACGTATAAATGCGATTCACAGAAATTGGATCGATTCATTAAGAAATATTTGAAAACTTCAGTTGCTAATGGAAAATTGATTCAAACAAAAGGTAAAGGGGCATCTGGCTCATTTAAATTATCAGCAGCAGCAAATAAAAATGCAAAAGCAAAACCTACTGATAGTGCAGTCGAAAAGGAAACTACAAAGAAGGCAATTTCAGGTGTGAATGAAAAGAAAAAAATATTAATTACTGCTAGGAAAACGGTTGCTCGTACAGTACGTAATAAAAAAATTAATGCTCGCACTAATAGGAAAGTTGCTGCTGTTAGTAAGAAGAAGGCTTCCGAAAAGAAGAAAACTGAGAAAATGAATGTCAAAAATATTAAAAAGATCTAGGCTGTGAAAGCAAATCCTATCAAAACTGCCGTTAAATCAACCGCAACCAAACGGAAGGTATAAAAAAACTAGCATAAAAAAAATACCACTGCTGTCGACGAAAAATAAATATTAACTTGATATTTGAAGAAGAATATTATTCTTTTTCAAAAAAAAAAAGCCCTTCTTAGGGCTACAAAATAATTTTAAAGAGATTTAATTGAATTTATTTTATTTTTCAATTTACAATTTCTATCAAAAAAAAAAGATAACGCATATTTATTATATGTCATAATAAAGCAAACAAACTTAGACGTAATAAAGCGCATGAATACAATTTTATTTATTTTTTTATCTTGCCTTTGTCTGTCTTCTCTTTCGACAATTATTTTCACCAAAAACGTACTCTCATCTCTTTTAAATAAAGTTGATTAGGTGGCCCTTACAAGAGCCTTTTTTTTCTTTCATTTCTTTGTATAAATTTCTTCTCCTCCTCTCTATCTCTCTCTCTTACTCTCTTACTTAGAGCTTGTGTATTTGGTAACTGCTTTTGTTCCCTCACTAACAGCATGTTTGGCCAATTCACCCGGCAATAAAAGACGAACAGCAGTTTGAATTTCACGACTTGTAATAGTTGAACGTTTATTATAATGAGCCAGACGAGATGCTTCGGCAGCAATACGTTCAAAAATGTCGTTAACAAAACTATTCATAATACTCATTGCCTTTGATGAAATGCCCGTATCAGGGTGTACTTGTTTTAACACTTTATAAATGTAAATGGCGTAGCTCTCCTTCCTTTTACGTTTTTTCTGCTTCCCATTCTTCGCAATATTCTTTTGAGATTTTCCTGCCTTTTTAGCTGCTTTACCACTAGTTTTTGGAGGCATTTTTCACTTCACTTTAAACTTGATTTCACAAACACTAGATGCACCGTCCACGAACAGTCAGTAAAATTTACACTTAAATGTGTCGTTTAAGTGCTTTTTTATTAACGATACGTTCAACAATAGAAAACACATCGGCTCTGTTCGTTAAAAAGTTACACGAATCATCTCTGTTTGCAAATGTTTGCAACAGAGAAAAAGTATAAATACAGCCTACATTGCGCTGAATTTGTATCAATTGTGTGCGTGCGCTCTTAGTGAAGTGAAGTGTTATGACATTAAAACAAAACGAAAAAAGTAATGACAAAGTGAAAAAGAAAAAATGAATAAATGTTTGTAGTTGTGGCAAAGGAAAGTCGCGGTGAAATCGTGCTGGTTGAGAGTTTCCCCATCGACTGTGTTCATTGTCTATTGAAAAAGGCAATTATGCTTCGGTTTATTTGGCAACAGTTATGGAATATTTAGTAAGTGATGTTTTGGAATTAACTGGAAATGCGGCTCGAGATAATAAAAGTACTCGAAATATTCCACGTCATTTGCAATTGACCGTCCGTAATGATGAAGAATGAAACAAACTTTTATCCAGTGTAAGAATTGCTCAAGGTGGTGTCTTACCAAATACCCAAACTGTGGTGTTACCTAGGAAAGCCTTAATACCTAACAGCAATAAATACGATTATCATACAAAAAAAAAATCCGTTCTTTTCAGGACGAGCAGCCATTTCTGGGAATGAGATGAAATTTTTATTATTGAAATGAATGTTTTTATATTTATTCCACATTCTTCTTGCATGAATTTTATTATATTTCTTCTTATTATTTACTATTAAAAGAGGTCTGATTTTGACAAATATTTGTCTCAAATTTTAGATGATTATCCGTTTCGGATGGAATGTTCTCCGTATCGTAGGCTGATCGTGTCTGTTTTCAAACTTGATTTATTGCTATCAAGAAAGAATATAAGGTGCAAAAATAAGGAATGAACGATTCTATTTTGTGAGGAAAAGTATTTATTTTATTTATTATTTGAAAGTATTTTACTTCCTTCCTAGCTACATGTTATTCCCGTCGTTCTAACAGTATGTGAATTCTTTGCCGAAAGTGCAATTGGTTTTTTCTGGCTGCCTACGTAAGCATCTAATGTTTTTGTTATCTTTGTAAGAAAGGAAGCGTTGTATGAACGCTTGTTGTATGAAAGCTTCATAAGCGGTATGAATAGCTGATCACTTTAAACTACTCCCTTTTCGGGAACATGACCATTGGTTATCATTTATCACTAATACAACCTTTAAAATATACTGTTGAAGGGCTTTCTGCCCCATATTTCTGATGGTTACAACCGAAGTGACAAACCTACCATATTCTCAAACTGTGGTGAGAGTTATAAACATTTATTTGTTTATTTATTATCCATTTTTAACGTAAGAAAATTTGTAAAATATGATTTAAAGTGCGCTGCATAACTAGATCATATCCGCCTGTTGATATAATCAGAGCATATAAATGTAGAAATAATTAGCAAAATGAACAATTTGTAAGTGAGTAAGTTGTGTAAGCTCTATGAGCAAAATTGGTGAAATTAAGCGGAATCGAGTCATCTAATCCAGCCTAGTCTAGTGCCAAGGTCTCCATATGATTGGAGAGAGAGGCGTGAGTTTTCGGGATCATGTTGAAATGTAAATTGTTAAATAATTGAAAATTAAGAGACTGAATGACAAATGTTTTCAACTTTCTATTGTTAGAGGCGACCATTGGTAAGGCTAGTCCTCCTACAACGTTTCCATTAAAATTTGTTCTCAAAAATTTTTTTAGTGCGTTAACATTGGTCTTCAATCTTCGGTTTTAATAATACTTCGCTGATCTTGAAAAAAGATAAACGGAGCTTTTCTTATCGGTAAAACATATTTGTCTGCTTAAATTTTCTCTTAAATTCTCTTACATTTTTCTCTTGAATTCCCTTAAATTTTCCTCTTTACTTCCCTTAAATGTTTCTCTTAAATTTCCTTAAATTTCCGTCTTAAAATTTTAACTTAAATTTTCTTAAAGTTTTCTCTTAAATTTGATCTCTATTCTATCCGACGAGTACAAAAAAGAGATTTAAAAAAATTGCAGGTATTTTATGGATTTGCAAGCGCTTTTTAATTCAAATATTATATGAATGATTGGGTATAAGCAATGTAAAGTTAATTATCTATAATTAATGTTTCGTCGAAAAACTGATTTACTACATAAATCGTAACGGAATCTTAGCCGAGATTATAACCTTGCCCTATTGGTATGAAACACATGCATTTTATTATTTGTGCTTAAAAAGAAAAAAAGAAGAAATTATTTCCTCGTGCTCTTCATGTGCATGATTATATTAAATAAAGCTTTACACTTGACTTGTATGTAAAATACGTTCTCAACGTGAACTCAATTCAGAGACATATCAGACATATATGCTTGAACTGGAAAATTCACATTTAAAACCATAAAATAAGGAAAACGTTTGATAGGAAATCTATAAAAGGTTTCACTACTCAAGCTCATTCTCGTAAGCAATCAAATAAATAATATTTTCAAATATTCAGATGTTATGAGTATGGGTACATTCTTTGACTATCCTGAATATTTGTC
The DNA here is from genome assembly GCA_000671755.1 of Glossina brevipalpis. Classification (NCBI taxonomy): domain Eukaryota; kingdom Metazoa; phylum Arthropoda; class Insecta; order Diptera; family Glossinidae; genus Glossina; species Glossina brevipalpis. The sequence continues at coordinate 9,515,885 of KK351011.1, read as the reverse complement.
TGCATCCGCTTAATCAATTTTTGTACTTGAGATGCAAGATATGCCGATTTATGCAACACGTAGAACGACATCAAGTTGATGCTTTAATCCATTTAGAAGGACTTTTTCAAATCCTTTATACGTGTATGTCCGTCAGTCTGTCTGTTTGTCTGTCTATCGATCCAATATCCGAGGTCTATCCATTCTTATCTTCAATCCGTAGGATACAGCGATCACTTGATACAGCTTGATAAATGATGATGGCTTTTGGCCCAAGAACGAACCTTTTTGAAAATAGCTTGAATAGATCGTTCCCATTTTTAGTAGGCCATATTTTTAAAATATCGTTTGAAAGCGATTTGGGGCTTTTTATGGTTCGCCCGACTATAACATTTGGTTTTACCTAGCAAGACATATAATGAGCAAATTTTTTCAAGATTTTTTTTTCCCCTTTGCCACCGTTGTGCGCAAGTCCGTTGTAGGCGTTCGCCGATAATTTTCTTTCGAGAACTTTGGAAATGACTGACTCGTTGTTTTTTCCAAGGCTTATGACAAACTTTGCATACCTCTATCTTTTCAATTTGAGCGCATATACAATGTAACAGATATTCAATGTAATTTTTTCAATTTTCTAATTCAACAAACGAAACTTAATTAATTATCATATCAAGAAATGGAATTAATTGATACTTATAATCACTGTCGACGTTATGGTAAAGACTTGTAATGTTTGTACTTCATCTTTAAAATTGTGTATCAAGGGTTCTCTTATTATGAACAAGTTTCTGTCGTTTTTCTAGTAAGACTGAAAGTGTATTATAAAATAAAAAAATTTTACAATTTATTTTATTATGCTTACGTCATCCGTGCGACAACTTTTCAATATGATCTTGCTATTTCTTTATAATTTTGAGATGTATTTTGACCGATAATTCAAGGTATTGTTTAACGATATCTATCACTTTCCTCATCTTTCATGCAGAATATGAATTAAATGCGATACAAATAATTGGTCTTTTGAAGCTATCGAAAAAAGCAAACATCTTTTAGGTATTACTATAACAATGGAACCCTCGCTCGAGTAGCCAATACGTCATCGATTGCAATCATATTTTTAACCAAAGGTTAAGGTAGGTCGAGAGGGTATAATTTTTTAGCTTAACCCATTGCTAACGTTTCCTGAGCGAGTTTTGATTTATGGGACCTACGATATCATGAATATTGCGCTCGTTTTTGGACTCAACTTTCCCTAGTAATTTGGATTTCAATATATGACACTCGACAGACAAAAATTAAATTCTATTCCCCTTGCTTATTAAAAATTCCTATTCTTTGGCTGAGAGTCAGAAGTGTGAGCATAGAAATTGCGTTCAAAATTGTGATATAATATATATTGTCTGACTATATATGTATGGAATGCATTTAGTATACTTACCTTTTTTCCCTTAATTTGCTTTTTTTATTAATTTATTATTAATATTTTTTGTGGACTTAACGCGTAAGCTTTTATTTTAAATTTCTTTTTCTTATATAATTTTAAATTAAATTAACGTAAGCATTTATTGATAAATACTTCACTATAAAAACAAAAGTATTGGAATGAAGAAGAACATTCAATGACAAATTTTTGGGAATGAACTCTTATTTTCTCCTTTTTGAATTTTAGTCCGTTTTACTGAACACTAGGGACATTTGCGAAACGTACTTTGCGCGTTACCCGATTGACAAAGTGCAGTACTTGCTAATATAAATTGAAATTCACGACACCTCTGATCACAATCATAATAATATATTCGTAACATCTAAGATCTTAGCCCTTATTATTTAGCTCTTAAAAAGAGAGATCAGAGATCATCAATAATTGTGAGCTTTGTCTCTACCTATAGCCTCCGGTACGTTTACAACGCAATTTACAGTTACTTAAAATACATTTAAATTCATTTAGTGTTATTAACTATTCAGCTATAATTTAATCTGTTTACTTTTATTAATTGGTTTTATTGAGTCTACGGAGAAATTCACATCGAAAATGTAGTAAATTTCAAATCGAAAATGTATTAAAATCTAAAAACGCTGTCCACACAAAGATTTTTATACTCACCACTGAAGAGCGCGTTTGTATTCATTTTGTTAATTTGTTCGCTACATCGGGAAGGAAGCTTTGCAAATGTCATAAAGTACACATATCCTTTATCAGCATTAAATTTAGAATCGATTGATTGAGCATGTCCATCTGTCTGTCTGCCTGCCTGCAAATATTCTCCTAGTCGAAAAATGAAGATATCAGCTTCAAATCTTGCAGAAACGTTGGAAGTTCTCTCAGGCAAGTTAGCATAGGAAATAGGCCAAATCAGCCAAAAGAGACGCCTACAATAGGATGTAAACTAAGAATATCTCTGTTTCCAAAAACAAAAATAAAAAATAAAATTGAAGACGGGGGTTAGGCTTCCCTAGTTACCGAATGTAAGTTAAGCGCCGATCAAGATTTGATCTAATCGATATCAATAATGGACGACCGATTATAAATCGATTTGGATCCTACTCAATCTAAATCCTTTTTGTGGATATTTTAAACATTTTAAATTAAATTTCGCGCAAGTTATGATCCTGATGAATATCATTTTCAAAACTTCGAATACAAATTTCAATTTTTACTTGATTATATTTCGTTACCGAAACATGCATACGTTCAATAATTTAAAGCTAAGATTGTTCTATAAAATCACTTGAGAACGTTTAGAAAGTTTCAGTAAACAAAATTTCCTACAACGATTTGGTTTAGTAAAAAAATTTATTTTTAAACTCTATATCGAAATGTCTAAACAAGATTGGAAATCGAGTATTTTTCTAATAGTGTACGGAATTTCTTATATACTAGCGTGCGTTTTACGTAAGATTGGAGGATTTATTATATTAAAATAAGAAAAGTGTTTTCATCTTCTCTCTTGAATATTTTAATATATCAAATAAATATATAAAGTCTCCAATTAACTCTTAATATTGTAACCACAGATCTTAGTATCATAGAAAAAATTGTGTGAAAAATATTTTACATCGAAATTATTTGCAAATTGTCATTTAATTAGTAATAATTTACGTTTAGTGTTTTCCACATCGCGTTGTTGCCTTGGTGGACAAAGTTAGCCTGAATTTGAATCTAAGCTGCAGGAAATCATGTAAAGATTGGTTTTATGCCCAATTCGGGAACACATTGATCTGATAAACTTTACACATTTTCTTCACTATTGTGGTCTGGTATGTCTTGCTGTCAGCTGGTTTCTCTGCCCTTTGAAATTAAGATTTCAATCAAAAAACTAATAGAAATTTAGTTTGAAATTGGATTATACTCTGTCTTTTTTTTCAATATATATATATGTATATATATATACACGCTATAACTGTTATGGAGAAAGTATTATAGTATGAAAGAAGAAATAGTTTATGTTCGAAATCGAAGAAGGGTTTGCATACAATTCTCAGATATATGCAGGGGGGGGGGACCACACATAAATGTGGTTTTATTTAGCCGAGATACCTATGAAGTGCTGTCAATTTGTACAACATATATCAAGCTATTTCGCAATCAAATGTCGCACATAAGCAAATGGTCGGCCAAGATCGCATAAGACCTATATCTTGTTAAAAGCCAATGCTGAGTCAGTATATATAACCATTTTAATTACTATAAACTTTCTCTTAATCTGTTAGCTAAGTGATTATAACAAACGAACATTCAATAGCGAACATTATCTTATTCCACAAAAGCTGACGTCACATGTCACGTACTTTTTCAGTTTTCAAAGGATTTTGTACGCATACATTTTTTTGATTCAACTCAAGTACATTTTTTAAGTCTTTTTTTATTTTATTCTAAATTACACTAGATTTGAATTTAGGAACTATTTTTTGTGTATATTTTAATAGACTTTTGTTTTGTTCTAATAGTGAAGTACGTGTCATTTATTCGTCCAGTGACTGTATCTAAATTACAAGAGAATGATAATGAATTTTTCCCTATTTTTTTAGCGCCAGAGATTGAAAAGTGCAAAGCAGGCGATCATGTCTGTATTACTCAACGAATAAATGATGTAATACGTTTGTATCCGGAAGGTAATCCTCTTTTCGGGATGCCTAACTTAAAGTTGGTGACAATTGATAGCGTAACTATAGCTGAATCGTCTAGCAATGCACCGTTACAATTAAACTTCAAACTTTTCGATATTAAAGTAACCGGTTTAGAGAATACAAAAGTGATAAATACCAAAGGTTTTGAAAAAGATACCCAATATCACGAGCTTGAATTAAAAATACCGGTTATAGAAATGACAGCTCGTTATGAAATTGACGGTAAGCTGTTGTTGTTGCCTATAAAAGGCAAGGATAAGGTAAAACTCACACTCAATGGTCTACGCATGATAGTAAAACATAAAATTGTTTTGGAGAAACGAGATGGAAAAAATTACGTAAAAACGGTTAAATTATCGACCTTCTCAAGCCCGGACAGGTACGTTACATTATTAGAAGGTAGAATAAAATATTAAAATATTTATTTAATAATTTTTCGTTTCAGTGTAACATTTAATTTTGAGAATTTATTTGATGGCAACGAAGAGTTAACTCATGCTACAAATAAGGTTCTAAGTGAAAATTCATTAGATGTTTGGCCTGCGATAAGTGAAGAATTCGACAAAGGAGTGACGGAAACTATTCAAAAACTTCTTGGACGTGGAATGGAATGTTTATCTTATGATGAGTTCTTTGCAGACTAATACTGACTTCTCCATTAGTGACAGTGAAATGAAATAATTATTTGTTAAATATAGGGTCGCGGCGGCCATTTGACAATGCCATTTTCCGCATTCATAGTGTAATTAAGTAATAATCTAAATAAATAAAAGTATTTAATGATATCTGATACAAAAATTATTTAATTTAAATATAAAGTTCGAGTATTTTTAATATACGTTCGAAATCCTCTTGGTCAGCCGTTGAAAAGAAAAAGGAAACACCATCTAAGAGAAAAGTCTTAATTCTTAGTCGGCGATTTGTACTTACCTACGTTCGGGAATTTGAAAGCCGACACCTTCATATTGGTTTTTATTGATTAGTTTTATTCATTAATATTCTTATTAAATATTCCTACTTAACTAAGTTATATTTTATAGGTATATTTCACGTGTGAAAAATATATATCTTTATATTAAAGAAAAATGGACAATTATTTAATCATATATTTATGAAAGTTACTTAACACCTTGAAATACGTTAAATATTTATCCTATAAATACTTGATGTAAATTACAGATTTCTGTGTTCAATCCTTTCACAATTGAGCTACACGAGCAGATCAACTTTTGCAAACTATTGAGGATTTTGACCGTTCAATAAATGTTCAGATAAATTATAATTAAAAGACTTGAAATTGTGCTTTCAAATAATATTCTGAGTTTTATTTAGTTATATAGGCTACTTTTATACTATATCTGTTAATCATTATAATAAATTTAATATATATATTTGTGTGTGTTAAAGAGCATAAAGCGTGAGGATTCAAAAAAATGAGAACGTATAAATTTTGCAAGTGCTCTATTAATGATTTGAACTATTGTGAAATAAGATAAAATAAACAAAAGTAAAACTAAGTAAAGCAAATTAGAGCACAAGCAAATGGCGACTTCAAGAACATTCTCTTTTCCGATTTTATGTCCACTTCTTAACTAAATTAATAAATAGCTTTAATAGAAAACATCCTCTTATCTTTTATGTGATTAAATAAACATAACATAACATATGATATAAATTGTGCAAAAGGTTCATAGCTTTTTTATGTTTATTGTATTGTTGACGACATAATGATGTTTAATACGAACTATAATGCTCACAATATATAACAAAAATTTTGCACGTTTCACATTTCGAATTAATCGTTCTCTCAAAGTATATGTGTAATTTATATAAAATTGTTGCCAAGTTTCATTTTTTATGATAAACATTTTAATTTTTATTACGTTAAGGATGTGAAGAGATAAATTCAAATTTAACTAGCATAGGCTTGTACCAATTACATTAACATAGCTCTGTAAACGGATTAACATAGACCTGCACAGTAATTAGCATGAAACTATGGTAAGATTTGGAAGCCTGAAATATCTAAGAGATATTTGTAAGTGCCATGTGAATTTGTATAAAAGAATCTTCAAAATTATATAAAAAATTAAACGAGTTTCTTTGATGAATTCCTTTCAATAAACACTTCAAAATCGATATGATGGCAGCAACCGACCTTCACAAAAACAGTTAAATCTGAGAGTCTAGCATTAACTTTATTAAAATGACTGATGGTATATACAGAAAGGTAAATGCCTTCAATTTTAAGCACTAGAGTAAAGATTACTTCTGACTTCTTGTTTCTCGTTGAGCAATTTATCACATGTGCAGCGTTGCAATTCCAAAGTAAAAGTGCTGAAAATCGAGTATGTTTGATCTATAGTAACTTATTACCCTAATATATTGAACGCTTTGGGGTCATACGCTACCACAAACTAAAACTTACAAAAGAAAATTACCAAGTGGACTATAGATCATTGCTGACGATTCAGGTAGTAATGGAGCGTTTCTACGGATCTCGATTTCTGTTTCCTTGTGGCGACTGTGACCAATGACCAATATTTTTTTATGTAATAAATGTTTACGTTTAATTTTCAAAATCGTTCCTGTTTAAATAGTTTGGAATGAGACCTTTATTAAGCGACCCTTTTTCATCGTTCTCGCATAATCTAATGTATTTTTATCTAATAAAGACTTTCGTATATTGAAAGGAAATCGGAGATCATTTTCATACCGTAATTTCTGTTTAGTGGTACTTGTTTCTATTAATGAAGTTCTAGCAAACAACACAGCGTTGCAAATTGTCTAGCATATGAAAGTTTTTATTATTTAGTTTCTTAGTATCCAAACTATTATCCTCTTCTTTGATAGCTTCTGTACCAGCACAATACTTTGAATTGGGAAAGGCGTGCGTTTCTAATTCCAAATATTTAGTGTTATTAGAACAATGAGAACAATGAGACGAATGAAAACGATGAGAACAATGAAAACAATGAGAAGTTTGTCTGTCAACATTTTTCTTTTTCTAAGTTTTTGGATTCAGGTTTAATCTTACTACGATACAATTTAATTGTCATCATAAAGATCTACGAAAATGAAAGAAATGAAAAAATGTAGAAGGGTTTCCATAACAATCATTTTACACAAGTGTTAATTGATGAGGCCGGTCAATGCACAGAGAGAGAAATAATGATTGCCATTGCTCAAGTGACAAAGGAGCGCGGACAAGTAATACTTACTGATGATCCGCATCAACAGGTTGCTATAAACAAATACGCTCCCGGTAAAGAACTTTCAATATCATTCTTAGAGAGAACCCTTTTGCGTGCTCCATACATACAAGATTTTAATCGTTTTAAATTCACATGTGGTTTCGATTGCTCCATAATTACCGGGCATTACCGTCCGTAATGAATATTTACAATAAACTGTTTTACAATGCAGAAATGATACCAATGATTGGGCAAGAGAATTCAGGGGAAGCTAAAATGTTGGAACAAATTGATCATTTACTGCCACAATTGTCAAACCGACTGAAAGCACCTTCAAGAGGAAGGCGACGCCGGCGTTCGCATGCACGATATTATGCACACCCTCATAGTTTTGGGCGACGGTTCCGCAACCGGAATGAACAAGCTGCACCATTTGCTACAAAAAACAAGATGTGAAAGCAAGGAAATAATAAAAACGAGTCGCTTCACCAATGAATTTTTTGAAATAATTTATGAAAATAAACGTATTCTATTACAGGCCCAACCAAAGACACTATTAAATTTGACTCCACTTAGCAAAGAATTTGGCTAATTTCATCACAGCCATACGACAGACTATTAATGATAGTATTACCGAATGAATTTTCTTGAAAATAGATACAGAGAGTCAAGATGTTTGTCTATATTCGTTTTACAGGTTTATTCGAAACCTCCTTCTACCTGTCAAAATAAAATGAGAAATGAAGCCCTCTTGGAAAGAAATTTATGAAATTTATTGTTACCACCCGCTATGAAATCCTGAAATTGGTTGCCGATATATGATGTTCTTGTAGTCCCTTTTCTTTGAGCCGTAAATTATTATCGTTCACACAACCAAATAGAAAACTCAACGAGAAAACGCTAAACAACTGTTCGACTGAGATAACGGCTCCCGCAGACAATTAATAAAATAACATATATCTCATAAGGTAGTAGAAGTTTTATAAGCACCTGCAAAAGAAAACAACATTTTCTGTTCCATAAACGCAATTGTAAACAACAACAAATCGTAAAGCCGTTTAATTCTTCCTACGGTATAGATTGAAAAAAGGAAAGGCAGTGTGGCTAATAGAAGCAAGAAGCAAGAACCTCCCTGAACGCATCATCCGCAATGCAAGTCAAGTTTTTGATACTGCGTGAGAACGTAGATGTTAGTATGCTATCCATAAATTGTAAGTTGAAATGGAACACGTCTTTCAATTATGTGCTCCAATGTAAACAAAGAATAATTTGCATTGAAAATGTATATCAAAAATCGAAACTTGGCGAAGGTATTTTTCAAAAATACCTACCTAGACGATTATAATATTTGCAAGTGGTTCGCATTTTTCCTTTTTGTTTATGTGAGCATTATATAAAATCAAAAAAGATTTATATGATAGATTCTCAACTTAAAATAATTTACATTATTGATACAAGAAATCTTAATATTTTTCATACCGTATAGTGGGAATAAAATGAATGTTACATATTCTTTCTTTGATAATATTTGCAAGCATGTGCTTATAATTCATAAACATATTTTTCGATAAACTTTTACTTTTGTTTGCGGTTTAATATAAACTTACGGTGAATTTGTGTATAAGACTACGTGATATATTGATACTAATGATGATTTTGTAAATCAGCTGATAGTTTAACAGTGTGCAACTTACCGCTTTCTTACAGAGCTTGTGAGAGTAATTTAAAGTTTTTTGCTTTTAAAATCCCTTCGTTGCTGAATTGATCGGAATCTCCTTTTCTTATGTCATTATCATTTTTCCAATTTGTGAATTCACTTAAAGAAGAATCGTTTGTGTTTTTTTAAGGAAATCAATTTGTCGGGCCGATTTCCTCATAATTGTCGAAGAGTCACTTAGAAGCCCAATATCCATGCAAAGCAGCAACAGCAAAGTCTAATGGATGCGACAAATGAGGAGACAAATTTTTCTGACTTTTAGGCGTCTTCCCATGGCATGTAAATGCACGCGCACAATTTAATGGACCTCATTTGACAATTCAGTCTACATTTGTTGCGGCGTTCGCCTGCCATCTTCATTTCATGAACGATCTTAATTCTGATATTGGAACCATTACGTGTCTTCTTCAAAATTCTAATTTGATGTTTAATATTTATGCGTTTCCCGCGAAGAATCCATTTGCTGTTTTTTCCTTTCCTTTAAAGCAATATTTGATATGTTCGTCTGCATATAATGCCATTAATATTGAGACATAGTGAAATCTTGTGTAATACATTTCTTTCCTTATTTACTCTTTCCCAACGCTAAAAGAATAATGACGCTATGACAAGGAAAATCATAAAATACTACTAAAACAAAAGAAAGAGAAATTACCAGCAAATTTTTGTCTACATTAAATTTCCTCCAATATTTTTATTAATCCTTCATATAATTCCTTATTGTTCTACTTACGGCGGCGGTTTTACAAATGTTTTTAGTTAGGATTGCCAATATATGTTGTTTCACATTTAAAGGTGGATAACAAAGTATATTTAATATTAATAAGGAATTACACACTAAAATCACTAGAGATGTTGTATCAGTTTCATTTTTAGCCAAATTTCTAGCTTGAAATGGGGATGGCTAATTTTATAAAATTATAAATAATTAACTTATTCTGCGTATTTGATCAATAATTTTTAATTAAGTATTTTTTAGGAGATACTAACTTCCTATTTTGATTATTTAATGTATCACATCGCGCGAGAACAAAACTACTTTGTCGAAAAGTATTTTAATTTAACCTATTAATGATTCATTTGCGTATAATAAAAAGTTAAACCATCCTTACCAGTAAAATTTCTGAAGAAATCTGAGGAATTTCTCCATTGAGACAAATTGCTAAAAAAAAAATGAACAAGTGCTTTTTATAAGTTAAAGATTAAGTTAATAGTCCTTTTTAACATTGTCAATTCTAACTAACCTTTAATTTAGTCCAGTCTTATGGTCCGTAGCTTTCATTTCAATTTTATAAAGTCAGTGCTACATAGAATTGAAACAATCAGTCATAAAATATCCAATATTTCTATAGAAACTATTTAGCGTTTTCATCAAGTTTCTTATACGACTTCTACATGGCAAAACCATTTATGTGGGAGAACCGTAACAATAAACGTGTTACCATTTTGATGGGTTTGCCTGAAAACAAATAACATTCTTAGACTGTCGACACACTTATATTCCCACAAATTCAAACAAACGAAAAAGAATGTAAATAAACATAAACTATTTTGTTTGTTGTAATTTATCCCCAAAATTTGAGAATATAAGCACTGTGTTAACAGCCTTAGTTTAATTAATCAATTTAAAGAAAATCAAAAAAATTCTTCAATTTGATCACACTGCATGTTCAGCACGTGTAAATAAAGAAAATTTTTATAAATATAAATAAAGGAGAATATTTTTAGGTTGAGAATGGATGGTTTTAATAATAGCTCGAGTAGTAGGCGGAAAGGAAATTATAACAACAATTTCACTAAGAACCATATGAAGTCAAGAAATACCAACCAGGATAGGAAGAGAAGACGTACCGCAGTTGCCCAAAAACGAAACCAAACAACTGATTCCATTTACAACAAACCATTTAAGGGAACTCGTGGTGTTTATTGGAGTAGGGGTGGAAGGGGGAATAGCTCAGATAAAAAGTTCGAAAAATTTGTGGATATACGGCATCGGAATCGAGAGCGAGACTATAATCAAATGAATTGGCCTTATAATAATATTGCGCCGCAAAATAATGTATTCTTTGGCCAGGACAACGTACAGAGCCTGCACTCTAATGATATGATGATAAGAAGCGAACAGCCGAGTGAAATCATGATAAAAGAAGTTGCCACACAAAGAGAAGAAATAAGCATCTCCAAGGAGACGTTCCCGACGCCAACAACAGAAAACGTTGGTATTGAAAATATTATGAATACAACTAAAGTTGAAGCAGCAAGCATTGTAAATGTTAAAACGGAATATCCGGGATTGCCTTTAGATGTAGGAAGAGAAAAACTACAGATTAAAGTTGAACATAAGGGTGACACATCTTCATCAAGTTCTTCGTCGTCGTCAAGTGAGTCTGCCTCAGAGAAAGAACCAATTTCAAAACCACAAGCTAAATCTACCCCAGCAGCTGTAAAAAGTGAAGATTTGAAAGTACAAAATAAAACGAATGAACTCAAGCCTTGTAACAAAGCACAATCGGAGCATTCGTCTTCATCGTCAGAATCGTCTTCGTCGTCAAGCTCGGAAGAGGAAGTCCCTTCATCATCGCTAAATAAATCGGTGGTATCTAAAGCAAAAGGAGGTCCAGAGTTAAAAGGGAAATCACAATCGGCATCTAATAAAGAACAGTCGGAAGACGACGTAGTGTGCGTGGGAAATTTGAAAAACCAAATTGATTTAGATGATGAAGAAGAGAGCGATAATCAAATTAAAAGACCAGCAAAGAAGTGCAAGAAATCGAAAAAGGATTCAATACATGAACAATGCATGCTTTGCGATAAGGAGGTAAAAGCTTTAGAAATTAAAGAGATAATAAGTAAATTATTACATTACTCTTGTTAAAGGGTCACACATCATTTCAATGTCAGATGATATGCAAAAATTGTTCAGCGCCATATCATGGTTTCCGGACGTGTCCACATCCGCCTAATTTAAACACTATGTTGCAACTATTTATGGAATTTTGCGTGCAACAATTAAATAACTTTCAACCTAATCCGCAAAACTCACTACAACAGTTACAGCGTTTGTTAGATAACGAAAGTAAAACTGTTCCGTTACCTTTGGTTAGCACTCCTGCTATGTACGAAAACTCTACTAACAAAAGGAAATCGAAAGAGAAAACTAATGTAAAAGAGAAACGGACTGTCAAGAAATTTAAAACCAATTTAAAAACTGATGCACGTCATGAACACGATAGTGACTTTGACACTAGCGCCAGTTCAAGCGGCGATGATGACACTTCATCTGACACGGAAAGCGTTGTCTCGGAGGTCGCTTCAAAGTCAAGCAGAAAAAGATCAAAAAAATTGAAAAATGGAATAAGTTCTTTAGCAGATTTAAACTTTGCCAATTTCTTATCGACGCCTGCTAACTATTCAAATTTTCTCGGTACTGTTCCAAATTTTCCGAACAGCAGTTCCTCCTCATCGTCTAACGCTTACAATTCTATGCTATTACAACAAATGTTTCAAAGGACAATTGGATCTTTGAAGAAAAAATAACTTTACGTAATATTTAAGTTTCAAACAAATTGGAAAACCTTGTTTAAGTATTTTGGTTGACTTAAAGACATCCACTTTTCAGAAAACTGGACATTAATATTTAGGATTTCTTTGACCAAACAGGCGACAATTAGAGCAGCTGTAATGTCTCTAAGTTTTACAACGCTTTGACTGTCTTTATTTTTATATTAAAACAAAAAATTGTTTATGCAAAACTAAATCACTTCAGTATCCATTTTTTTCATTTTTCTTTCTTTCTTTTTTTTTTGATGTACAGCATCATTGACCATTTGTTCAAAAGTTGAGCCGTTATGTTCAACATTGCATTTTGTTAAAAGTCTACGTAATTTATCATTTTGCTCGTAATTAAGATTTTTGCTGTTGAAATTTTCCTTAAGCTCTCTCTGTTGACGCTTATGACTACGTACATTATACATTCTCGTTGCCGCCAATGTACCAGTCACATCATGCTTTAATTTGTTTGCCTTTTGCTTTGGATTACGTTGTTTTTGTTTACTAGTGTCATCTTCAAAATCCTCCCATTGTGTCGATTCTTCCTTTTTCTTTTGAATTAGCATTCTGCGGTAATTTACTTCACGTTGCTTAAGAAACTGTTGCGCCGTTTGGTTATCCATTTCCAACTGTTTAGATCGTTGCTGCTCCTCTCGCTCTTTTAAAAGCATTTCATCTTTAAAATATTTCCATGGAGTAGCGTTTTCAAGCTTTTTTTCTCCATATGCGTTGCAAATATTGTCGTAATTATGAGATTTTTTCTTCGAGGAGTGATCGTATTTATTGCTTATAGTTGGCTTAAATTTCACTTTACCCCATTGTTCAATTTTTGCTCGTAGTTTTGCATCTTCCTTTCGCGATGACTTAAAAGGATTTTTGCTCATTTCGTAGAACTTGTATATTGTGAACCAAAATTGTAAGCAATACACGCTGACAGTCAGTGTTGTCAGTAATTAGTTTGCTTCTTCTTCTTCTTACTGAAATAACAAATAAATAGGGACAAGTGGTTTGCTGTGCGAGTGTAGGAAAAACAGTTCATGGTGCTATTTTAAGGGATTTTTTTGTGGAGTTAACATAAACGGTGTACGCTTTCTTCTTATAACCACCACCGAGGGTGAAGGTTATGTTTCATTGTGTCATTTGGTTTGTAACTACCAAAAGGAAGCATCGCAGACCCGAGGTAAACATTTCCCCAGCTGCAAAAATGAAGATATCGGCAGGAACATTGAAAGTTCTTGCACGCAGGTTGGTATTGAAAATGGTTTAAATCGGTCAAATGGCACCCCCGCAATACAGCTTAGACTACGAGCATCCCTGTTTTCGGTAGCAAAAAATAATTGGGTTCTTTGCTTATTACTCATAAACCAAGGCAGATAGATCTATAAAAATTTCCACAAATATTGCACTAACTATGTGCAAAAACGGTTAAGTATCGACCACGCCCATTCGATATAATAGAATATTGAAATTAAATTTTTTTGTGAAAACGTTTGTAATATTAAAAAGAATTCTTCAGAAGCCCCATAAAGCATATATACTCTTGTTCAGTATGAAATTCGGAATCCATCTAGATGTATTCATCGGTCAAATCGATTACAGGCCACGTCTACAGTCTAAGCTGAAAGCACGACTGTTTTCTGGCTGTTTTCCTTGGTTGGCTGTGTTCCATAGTATTTCATAAAAATAGAAAAAAATCTGCCACGCACACTTATTAAAACCTAGTTTTCCCCTTTTTTTAAGATAAAGATGGTGGGTACAAAAGATTCAGCACAGCTTAATATAATTTTTTACTTGTTGTTATTTGTAACTACACTCGAGAGCAAAGGAATCGCACACTTCCTACATTTTCACTCCGAATCTAAATATTTATTAAATTAAATTTAGGTTTCAAACCTAGCAAAAGGATAGGGATTAACAAAAATGCCATCATTTGCATATCAACTTGAAGCCTGAAACGTTCTCTATCGTATACGAGACTATTCAGAACAAAAAATAGCTATCACATCGGTTGCATTAATTGAAGTTGGGCAGAATCAAGACTAAGTGGGGCGAAAGTTAAACTTAAGTCGATGCGGTGTTCGATGTGTATATCAGCGATGTTAAGAGACCGGGACCGAGACTATAAAGATATTACATGATAGGAAATGACACCCGAAGTGCGTTGAACAGAGGGTGAAACAGCTGGACATGTAATGTTCCAATATCCAAGATTCTCGACTATGAGAGAGATTGTTGTCATCATTCGCCAATAAATTGAGAGCTTGACATGCATTGCAAAAAGTGACGCCGTTGACAAGTCTCAATTGTTGGGAGGACGTTGGACTTGGCATATTTACCAACAGCATGCAAAGAAAGAAGCATTCATCTTGATTGAAATTCGTTCTGTACAGTTAAGCTATTGTAGTTTCTTCAAATATGTCAGGTGGTACGTCATCTTGCTCTTCTTAATTCTGTCATTTAAATAATTTCTATATAGAGCAGTGTACTCGCAAACGCATCATTTTCAAAGCAGTTAAGATTGCAGTGAAATTTTGGGTGTGCCAGTGATAGATCGCTTTGTATGTTTTTGATAGTAAAGACGAATATGGGGAAACAAACGATTTATCTTCTTTTATGTCTCCGTTGCCCATATGTGTTGTTGCCGAAAACGCAGTGTTATGACTGTTTACTTGTCAGAGCATTACTATGAAATCCCCGATTGAATACAGTCCAAATTGGGCAGCAGCTCTAGGAAATTAAAGATATCGAAGTCAGTCAGTGGACGATTAGAAGAAGCGTACCTGCGTACAGATCAGTAATTTACCCGAAATTGATCACAACCCAACGACAAGCAAGTGTGGTATAAATGGAATAAAAAATAAAAATACAATAAAAAAATCTTCAACTTTCTTTCGAATATAACCTTAACGTAAGTTATGGTTCTTTGCAAAAATGTTGTGTTTTGTTGTGAAATGAAGTGTTTTCGCACTTTCATAACGGCTAAGGGAGCTTTGAGATTGTTAGATTGCTGTTATAATAAATGATTACCAAAAATAATTTTATCTTATATGCATTTGTAATTGTTGGTTAGAGTTACTCTGACATTAAAAACACCACCAGCTGCATCATATATCGTTTGAATAACAAGAAATAATTATTTAAAATATTCTGAAACTATACTTGCTAATAAATCTCCATTCTTGAAAAAAGTCTAATTGGTTCCGCACCTCATCTCAACAAACCGCGCAGAGCAAACAAGTGGCAGTAATTGCTATCAATGAACGGGTAGGAATGAATGCCGAACGCTCACAAATAAAATTCAACTTTCTTGTTAAGAAATAAATGTAGATCTCAGAAAATGAGTGATTCCTGACGAAGTAATTCTCTGGAACAAGTTGTGGTCTAAAGCAACCATTGGACGATTTTCACTCCATCCGAGAAATCAATTGTCCAAATTAAGCGCTCTATGAATGAAGTATCGGTAAATTTATGTAAAATTGTTCCTTAAAATTTGGGAGCAGAGCATTATTCCATAGATAATTAATAGATTTTAATATTATAAATAAATATTAACTTATATTTCTTATCCTCTTCACCTATCCTATTTTGTTGAAAAATTTATCAAAATAAAAAGAATTTTTGCCGATTTGACTTTACTTCTCCATTTATATTTGACGGTTTAAAGATTTATTTAAACACTTCAATAAAATTCGATTGACTTTCGAATCGAAATATGTAATCTTGGTCTCTCTGAACTAAGGATGAAAAGAAAAAGAAAGGAAAGTCACCTGACAACACTTACAATTTGCTTGGTTGACACATTTCGTGTTGTTACTGTTTTTTAAATGAATCAAATCAGAAACTAGATCTATCAGCGCCCCTTTGTCTGAGGTCCAAAGAACATTTAAGAATTGCGAAAATACGATAGAGAAGGAAATTGCATCAAATATGAATAATAAGTTTTCTCAAGAAAAGCGCTCCTCTTGAAATATTCGAATATTTGGTGGCAGGTTAGTAAAATTTTTTAAAACAAAAGCGATTTATAGAAATTAATTTTGTCTTGTTATTAAATTGTATTTTCTTTTTTTTTCTTTTCTTTTTTTTAGTTCACGTAGTACAGCAATGTGCTTATAAAGATATTAGCGAAAAAAAGGAGAATTAAATATATTAATATAAAAATGTAATAGAAAAGAGAACAGAAAAAGAAAATCAGCAATTCTAAAAAAGAAAACAAAAACGTTTCTTTCAAACTTCGTACGCACGTAAAAATGAAGTGCTACCCATAACAACGTTATTTCAATGCACGTTTATGCTTTCGTTTAATATTATTGCCCCCAAATATGTTACGCACCAGTATTATTGCCTTTAATGCAATTTCGAAACCAGAAAGCTGCCATATATTACGCATCCAAATCGTTAACAAAAAGGACTTCGCGATGTTTTAAACCAACATCTGCCAAAGTTTTATGAGTATTAGCCGATGACTTAGTGTCATTCTCATTCGTTTTTGAATAAATCGTACGTTTTGGAAAATTCGTTGTAATTTCAAATTCATCTGGTGTAGCGGGATGGCAAAATAAATAATTAGAAACGTCCTAAACAATGATAAAAGATAAATTAGCGTTTTTGTTTTGTTTTGAAATTGAAATTAACAGACACTTACCATTAAGGAGTTAGTATGAAGAAATCTGCGTTCAATTCGTGCACCATTTGGCAGTTTGAATACTACGCTAATGACATTAGGAGCATCGGCTGGAGGTTCTGTGGGCACCCTTTCAGATAAGTCCAGTTTTAATTGAGCAATTTCCTAGCAATGAATAACAAAATTCGTAATTAAATGCAATCGATAAATATTAAATTCATTTCATCTGTGGTACCTCTTTACGTTTTTCTGCCTCTTCCTTTTGTCTTTTTAATGTCTCTTCTGCTACTCGTTCTTTTTCACGTTCCATTTGGCGTAATCTTTCCTTCTCTTCATCTGCTCTAAGGCTTTGTCGGTAAGCTTCATCTTGTTGTCTACGTAATGTTTGCGTGAAATTCCGCTCTAAACGATCGACCCTAGCCTGGCTAAGCCAAACATCATTAGCATTGATCACAGTTTGCAAACGTCTCACCAATTCTTCAGCAGTACAGTCCCCTTCTAAACGTCCCATAATTACCATGCGATTAGCCCTTAAAGCTATTAAAACGAGAACAGGATATGTACGGGCGTTTATAGAGTGAGAGACACGATAACCTTCAGGCGAGGAGACATCACATGCCCAGAATAGAGTATTGCGATTAATGAATTCAATAACGCTTGAATCGGCTAAGGTTTGGCGGCAAAATGAATCCACATCAAGGTTTTTAGTGGGATCACTATGCAAATATACCAACAAAAAGCACAGCTCTTGTTTAGCATCATTTAAAGCTTGGGCATATGTGCCCTGATAGAAGACAGGATGTTGGGGATATCGTTCACTATAAGAACGTATAAAACTCGTAACATCGCCTAAAGGGTCTGTCACAACTTTACACATTTAAAAAACAAATAAGAAAAATGAAAATTTTTAATACTTAATTAAAGTGTTCAACTTACTGCGCTCTTCATTTCCTCCTATAAATAAATTGAGAATGCTGGATATTGTGGAATAACAATATTGGAATACCACGTTTATGATATAACCGATGATGCCTGTTAAAGAGCGTGGCACAGGCACACCACTAGCGCTCCGCGCTGTGCGCCCTCCCGGCATTGTAGCAGAGAAGACTTGCTGCAGAAAACGGTCGTTGATGACAACAGGAGCACGCACGTCTCGTGAACCAGCGAACATACTTGGACGTCCTTCTCGTATGTTCATTTGTTCTTGGAAAGCAACCTGGAATTTACTTTTATTACAATTTACGAGCAAAGAGAATTAGTGAAAACCAACTTTCCTACCTCTAAATCCCATTGATGTCTTATTAAAACGTCCCGGCATATATTAATGTCCTCAATGCCCGTAAGATCTTGTAATTGTAAAACTTTATCCATTTGCTCATTTGTCAAACCGTCCTCCATACTGAACGTATTATAAATATTTACAACTTATCTATAAGTACTGAACGCGCACATGTACAAATTTAGTTTTCTATCCTCCCAAATATTTTTACAACGAATATCGGTTCCTTAAGCGTGAATGTAGCCTTGAAAGTAATTTGCAAATTACGCTTTCTATCACAACCTCTTTTGTTGTTTTGAGACCGATTCTTGATATCTTTTTTATCATCAAAATGCTTTTCTTTCACGGCATTTATTTAAATTAATTAGTTTCCCACATAGCAAAACTCCATATAGAACACAAGTTTATAGTTTCTAGGTGATCTTTTACAAAAACTTTACATGGAAATAGGCAATTTTTTTGTAAAACCTTTTCGCACATAAAAAACAGCAATTAATGACATTTGTATTTTTTTTTTTAGGGTAGAAATGATAATCTGGTAAAGAATTGCCAGAGTGCAATAACGGAGGGAGAGTTGCTGCGTTTGAAAAAAATTATTGTTTCTAAAATGGTAACGCCTTATTAATAGTATAAGAACAGAATATAGATTAAATGGCTCAATTAAATTTTTACTTTTTATTAAACTATTATGCAAACCACTTATCGATAAATATTTGAGTTGATTAGCCATTAAATACATATCATATTTATAATTATTTATTTTGAACATTTTTTTAACAATATTAGCTTTTTTAAATTGCTATTTCATTTCTTATGGTGATGAACTGGTCACATTTTTCAATAATACTAAAAAAATAAAAAATAAAGAAAGGGGACCTTTATAACATATCTCGAACCTTAGTGGCTATTCCAAATTGAGCAAACCTAATAAGAAATAAAAAAAGAGATGTTCAAAACTGTCATATTTTTTTTATTCAGTGCCTCTTCATTTAATTTTGTACAATATTAATACACACCTTCTCTTCAAAGCAAAGCTCGACTATGGTTTATGTCCTATGAACTCAAAAAAGTTCATGGCGTTTGGTAACACTAATCTTAACAAGTCATACTGTTTTCAAGGCTTCGTTTGACCTATAATTGTATGGTTCAAGCTAGAGCTCGACACTCTCGACCACAGAGTGGACCAAATAAAAAATCTCCCCGGCATTTTGCCACTATATGGTGTTGATGCATATATATATGGCAACACTCAACTGTCTCAAATGAACGTGTGCTTAAAAGGTGACATTTCAGCTTTCATTTTTTGTGGAGATAGTTTTCTAATTCTTTACTCATGTAAAAAGTTATATCGATTTAAAAATGAGTGGGATGTCTGAAGAAATACGATATGTGATGCTTTTTTATTATGAAAAAGGTAAAAAAGCTGCAAAAACATGCCGAAAAATTTGTGAAGTATACGGTGAGAATGCTGTGAGTGAACGAAGGACTCAGGAATGGTTTGCTCGATTCCGTTCCGGAAATTTTGATGTCAAAGATGCACCTCGCTCTGGTCGGCCAACCGCAGAGAAAGTCGATGGAATATTGCACCTGATGGAGCAAGATCGGCGCGCAAGCTGTCAGGAAATTGCGGAGGCACTAAACATTAACCATATGACAGTTTCGAGTCATTTGAAAAGAGCAGGCTACAAAAAGAAACTCGATGTTTGGGTACAACATGAATTAACGCAAAAAAAAATTTGAATGACCGAATGATCAGTGAAATGCTTCTGAAACGCAACGAAATCGAACCATTTTTGAGGCGAATTATTACAGGCGATGAAAAATGTGTGAAGTACGAGAATATCATATGCAAACGATCATGGTCAAAGGATGGTGATCCTCCACAAACGACTCCAGAGTTGGGATTGTCCGTGAACCAGGTTATGCTGACTGTTTGGTGGGATTGGAAAGGAATTATCTATTATGAGCAGCTACAACCTGACGAAACCATCAATTCGGTCTTGTACTGTGCTCAACTCGACCGTTTGAACGAAGTAATCCATAAGGAGCGACCAGAATTGGCCGACAAAAAGGGAGTTGTGTTTCATCACTGCAACGCGGGGCCACACACATCTTTGAAGACGCGTAACAAATTGACTGAACTTGGTTGGGAAGTTTTAATGCATCCGCTATATAGCCTGGATCTTGTTCCTTCTGGGTATCATTTGTTTCGCTCGCTGCAGAACTCTTTTAGCGGTGTAAAAGTGGCTTCAAGTGTGGCTTATGAGAATGATTTGGTTCAGTTCTTTGCCCAAAAATCAAAGAAATTCTACAGCGATGGCATAATGATTTTACCAGAAAAATGGCAAAAGGTTATCGATCAAAAAGGCGCATATGTAGATTAATTAAGTTCATTTAAAATATAGGCAAGATGTGCTCTAGTTTTTGATGTAGACGTCACGAACTTTTTCTTTGATATGTTACGTACATATATGTACGCATATTAAATTGACAATTATTTATTTTGAAGCTTTTTTTAAATTAATTTTTTTTTCATTTATTTAATTTCGGTTGGTACATTTATCGTAAAAGGAAAACAAAAAAAAAGACAATCTTACAAGCAAAGTTTCAAAAGCACTTGACCTACGGTTCGGTTACGGTGCGGTTAAAACTAAACTTCGACCCTTTTAACTACGAGACTAGAATTAGTTTGCATATATCTATTTGCTTCACTTTGTAAAAACAAAGAATAATTTTTTTCATATGCAATTAATATAGAAACTACCAACGTCATCTGCTGCAAGATTAAAGTAGATTTTTGTTTATGTTATATTTGCGATCTCGTGTTGTTGATTATTCTTAGTCGGATATTCAAACATTTTCTCTGCAAATTATTTTGTTTTATTTATTTATTTATATTTACTTATCTACATTTCATTTAATGTGCTTATTAATCTACCTCATTTATCGACATGTTGCTTTTAATGTAGGATTCGAGTTTTCGCTGCTTTTTCTACAATATAAAAAAAAAAATATTTGAAAAAAAAATCGCTTAACTTATAATGAACATAATAAAAAGAAAATATTACAATTAAAAGAAATAAAGCTTTAATTTAAGAAACTTACTAAGAGCAAAAGAGGTCAACTAAAAGTTGGAAAATGGACTTTGCCTTTTTACGTGGATAACTAATCTGAAAACAACGCCACCGTGGAGGGAAACGCAGGTTAAACAGAAGCGATAATGAGGGGCTCTCAACTAAGGCTGGATTGCCACATGGGAAAATTGTGTATGTTCCACGTTTCCCAAACCTTCTTGTGAGAAGGTTTGCAGCCTAGGTCCTACAACAATCACGATACTACACGGAGGATGTGCCCAGCGTTTAGGCAAGCGGCATTCTCCAAGCAGTGTTTTGAAAATGCAGCGCTTACGAGCACCTCTTCTCTTTGAGCGACATGACCCCCGTTGAATTAATTTCGGCCTTTGAATTTTTCGAAAATATGTCGGAAAGCCAATCCCACTAACTTATCTCTTGGATTAAATATAATTGAAAATATCATCGACACAGTTTATGTTTCGACATTCTCTCATTCTTTACTACTTCGACAAATCGTAAAGATTCACTGGATGGAAATATTAGTTATATAGCCGCTCCATACTAGAGAATCTCGAAGAGAGAAGAGTATACCGATCCTCAAAGTATGTAAGCGATTCTTTCTCTGATATTTCCTTCCTTGATAGTAAACTTTAAACCTTCTTAGCCGAAAAATATTTCGAAATCACAGAGTAGCTAATAGACAGTCTGTCTAAGAGAGACTCCAGCTGTAGCGATATCGCCTAGTTGTGCTACGCAGAGATGAAGGGTAACTCGTAGACTAGAAACATAATTGACCAACTTAAAATCGTCGAAACACGCCGATGAAACGGATTTATAGTCTTCTCTATGTTATTTATTTATCTATCTTATATGTTCTAAAAACGCGGAACTACGATATTAAAATTAAAGGTTAAATAAAAAATAGAAAATTTCTTTCTAGTGAAAATACCTAAAAGCCAAAGGAAATTCTTCCGCTTTTGAACTTTTCCAATTCCCATCAGAGCCGTCGACTATGCGCGCCCTGATTTGATATGGATGAAGCGGTAGCTACGAAATGATTGAGAAATAAACGAAATGTTGTAAGCAATACTGAGGAATACATAAAGTTATTGTTATTAAAAAATTGTGTTCAAATTTATGAAACTACTCAATAGGAGGATAAAGGGAGCGATGGCGGATTGGAACTTTTTGAATATATTATAACAGGAGATAGTCCTTAAATATTAAATTACGTTAATTAATTAATTTGGTGCTTATATGGAATCTCAAACAATAGAACAGATATTTATATAGCAATTGAATATACAAATAAATAACTTTTCTATTTGGGTTCTTTTCCGTAAATAACCGTCTTCCTTACATATATATATAGAGAATAATAAAAAAGTGTGATCGGTAATTTTTTTTGTTAAACAAATGAATATCAAAACACTTTTCAATAATATTTTAATAATTTAAGATAATCACACAAAAAGCATGACGACCAATTGATTCGCGAGATTTTATATTTGGGAAACCTAAAAACTGCAGATGTAAATTTGGAAAAGTGCTACTGCGGTAGGTTCTTGAAAACCAATTATTAACACAATGTGCTATGGTTTTATTTTGGTCGTCAGAGTATTTGTTCTACTTAGCTAAATACCAATTTTATATAGCATTAAACTCGTAAAGTAAGCATTTCGCCCTAGAGACTGGAAGACTCGTACTTAACATCGATTTTCTTGAATTAGTTGACAACAAAATAAGGTGTACATTTTCATTTCATTTAAGTGCCATGCGAATAAAAATTGTCATCTAACTCTACGAATATCTGGAGACTACAAGACTTCAATAAAATCATTTACTTCACAGACTAACTATTTAATTCAACTTTTTCAAAAAAAAAAAAACAGGATCGACAGTTTTAGTTGCTAGTGCTCATCCTACTTTTGTCCAAGAGAATTTATTTCTTTGATATAAATAAATTGTAATAACAATAATAAGAGATTGTGTTATATATTTTGTTGTTTTTTTCTTCAGCTATAGTTTAGTCAACTAAATCTACAATACCCTGGACTGAGATTTATATATATATATGTACAGTGCGATTTAGAGAAGTATTTTTTTGCTTTTCTCAAATAGAGTTCAAAAATATAAAGGAAAATATGGGTCATTACGGTCAAGCCAGCAGGTGGATCTAAGACACAACTGTACTTTTATTCCTAAATCGATTCGTATGTTTCTAGCCTGAAATAGGTCAACTAGGAACAATATTTTATTGCATTGTTAAATTGGTAGAAATCTTAAAAAAACCGTATTGAAAGCAGATGCTTTTGAATCTTCTTGAAAATAAAACCATTATTAATACCAATGTTTACATAAAAGAGGTTTATCTAGGAAGGAAATTTATGAGGACATAGTAAGAGCTTTAAGCATGTAAATGAATTTAAAATGTGATTGAATAGTTTAGGACTAAGGAAAGTTGAAACGAAATTGTTTGTTTTGGAAAGAAATGAGAAAAGTCTCGTGACTGATTTTTAAAAACATTTTTCTTTAAAATCTTTTATTGTCATTTCCAATAAACTAACGATATGTTTATTAATCCAGTTTATTAATCCATCCATCGTTTTAACATAAATACTTACAACGTATTTTGTAAATTTAATAAAATTCTTTTTTTTTTAAAGAACTAAAAATAAAAACGATAAATATGAAAGTAAAAACGTTACATAACATAAATGGAAAATCAATTAAATAAATAAAACTTCTCGTGTACATATGTATAAAAATATTTACAATTAGTGCTTTACGCTGTCAGAATGATCATTTTAGATTGCTTTTAAATTTTTTTGTTTTTTTGTGACCATTATGTTGGAAACCATTAGAGACATTAAGAGTATTTGAGGTCATTGTATCGCCAATCGTTAAAGGGACAGAAAAAGATGTGGAGGGTGGGGATAAAGTTATATTACCATTTAAGTACAGATTGTTGTTGCCTTTTTCTAAGTATTCTAACTGTTCATCAATTAAAGCATCTTCAGCTTCGTTGTGACTATTACTGTAAACAAAATTTTGTCCCTCTTTATATAGAGGTGATTGTAGTACCGTTGGAGAAGAGAGAACTTCGTTTGAATTGCTGCGACTGCGTTGATACATGTTTGGCGAACGGGTAAGTGGATAAGTATCTTTGGCAGGTAAAGCATAATTAAGAGAAATCATCCAGAGGCCGACATTGGTTTCATTACCTATGAAAATATTAAAATGAAAAAATTATTAAAAATTCTTTGTTCGTATTCTTTTATATGTATTTAATTTACAATCTATCGAAACATAATGACAAAATTTTGTGGAAAAATAGGAAAAAGAACAAAGTATTGTCCCCCAATTTAAACAATGTATTAGGTGCTTACATGTATCTGGCAGTTTTTTCACTTGAAAAAGTAATTTATTGAAAAAAATTGGGAAAATGTATATTAATCGAAATATTTTCCATCTTTGTCGCACCATGGCGATAACGTATCGGAAGAATTCATGGTGCATGGATCTGAACAACCGGTAATCAGAAGGCGGTATGCCTGGCGAGTACGCTAAGTGTGGCAGTATTTCCCATTCGAGCTGTAATAACTCTTGCCATGGCTATTCCGCTTCCGATACGAATAGCTATCCTGGACTAGACCATCACTTTTTGAATTTGGGATCGTAGCAGTAGATCCAGTTATCATCACCAGTCCCAATACGAAAACTCTTCCTTTTTTGCTGATAAGTAATGAAACCGCGATTTTGAAACGGTTCGAAAAAGCTTTTTCAGTCAATTTTCCCTCTTTTCCATCACATGTAAACGTTTAGAAGATTCATCAACAGCTAAGCTGTTTAAAAGTTCCTTGAGAGTTTGAGTAAATCTTGCGATTTATTGTCTTGGACCTTTTTTGTCTTTCCAGGCTGTTCTTTGCCGTTGATATCAAAGTCACCACTTTTAAACCATCGAAATCGATTGAGATATGATGGAGCAGCGTCACCAGAAGCTTCCAAAAGTTATAGATGGGCGACGGATTGTTTCCCACAGTCGTACGCCGTAGATCCATATGGGTCCAAAGATACTTGTTAGCATTGTAACAGATTGTGAACGAATCATCATAGGCTTCCAATTGAGAAAGTGTGAAGAATTTGACGGAACTTACTATACTTATGTTCCGAGCTTAAAAAATAAAAAGATGTACTATTTTCAGAACATCCCTTTCACCTTTTATGCTTAAATAGTGTGATCAAAATATAAGGCTCTTCCACTTAAAGAGTGCGGACTCATCCACACGAATAGTTGTTTTTTTCTCTTAAGTTGATAGCTCCCTAATTGGCATTTGAGCCTAATTTCATGCCAATATCTTCAGTAGATAATGAGATACGCTTATCTCATTTTAGTTCGCCTTTATCTTTAAAAATGCATCGAAATGCCGATGTCCTGAAAGCGAATATTATTATTTGAGATTCGAAAATCGTCAGAAGTCAACCGAAGGAATTGAATGTCTGGTGAGAAAATGTAGAAGGACCAATATGGCATGTATCATGCATTTTGGAGTGATGCAGAAATGAGAAGCTATCTATCCATAATTTTAGAAAATAGTTTCATAGAAACTTGAATTCCCAGTACTTTTCAACCACAGTAATATATGCACAGACTAATAAAATTAGCATAATTTAATTTTTCATCTAGAGGATATTAATATAAATAAGTGTATTACTAACCATTTTGTACGTCATATAAATCTACGCCCGGTATAGGAGAACCTTCACGAGCTTCTGTATTACCATTACAAGCTTTAACACGTTCTCTATAGGTGACCACACGCGCAGTTAATTTTTTCCATCGAGCCACTAGTAAATAAATTTCATTATCATTTATTTCAATTTGTTTTAATTTAGATAATATAAACCTTGAGTTATTTCTTCAAAAGCTTCTATAGAACGCGAGTCCC
Organism: Glossina brevipalpis; assembly: GCA_000671755.1. Classification (NCBI taxonomy): domain Eukaryota; kingdom Metazoa; phylum Arthropoda; class Insecta; order Diptera; family Glossinidae; genus Glossina; species Glossina brevipalpis. Next base: position 9,489,398 of record KK351011.1, on the reverse strand, counting down.
ACTTGCCCGTATCATTTATTAATGTAGTTTTCACATTAGCCAAAAAGCACTCAACCGCTTGAAATCTGTATTATAAAAAACAAGTAAAAAAATCATATTCGGCTGGGGTCGAATTTCGTATGGAAATGGAATATACAAAATAATTCTGTTTATCTTATGAGTAATAAGTAGAAAAGGAGAAAAAAATGAAAATTTAACCATTAAAAACTTGATTTGAGCAGGACTGAGTTTCACCATTTTTGAACATGGATGAACTAGCATCTTCTAGGATCCTCCATACAATAAATTTTAAAAATGTTCACCTTTATGAGCAGCGAATAAAAACCTACAATTTGCAGCTTATGCTTTACTGGAGGAGAGTTCTTTCAAGAACTTCGAAGTTCTCTGCACAGAGGGACGGACGCGACTACATTGATTCAGATTTTGATGCTGATCAAGAATATATATGCCTTATAAGCTCTTTACAATTTTTTTTTGCTGTTACAAACATAATCAAATGAATATTCCATATATCATATTATATATCGGTAGTGGGTATCGTATTAGTTTTTTGTATTTAATTGATTGTTGCTTTTACCTTAGTGTTAAAAAATCGGTTCGCAATTCGAAAATCTCGTTCGGTTTTACGTATTCACTATCACCGTAGTCCACAAAATACACATCCAATACCAATTCTTTGGGATCATAATGATTAGGCAAAATTCCCACTACTTCAGCTCTATACCATTTATTATCATGCTTGAAAATGGTTGCTACAATTTGTCCCAAATATGGTTCCTGAATTTTATGCATATTACAATTTTCTTTTAATTCGTAATATTCAGTCATATCATTAACTAAGTCATCTAATTGCTTAGTTTGCGGGCCAATTATTTGTACCCAAAATTTTTCGGGTGTTGCTATGGCTGAAACGTATACTTCCATAGGTTTTTCATCATTTTTAGCAGCCATTAATTTTTCACGCGGTGGCAAATTCGAGCTTAATGAATTCTGAGAAGAATACATACTTGAGTTGATACTGTTGGGTGGGGAACGGCGTGGCACACGCATTTCTTCGGCTTCTTTAACAGCTTGTGTCAATTTCATATCTTCTTCGATTTTATCTTCTATCATTTTGATGGCTATGTTTACTTGTTGACTATTACCGGTAACATTAATGCGGCGGTTGCTTGCGCTGTTTAAACCAGATTCTACTGAAACTTTGGCCAAAGACACACGGCAGATTTCTTGCATGGCTTCACCGCATCGACCCATAATTTTACCGCAAACATCTTGTGGCACATAGATATGTTGGGTAACAATGGGAGAGCGTTCCATTTCTTTAATTAATATTGAGCGAGCTTCTTTAACATTATCAGGATAACCCACAATTTCGCACCATTGACTCGAATCGTCTTTAGCTCTGTAGTATAAAAAAAGTTTACGTTAACTTTTCTTAAACACACGTGTTTTCCAACCTGCTTTACTTACCTAAAATTTATTTTAGTTTGAGTTTTCTCTTTTATAGATTTAATGTTAGCTCCACCACGTCCCGCTATTAACGGTATATCTTGATTAGGTATTTTTAGTTCCGTTTTCACCAATTTTTGATTCTTTCTTCCCAACATTTTTTTCTCACGTTCATCTACTGAATTATCATCATCATCACGACCTCTAAAATAGGCAAAAAGCATAGCTCCTCCAATTGTACATAAGCCAAGGCCTACGATAAATTTTAAAGTGGGTGTATTGGCCAATGGTGTATTTTGGAACATCTTATATATTTGTTATTGTCTTTAATATTTATTTCAAAAAGTTTTCATAGAGAATGTACTGCAAATATAAAGAAAAATTGATTAAATAAATGACTCGTAAAAATTACTAATAAGAAGTGAAGTCGCCACCGCTTTGCACACGACATGACCTCATAGGCATTCAGTGCAGCATTAGATTTTTTTATTTGTTTCAAGCTTTCGTGCAATTATTAATATGATGATATATTTGAAACGAAAAGAAATTTTAATTTAAGCGGAAGTTTTGCAAATTTTTCGTTCGTTTTCAATGACGAGAATTAGGAGGTCTATCTCATGAAATTAATTGTGATTTTATCATATCGTCGGCAATAGATATAACACTTAGCTCAATAAGTTTGTGGGGCCACTAAATGGTTTCTTCCACCTTTTGTAATCCACTTATCAAACGATGCATTGCTTTGGTGCTATATATCACTAATACTGCTTCCCAGCCGACTTTTGTGGCTTTTGTTGCTGTTCAGTCGGCTGACTGCTTCTTTGATTTTAAAGTGTAATGATGAATCTATGTTTCATCCATTATCACATACCGCATGAAAGAGTACCTTTTATTTTGCCTAAACGATTCCGAGAATTCTCATTTTAATCAGTCTTCAAAAAGAAAGCAATCCCATCTCTTAGGAAAAGTGTTCAACATTAATTTCTACAACTGATCCGTTGATATCAGTGTTGATTCAAAATCTTTTTTATTTGGACGTAATCTATAGATGGAATTCAGTTCAATAATATTTTTTTTATTATAACATCGCTTTATTTTATAGGGAAATATCGTTTATTTTTCTCCACCATTAATATCCCAAAATTTTTTCTAGTTTCGACTTAAGTGTTGGTCATAAAAATATTTCGTCGCATATCTAATCTATGTAGTAATTGACTGCTGAGTTTTTAGTAATAACAAGGTCCTCGCAAATATTTTGCAATCAGATAATCTCCTTTTAGTAATACATGGCCTTCGGTTCACACATATTTCTTTCATTTTAATTTATTAAATACTTTTCTCGCTTCAACACGAAGAAGTGAAAGTAAAAAAACACGCAATTGTATTTCCTGTCTCCTTTTTTCCATTTTACTTGGGCGCAAAGCGTGTTTCTTATTGTTCCCTTTCACAGTCGCAGTAAAAAAAAAAAAGTAAGAAACTTGTATTCGGCTGTGACCGAATCTACTATATCCCCATTCTCATCTTAAAACGCAAAACAAAATTTCGATACTCTACAATATTAGGCCGTCTTGGCTAATCTTATCAATTTTCGAAATAGAAATATTTATTATGTATATAGTTCCATGGAAAATAGAAAGCAAAAGTGATATTCATGTTATATGGTAGGTATGTCCTTTGACCGATTTGGTCCATTTTTCATATTTTTGCTACATTTCTGAACTTTTGCGATCGAAAAATTTTGCAGACATAAGCAGGCGAACAGACGGACGGACGAACTTGCCAAAATGGTTTTGATGCACAACATACCTTATGAACTTGCTGAAGCTTCCTTCTAAGTGTTACACATTTTGATAAAAAAAAAAAGAGATAAATTTGAGCCATTTTCACTTCGAGCCGGTGGTTTAAGAACCTCTAATATTTTTGCTAAATATGAGGTCAATATTTTAATTTTTGCGATCAGGCGAAGACATGCTTATTTATATCGATTCTAAATTTGATGCTACTCATGAATATGTGTACTTTATGAGTGTTCTAAAGGTACCTTCTGTGTGTTGCAAACAAAATGAAGAAATGAATTCACCCCAATTCTTCAGCAGTGGGTATAAAAAAAGAAACATGAAAAAGAATGATGTAAACTTTCTCTAACAATTGTTTTTAAATTTATTTTGCGTATATATGTTCACGATGGTGGAAAAATAGATTTTTCATTAATTATTTGCTTTGCCTACATGTTTGTTATAAATGTTAGATGTAAATTTTCAAACAGGTTCCGTGCGGATTTTTCAATAACCCGTTTGTTGGGTATAAAGTACAACGTACATAAAGCATAGAATGATTTCTTAAAATTCATTTCATTTTTCTTTTGGAAGCCTTATAAAAGAGTTAATAGCATTCATACTCAAGTTGAATTAATGAACTGAATTAATGGTTTTCGATACCACATTTATAACTTTTGTTTAGTTTAACTTGACTAAGTTGACCAAATCTTGTACTATTCCGTTCTTTAGTCAGAGTCATAATGATCAAAAAAAAAAATAAAATACCAAACCGTCATTTTGGCACAAATATATTCTTTCCCAATTTCAGAAAGAAAAAAAAATACCAAAAATACAATGTTCGTGAGAGAATCAACTATTTAAAGGCATTCTAAGAGCCAATAAGAAATACTATAGTTGGCTTAATGCGACTCTTTTAGGATCTTTTTTTTACTAACGTATGCTTTTTGAAAGTATCTTTTATTATGTAAGAAGCGTTAATGTAGCTCACTACACAAGCTTTAGAATGCCTTCGTATCAATTATAACACACCAAATATAACACACCAGGCAAAGTTAATCACCAAATTTATTGCGTACGATAGCATAACTGGATTCGACTGCTGTGTCTCTCTGCTATATAATAAATCTAGTTAATTCCGTCGATTTATATTCCTACACCTTTCGGACTTTTCGCATAACCTAGTAGATCTCTATGGTCTATGCAAAGAAAAGAGATACACATCGGAATTATTAAATGCGCAGATATGCAAGTTTTGAGATCTTAATAAGTGGGAAAGATTTCTAATTCGCAGTTTTTTTTGCTGATTTTATAGTTACTCTCTCAATATATCTCGCTGTACAGCTGCTATTAAAATTGCCGTTCCAACCTTAATGTCCATGGCAACACTTGGCCTACTGAAAGTGGGCGTTTCCAAGACGACATCCGTAAAGCACTACTGAACACTAATCATCATCGGTATCCTATAAATAACTGCCACGTAAATATCTACTTTACAAAAAGACTGCGCATTTCATTGCAAAGAAAGTAATCAACGATATTGCAAAGCGACTGAATTCGAACAGTAATTGGGTGTATTAGGGCACTCAGTGGAGGGTAGTGAAAGTTGAATATATAACAACCATCCTCGGCTGTTGTTCTCTGTGAAAGTTGATTCGGTGCATTCCAAACACAGTGGGAAGGATAAGAAGACATTCAAGGTCAGTGATGCTACAGTTTCCTCGTCGAGTTTTGTTCTATTCCAATTATAGGTACGAGTTTAAAAAAAAAAACAAAGTTTTAAAACAGTTTTAGTTCCGCGCAGGACTTTGACGTCGAATCCATAAGTCGGACTTTTTCAAATAGATTCCACTATTAAGGCAGATGACGACTATCTGTGCTGCATGTGTTCTGCAAGCCATTTTGCATTAAAAAGATACGACTGGGGTCGGACGCAATTAGTATACCATCATAGGTAAAAGAAAGTTTGCTTTAAGAAGGCAAACAATGCCTTCGCTTACTTTTAAAATTTCCACAAAATTAATGATAGCAAGGAAAAAGGCGAAAGTTATCTTTGCCTTAGAAATAGTAAAAAAAAAAAAAAGAGAAGAAAATTAACCAATGCTGGATACATTAACCGAAACATCATTATAAGAGAAATTTCCCTGTAGATATAAAAAAAAATCTGAAAGTTTGAAAGCAAAGTAAAGATATTAGTTACACGTAATTAAGCGATAAAATATCATTGCAACGATTTTATTATTGTTTTGTTTTATTTTATATTGACCTTGTTATTACAACAATGTTCCGTTAAGGTTAGCGAATTTCACTGTTAAGGATAATTTTTGGTTTTTTTTTCTTGCCCCCGCTGCTTTCTTTCTATTTAAACAGTTATAGTAGAAATTAGCTTAACCGGTAACTTTTCATTTTTGATACGTATTAACTTCAAGTCACGAAACAAGTTTTGCTGGTTAACGTACCGTATAGTATAGTAAGTAGTTTTTACATTAGTCCGATGTAATGATTTAAAGACTTATTAACGCCGCGACCGGAAATAACATAATGGTGTTATTGCATTTTCCAAGAATGAAAAATTTATAAAAAATAAAGAAAACTCTATTTTCATTTTAAATATGTGTTTTAATTACATTCACATGCAGTAAGTATTATTTGAATTAATGAGCAGTCAGTGCCGGTATGCTTGCGAGTCTACAACGCTTTAATAACTAAGTTGTGAATCACTCAGCTCTTATGCGCTTACTCTACCTATCGCGTATTCTCTATCTCTTTTCCCTATATATTCTCCTTTTAGCTACTTAATTATTTATATATTATTGCATTAATTCACCACTACCGTTATAATGCACACATACTAATGTTATTGTTACAGTTGTAATGTACAAACGTTCCTTCCTTAAAGCAAATGTGTAAGTGCGCAGTGCGATCCTAGTGCCAGTAAGAGAATTCGAATTTTGATTATCACATATCATATTTTAATATAGGCATGGTTTGTCAATAACTGATTTTAAAAACAATCTTTTATTGCTTTTTTGTTCTCTTGGAAAATGTTGACGAAGCAAAAAACAAGTTAAGAGGTAAAACAAATTTTTTTTTTTAATGTTATAGCTTTAATAGATGCTTTGAACTTTTTCGAATAAATGAAAAGAAAACTCATTGCCCGCAGCAAATTTTTTTCTTGAAATTTCGGAGTTTTTCTCTAGCATTTCGAGAAAAATCCTTTTACCAAAGGAATCTCTAGTCGAAAGTTAGTCTAATGTCTTAGCTGTGGATTTCTTAACTTCTCCAATATCTTTAAAAGGATTTCTAAACAAAAATATGTTAGTGTAGCTTCATTGGAACAAGCGTTTGAGTAGATATGAAACTGAGAGCGATTTAAAAGCTTCAACGCTTTTCCCAAGAAATTAAAAATTTGAGCTGACATTTTCGTAGTTAATTTGGAATTCGCCTTTTTTTTTCTTTGTCATTTCGTTTAACGTAACGGATAAAACATGCGAAGGAGTGACTATGACTCAACATTTAAGGAAGTTCTAAGATCTAGAATATTTAAGAACTTTTTAATAGCATTTAACAGTTATATGTGCCTGTTCTTACCTACTCCGGTCTCGCTGGTAATCTTAAGACATGAATTAATACGAAATATCTCCGAAAGGAATAATCCTTAACGTCTAAGCGGCTAAAAGAGTAAATTTGCGGGACTATGCGGGTTGCTAGTCTTCTTACTTTTTTTAGATGTTAACTCAAAATCAAAGAAAAAGAAAAATGCAAAGTCTTCGTTCTCTGATGAAAACTATATCAATCTACTTCATTTAATTCTTCGATAAATATTCCTAACATTTAAAATTCTTAAATCCAATCCATACTCGCCCAAGCACACCGAATGCAGATTTCACATTTGCACATTTCCGCATGTAATCATTGAGAAAAGAGAATGTGGAGGAATATTTGAATATGAAAGGCCGCTACGGAAGGTCTTGGGATTGCACAGACGAATGGAAAAGAACGATAATAAATATTCCGCAACTTTAAAAGCGTTCTTCTCCTAACACGATTTTCGAAAATGGCACACAACATAACTCTACCAGCTTTTATTTTTTCAATTTCATTCCAATTTTTTTTCAATGTCTTTAAAATTATATTTTCTAATGAGTCATGTAAGATCTTGGCCGCATTTTTTTATTATTAAGAAAAAAAAAAAAAAAAAAGAATTGTTTTTTATTTACAAATATTTTCAATAAATTTTAAGTTCTTCACTTGGCTTTCGAGCGAACTCACTATTTAAAGCGGTTTGAAAGTACTACTACTACTACTTAGTTACTTAAAACTTTTTTCTGTACCTCTAGCGCTTTCAATTCTCAAGTAATCTTTCGATCGCATCGTTACAATAACAATTTGTTTAATTAACTAAACAAATGCCAAAGAATTTGTTTCAGTTAATGAATTTCTTGCAAATATTCTGTTAAGTCACTCAGCAAAAATTGATTTTCTGAAAAATTTACAGTCACCTAATTCCTTAACAAACAAAAATTATTTAAAATTTATCTTCCGGCCCGCGCAAAATATAAATAAAATCTAATTAACTCTATGTTATAGGTTTTATGCGTATTTTTGCTTATTTTAAAAAGGAAGAGATAATACTATGCTTCGTTAGTAACTAAAAGAAATTCATTAAAAGAAACATAACACTTTGGGATTAAGGCACTTTCTCTTCTTCTTCGTAACCGGATCAATAAATTTAAATGTAATTTACAAAAGGTTTTTGATCGATCGATTCATGCGAATCTTAATGTTCTTACATAATCGTTAGCTAAGAATCCATTACTGCACAATAATGTTGCATAATAAGTTCGTTAGAGCGTTTGTAACAATTAAAAAATATTGCCTTTATGCTTGCTGTTGCCCTCAGCGACAAGAAGCTCTAAGCTCATTTAAGCTCATCTATGGTTAGGTGGGAAGAGATAAGAATTAGGTCTTTCTGCATACTATTGTGGGCAAAAAGTAATGCGCCTATATTGTTTTTTTTGATAGACTGGTAATGATTGCTGTACATTTTGTCCACAGTAATTGAATTAATGCCATTTTTTTTTTTTTTTTTTTTTTTTTTGAAAGGTGATAGCAATGTTCGACTCAATTGAAAGTAAATCTCTTACTTGTTTGATAGATGTTGTTGTTGTTGTGTTACAATTCATGCCATTTTTCCTTCAAAACTTTTCAGATTAAATCACCAGAAACCAGTTAGTTCTCTCTGCCGGTTTTACATGTGTGCAAATAAATATATTTTAGGTTTTGATTACACACACATTTGCTTACTAATGCATTTGTGAAACGATCTTCAAATTGGATAAAAGTAGAAAATAACAGGAAGATATTGTTGTTTTTGTCATCCTATACACAAAATAAGCAAAAAATTCAAATATGAGTAGAAATGAGTTTTTTTCTTCCCTTTTTTTTTTGTTTTAATTTTGCAATTGAGCAAATTTGCCCAAAATTTTGTTTATATGCAAAAAACAATAATATCTATACAAAAATTTTAGTTCTCTAGCAAAATGAAACCACCGTGTGAATGGATGCCAACAATATATATAGACATTGAAGGCTACATCAAGTGTGAATTTCTCATATTTCCACATATATTATGCGCCAAGTTTCATCGCCTTATCGCAATTAGTGAACCTTAAAGCAGTTTGACAACGGATAGATCAAAGAATGTTCGGAACTAAATGAGAATGTTAAGTTTATCAAAAGAAGAAAGAAAATTCTTTAAAACTCATTTCAAATCCCTCATGTGTTAAGTAATATAATCGAATCAATGTAATTTTTTTTCTCGCTGATGAATATGTTTCACTATCTCGTTACTACTTAAATATTATTATAATTATTTTTCAAATATTTTTATTTTGTTAACAGGAAGCTTCTTTAAAAATATCCGCGCTACATTATATCGATACGTATATTTTTTTTCGTAGGCTGCCATGACTCTTGTGCACAACTGACATAAATTTCAAGACATGGACCCTGTTGGGTTAGTACATCCCTTCATTTATTTTACCTTTTAGGTATAAGGGAAAGTTCGGTCTTCTTTTTCCAAAGAAAAAACGAGCAGAGCCTTTCAATGTGATCTAAAGCAACTGTCTGATGAATTCCAAGCTTGAAGCCCACTTCTTTAGGAGTTAACGTGGTATTTGTCCTGATCATACTGTGTATCACTTCATCACTAACATCTGATCTGGGTTCATCTTTCAAAGAAAAATCATCCGAACGTATTTTCTCAAATTTCAAGCTGTTACTGTGCCATCTCTCTGCACGTCACACAAGTTTTCTTCTTTCCATCGTGTATTCCCTTTTTCGAACTCATACAATGTCTTGAGTGCAGACGAAATTAATGATCCATTTCTTACATTAAAAACAATTGGCCATCAAGGATATAGAAGTTGCGAATAGTCAGACTTTACAGATAATGAATTTGGACTCCTATATAATTCCTAGAAATGAACTTAATATAGACAGTTTTTGCTTACTAAGGGTATTATTATTCCTATAATTTCTCAAATTCGAATTTTGGTAACACCAGCTGATGTAATTCATTCCTGAATAATTCCAGGTTTGAGACTAAAGGTTAGAGGAATCCCAAATTTTATAATTAATCGTCTAAATTTATTTTATTTTTGAAGTTAATACTAGTTTTATACCAGTTGTTATTGAAAGACTTCTAGTAAATTTTTTTTATTAAATGAATTTCTCTAATTCCATAAATTTTTCATTAGATGTTTGAACCATTTTTTAACAATGTTGTTCTCAGCGATAACACAACGCGATACTGTCTCATTACTTTTTGTCTACAGTAATGTTATATCAATATAGTATATAAGAAAGATATGTTAAATATGTGTAAGGTATAGAAACGCACTTCGGAAAGCTTATTAGACGCCTTTATTTTCACCAACACAAGTAGCCTTTTATAAGATGAAATGTGAGGGCAAAAGCCAATTCGCCTCAGTGAGCTTTCATTATGTTACGACATAACACATCACTCAATAAGTTCGTAGGATCACTAAATTTTTCTTTTTGATAATTTTGCCAGTTGTAATCGACTTGTGTGTGTGTTGTATTTTAAGCTAATCTATACTATACTATGATGCTGTGTGTTTTTATATACTATTCATCCTTTATCCGTTTCCAAGATAGTGTAATATTATACCATACGCACCCCAACCCCAAGTACTTCCCAACTAATGTTTGTGTTTTTGGTCACCATGGATGGCTCTATCCACTCTGCTGGCTACTGGCTTGACTCTCAAGAATGTACCGATGAATCCATGTTTCATACACATTCATATATCGCGTGATCGTGTGAAATCCTTTTTATTTCGCCTAAACAGCTTCAAGCAGTGCTCTGTTATTGTTAGTGTTTTGGTTTTTTCGTACAACTACCATTAACATCTATCGGGAGGGTCATATTATGCGGGCAGTTAGTTTATGAATTAGAACGTCATTATTGAAAATTCAGTTATAATTCATTTTTAGCAAAATAATCGCTCTATTGTTAAGTAGTTTTCGGAATGTAGGAATTAATTTATGTCTCAGGAAATAGACGAGTGCACAAATCACTCTTTAAACTTGATTGAATTGTTTCGATTTTTATTCGATTACTGTAACTGCAAAGGCAACTGATTTTGCTGATTTGACCTTAAGTACTTCTTTACCATTTTCTAAACTTTCTTAACTGCATGCAAACCATTCAGTTGGTGCGGCTGTTACTTTGAGATGCAAACAACATTTGCCTGAGAATACATTCGAAGACGTTCTTATCGCCAAAACGATTGGCCTCTACTGTGCAACCAACTTCGAAAACGTTGTTGATACCGATTATCAAAGGTGGAAGGGACTTAGACTTAGAAAAATTTTTCAAAAATAAATAAATAAATTACAAAATGTAATCAAAAACTTATCAAACCGAGGGCAGGGATAAAAATTTAAATATTTAACAAATTGATAAATATAACATGTATAATAATAATATTTATATTTATTATTATATAATAATAATATTTATATTTATTATTATTATTGCAGTTCCGAGTTTGACGGCACGGCCAAAGATAGCATAAGCTTCCTCAATAGCGATTTATCAACACACACACGTTAATGATACCAGAAGTTACATCAATATGGATAACTTGGTCTTTTTCGACGGTGTTCAAGAAGTTCGAAATATGTTGAAATTCTTTTCTTTTCATTTAAACTATACTGTGTTCTACAAATTTATGTCGATATTTCAATAGTCTACAAACGCTCTTTTTAGATAATAGACATCAATCATTTTCTGCAGGAAGATGTTTACAACGGCATCTCCATATTGCCTCTTATCACCATAATAAGTTATGAATATTTTCAATACAATTTTTTAAACAAATTTTTTTAATGTTTTTCTCATACAAGTATATTCACTTTTTAAAAATTTCCACAATTACAGAGGATGTTCTAAATTATAAATTATAAACTAATAAACTGATTGATATTGATTTTATTTTGGATATGCTAAAAACGCTGTACCGACAAAGAATTTGCAACTAATATTGGGAGAGGGCAAGTATTTTTAAAATAAAAATTGATGGTCGGCTGGCAACCCTAAGGGTAGATACGCAATTTTTTCTCTGGTGCTAAAATAAAAAATTAATAAAAGTCAAATTTTAAGAATTTGCAAAACTTTTTACATTTTGTAATCGTCGTACGGATTGATCTATTGTATCGGTGATAGAAGTGGTAAAGTTCTCGTGTGTTACAATTTTTATCTAAATCGTTGGGCCTGATTTAGTTTTGTGTAAATCAGGAGCCCTAGCGCTCTCTGGAAACCATAGTGAAGTTGACATCACTATTCAACAAACGTTGGAACGTTGTGGGATAAAAACAAGTGCTGTGAAATCAAATAAAAACAAAACAAAAAAAAAGCAGATACTAACAATAAAAAACAGTAGTTTCCTAAGTTTTTATTAGTAGAAGGGTTTCCCAATATATTCTCATAAACGGAATCAAAAAATTACATTATGGTCCCTGGGCCACCAGATAATAACTCTAATAGATTCCACTTGTTGCGGGAAAATGATTCAGTTAAAAGAAAAAAAATACAAAGTTCTGATTTCCCAGTGCTACCTGCCATTAACAAAACTCCTATTAATAAAAAATATATCGTTATTTCCTCCACCGAACCCAACAAGAAATTGTCGGAACTTAGTCCGTTCGGAATTAAAAAAGCACTTGATTGCATTACAAAAAACATTGATTCCATCTCAATCCTTAGAGATGGAAACTTACTTGTGCTTGCCGGTAATTCGCGGGCTACAGAATTGAACTAAAACTCTCGCTAATATTTGTATGATCTCCTGCAAACTGCACGAAACACTTAATTCTGTGAAAGGGGTAATATACGCTCCCTTTCTAAACCATGTACCTGAAGATGAAATAGTGGAAGAAATGAGAACTCAAGGTGTTACCGAAATATACAAGTTCACGAAGCCTAACAACGACAGAAAAACTCGGTCCCCTACAGGTAAACTAATTATCACATTTAACTGTTATCGTTTACCTCAGTCTGTTGATGTGGCTTGGTACAAATGTAAGGTCCAACTTTATATCCCAAACCCAATGAGATGCAAAAACTGCCAATACCTCGGACATACCTCTAAAAGATGCAAAAATTCAACGACTTGCGCTGGCTGTGGTCTACCTCCACATTCAGCAGTCTGTACTCGGACATCTTGTGTCAACTGTAATGAACAACATTCGGCTTTAGATAAGCAATGTCCACGTTATCTACAAATGCGAGATATTCTAAAAATTAAAACGGAAAACTATTGCAGTATGGGGGAAGCACAACGCCGTTACCGAGAATCTAATCCCGTTTTACAGACAACGAACAAAAATTTTAGATAAGCAATGTCCACGTTATCTACAAATGCAAGATATTCTAAAAATTAAAACGGAAAACTATTACAGCATGGGGGAAGCACAACGCCGATACCGAGAATCTAATCCCGTTTTACAGACAACGAACAAAAATATTTCCTACGCTGCGATCACATCGCAAGCTAAACATAACAAACCTGAATCATCAACTTCCATAAAAGAAAACCTAAATGTTTCATCTACCGCAGCATCACAAAAGAAACCCAATCATCCAGAAACACCAACTATTGTAGCTAACGAAGCCAACCTCTCATCCAGGGCAGCATCACACTACAAAGAAACGCCAAATTTTTCCAGCGAAATATTTAACTTATCATTCACCAAAAACCTTACTGATAACATCAATAATTTAACTACCCTTCCACCCAA